>OU343161.1:170335798-170864523 GCA_910595825.1 Philhelius pedissequus | reverse complement strand
GAAATCAGCGACGGACGTGTTTTTGAAGTATTTATTATCTCAATCTATTATTTTTAACCACCATTTATTTTTAAAAGGTGAAAATAAATATTTTCCTTAAGACGAAGTTTCTATTTTTTAGTGGCCGTTGTTAAACGCTACCAAATTATTTTCGTTTTCATCAGTGAAATAAGTTACTCACTTGGAATGCACATCATAATCTGAATTAAACGAAATATTCATAATCGCGCTGGATTATAATGTTCAATTAGATATAGGGTCGAATAAAAAGGTCAATAAGAAAGGCCAGTTTCTAAAAATATCGTAAAATTTCGCTGTCAAGCCTTTGCTTTACGACATTCAGGCAACTATTTTTATTTAAACGAGTTATTATTAAAAAAAGTTAATTTAATATATTATCTATACTTGTGGAAGGGGTGCGCCGACAAAACACTGGTTTATTCAGTAAAAACTGATTTAAAAGCTTTATTTTATATTAATAAAGTGAAAGTGAAAATAAAAGTTAAATAATTCAAAAAATAACAAAAGATTATTCGATGGGTCGATGCGTCGCGATGTCGTAGCCGTTGCGTGGTCATAATCGTTCTGTCTGCTCTCTGCCGATAAATTTTTCCTTGCTGATCGCTATTTGGTTATCGAATGTTTTTACAGTACCAAGGATTAACAGAAGATTATGGGGTGATATGTTAGATTAGTGGCGTACGAATTAGGGGTAGAGAGTGACACATCCTACATCCGGCCATCCTGTGCTGAGTCCGTCTCGGATGAATCAGATTCGGTATTGTCATCATCATCACTTATCCATCGTTTCATAAGATCTGCAGAAGAGGACGTCTTATTGGGCCCTTCGTGGTTTCCAATTTTACTTAGTTCGTAGCAGTCGTTGCGTTTAATTTTTGTCACTTCATACGGACCAAGGTACTTAGGTTGAACTTTAAGTCCTGGTCCAAATTGCGTACGTTGTATTGCCACCAGGTCATGAACGGCATATTTGTGGGCTGGTTTTCGGTTTCTATCGTAGCTTTTTCTGTTTTCCTTCTGCAAGGTTTCTATTTGTAGTTTAGCGTCTTGTCGTAGCTCAACTCTGCTGGCTTCAAATTCGTTCCGTATTTCCTCTTCCATCATTTCCGAAAGTCTCTTATCCTCTTCGTTTCGCATGGGCACACCGACAAAAAGTTCAAATGGCGTTTTGTTTGTAGCTCTTGAAATTGTTGAGTTCATTGTCCGTTGAAGTCGTGAAACATGTTGATACCATTTAAGTGGATTTCCAATGATAATTTATTATTTAAATTTGTTTTCGTAAAAATAAAGTCGTTTTAAGGTTATCGCAAAGAAGGAATCTTACTAATATTATAATTGTGATAGTGTGGATGGATGGATGGATGTTTGTTGCTCAGTAACTCCAGGACGCCTAAACGGATCTGATTTTTGAACGGATGAAATTTGACACAGATATAAGTTATTGTCTGGAAAAGGGCACATGCTACTGTTTAGCCTGGAAAGATGTATGGTTCCCATAGAATAGGTTTGTTTTAATTTTTCATAGAGCTCATTTTACAAATAGCCGATATAACTTTTATTCTCAACACAAGGCACCTAAAACTACACGGATTTGCATGCAATTTAATTGGTAGATGTATGTGGAACTGGATTATTACATAGGTCATTTTTATCCCGAACAAAAATTAACGGTTCCTATGGGAGAGGGTTAAATAAAATATAAAAAAAAATATATACTTGGGCGTTTGTTCCGCTTTCACGCCTCAACGAATGAACGGTTTTTAATGAAATTTTGTAGGTGGATAAATGTCATTAGATTCGCGTGGGATAGCAAGTCCTTATAGCATCGCACGGGCATCTGCTATTAAAAATTTAATTGTAATTCAGCAATTGAGAGCGAATGGCCGATTCTGTTAGAACACTTTTTTAGTTGTTCGCAGTATCCAGCATCCAGTAGAAAAAAAAAATTGGGAAAACATTCCAGAAAATTCGCGAAATTTTAAAAATCGAAATTTTGATTTTTTGTATGGAATTGTGCATGAAAATGTTCTGGAATTCCTTTTCGAATGAAAAAATAGAAAATTCTTAGTGGAAAACTCAAAAACGGCGAACATTTTTTTCTGGATGATATACATATAGATATATTTATAGCATTATTTGATGATTTCAGACAATATAAAGGTGGAAAATTAGTGTGAAGCTTGGAAAATTTCGGATAATCATACTAATATTATAAATGTAAATCAATAACGCCAGAACGGATTTCGATAAAATTTCGCACAGAGATAGAAACTCTGGAATGGAACACAGAATTATGTTTAACCCGGTGAAATGTATGGTTCCCGTGGGATAGATTGTTTTAATTTTCCATAGACTCATAATAAAATATCTGTTCATTCTACAAATAGCCAACATAGCTTTAGTTAACAAGAAGTCAAAAAGCAAATACACATAAATACATGCGCACACACATTCAGAAATACACACTCGATTATCACATAGGTCATTCTTATCCCGAAAAATGGAAACGAACGGTTCTTATGGGAGCATGCTGGGCGATCATGTTCGTCGTTTGTGCTTGCATTCAACAACTGAACGGTTTTTAATGAAATTTTGTAGCATGCGTAGCATCGCACGGGTATCTGCGTAGTTGAATATTTGTTTTAATTTTTTGTACAAAAAATTGCTTCCATCGAAAACAGTAAGTACAATAGGTTTGTAGCCTGGTTTTGTTCGACTTTTAAGGGAAGATTTTTATTATTCTGATATTCGCCTAATAAGAACAACAAAAATAAAATGCACGACTAGATCGCACGTACTTGCTCCTATGTTCGATCACATTATATGCAAAAGATTCTTAATAGAAACTGCTAAATGTATTTTGAAAGTAGTATTTCACTTAATTTTTTTATATATAAAAATTCTTAAAATTCTTAAATTCTTTTTTTTTTTTAAGTTTGTATGGACATTTTAAATATTTAATAATATAAATTCAAAAACTAAATTTCAGAAAATATCGTCTACCCGTTTTCAAAATATTGAATTTTCAAAAAAAAAATTTTTTTTTTCAAAAATCCAAAATAATTATTTTTAAAAAATTTTGAAATGCAGTATTATTAGAAAAAGTCAGCGTTGGATTTTGATTTAAGAAATTTTTTCCAAAGTGTGTTTCGTTTATTGCGAAGAGAGCGCAGTTCTTTGGTACACCAGGAAGGGGAAGATGTAATGTTTTTTTGTGATAGCATTGGTATTGATTTAGAAAAGCAATCCAAAATATGTGCATAGAATCGCGTAATCGTTATGTTGATGTGGGTAGGGGAGACCGCGGCTAGAAGTAACAGGGGTAAAAAGTACCAGCTAAAACCGAAACGCGTGAAAGAGAAAATTGTTCGTCTACTTCAAGGCTACATTTAAGTACACTTTATGAATAGGGCATCCTAAAGAAAAGTTGTAAGGGTAGCGCTAAAAATTGATACGTTTGTAACATAATTTTTTCTTTGTATTTTTGGTATTACTCCATTTCCAGCATTTACCCGGGTCTATGTTACAACTTTCCCCGCATAAGGGGTAAGTCGTAACAACATGTTTGCTTGTCTAAAAGTTATATTTTCACAAATTCTGTTCAGTATTTTTTTGGCATTTTTATTGGATTTCGTAGCTGAAATATTAATCCTTAAACAGAAAAAGGCGTGGCTTACTTATTTTCAATACCTTAGGAACAGCATCAATTTTAGTAAAAAGTGTTACTTTAAGCCCCGGTCTCCCCTACTTTGATCATAGATGAAATCAAAATTTATCCGACCAAACTGGCATTACTTAACATAATTTTAAACTATGTTCCTCTTTTATAAATAAGAAGTTAGAAGACAGCCAAGCATGAAAACAACTGATTAGTCAAACAAAAGCATGTAGCTATATCACACCTTTAGTCTTGATCTATATTTATATGCAGAATTTGTCACATCTATATGGGTGTGTAATACCACCTATACAATGTTGAATTTTATAACCTTACAAATGATTGAAAGCCTAGAATATACGTACCTACATATAAATGCACATTGTACTTATACAAAATTTAAAAAAAAAATCAAAAATTGTTATGTCAATTAAACTGACTTACAGAAAACATTTAACTTCATCGCAGTCTCGCGGATTCCATTTCGTACTAGTTCATTTGTTGCACGACATGCTAGACCTTTGCCATGATCTTCTCTTGTAGGCGTCAAAGATAAAACGGATATGCTAACATTTCCATCTTCGGATACCTGGAAATACAATTTAGTATTATAAAAATATCCAAAGAGATTTTTTAACAAATCATTGGTAAATTTAAAAATATATATTTTTTTTGGTATCGATATATATTTATGTATGTTTATTATGTAAGTATTTGTGTATAACTCGAAATTTACCTTTTGACTGTGTCCGTGCAACTCAATGTTACCCATCCACCATGTGATCTTTGCTGGTGGTCTAGATCCTATCGCTTGACATTCGATTTCATATTTTCGGTCCGCTGACATTGGCTGATTGTTGAAAGAAATTTCCACCAGAAGAGGTCGCACTAAAATTTAATAAATAATATACAATTTTAATATTAAAAATTAATGCTTAGGTTATTTCTAGATAAAGAAAATAATTGCAGTGAACACTTAGCAACTAGAACATGATAACTAGCTTCCCGCCGCACTTCGTTTCGATCAAATTCTTTAACATAACGACAATAATAATAATACTTTTTTGTCATAGCGAAAGTTCATGGTTAATTGAAGAGATTTTGAAATTATCGAAATCCGTGCGAAGTGACCATCTTGAGTTTTACCCCCAAATCCCCGCTTAAATGGCATTTAATTTAAAATTCTTCAAAACTAAAAGCTTTCCGCTATAAATAAAGTTTCGGTAATAAAACGTAATAATAACTAAGCAAAATTATTATTGGAAAGTTCAGATCCTCCAACTAATTTAAAAAATTAGTGGGCTTTATTTTTATCCATCTCAGAGTCATCGGATTTGTGGAAATGTAAATCAAAACCAGTTGGTCAATATCATATTTCAAAATCCAATTTTTTGATAGAGAAATTTTACAAAATTTGTTGTATCACAATCAATCGCACTTAATAAACTTGAATTAATCATTTACAAACTTGCACTTAATACTTTGAATACAATGAAAACTATGACACATTTTATTTAATCCAATTTAATTGGAACGACGAATTGCGCAGTGGCAAGTGAGTGAACTACTGGCATTTTTTTAGCTTCAGCAATTATTGAACCCGAATTATTCGAACAAAATATAGGAACTAATGAGAATGTCTGAAATAATTCCTGGAATTATGTCAGAAATTGGAATTATTTAGTGTATTCGCGCAACGGCAGACAACCCGGAGAAACCTCAGAAATCAGATAATTTTATCTCAACAGAAATCAAATGTCACAGTTTTTATCAGAAAAATTTTCTGCAAATCAGATAAATTTATCTCACGAATTTGATGTAGAAAGAGGAGAAATAAGCCACATAGAGTTAGTTCAATGAAAAGCTGATTGTTTCCAACATTTACGTATTTATTTTTAGGGGGCGTTAATGCAAACGTCCAGGAAAATTATCTCGTTGCATGAATACCTTCTAATAGCTTATAAAGCCTTTTTTATATTTACATTACCTATAACGAGTGTATAGCACTATGGGTTCCTTATAATACCTCTGAGCTCGAAAATCTCATTTATAAAACTTATACAACCACAACGTTCCATAGAACAATTATAAGCCTAATGCGTTTATATATTGCATTGATCCTACATAAGAAGATTATAGTGTCGAAGTGTCATTTTGAGTTTGGACATAAAACCAAAAAAAATTTTATTAAATTTTGTATCCTTTTTAAATTATTTCAAAAATTTAAATGCAATGCTCCAAACGCCAAGAAGATAAAAAACGATTTAATCCAATGAATCTAAGAAACGAAGACTTCAAAAAAATACAAGTTTTTCAAAGCAAACATTATTAAAATTATTGCAATTGCTAGCTTGGAACTCAGCAGCGACAATATAGGAAGCCACATCCCAATATATCTGGAACTAATAAGGCTGCAATCCGCTATTGTAAACGGATTTAGGTTTGTTAATAGTTAGCAATAACGCATTGTAAAATAGGAAGAGCTTAAAAGCTGAAACCGAACTAAAAGTGTGAATATATTTTTTTCTAGAAATATATAGATTTCCTGCTTTTTCCTACTTTTTGGACATAAACATAACTATATTTTATGGGAAAATGTTTTATCAATAAGAATTTATGAAAGGTAACATAGAAGCCATATAATCCGTTATGCACTGCATAACCATTCATCTGCATAGACCATTCTATTAAATAAGACTAATCATTTCTTTGTATAATGCAATGCTTTATTTTTCTATTTTGTTTCGTTTATATTATTCAATATTCGGACAATAGAGTTAAAATTCATTTCATCACAACTAGACTTGTGTAAAATCAGAAACAAATAAAATGCACGACTGGATCGCACGAACTTGCTCTTATGTTCGGTCACGTTGTATGCAAAAGATTCTTAATAGAAAAGGCTAAATATATTTTAAAAGTCGTTTTTTACATATTTTTTTTAATTTATATTAAATATTTCTTACTTTTTTTCTTAACAAAGATTGGGATGACAATTTTAAATAAAATGCACGACTGAATCGCACGAACTCGCTCTTATGTTCGATCACATCGTATGCAAAAGATTTCTATTAAAAATCTAAATATATTTTTAAAGTCATTTTTAACTCAATTTTATATATGCACATACAAAATTTCATTAATTTTGTTTAAAAAAAAATTGGTATGACAATATTAAATACTTAATAATATAAACTTAGAATCAAAAGATTAAATCTGATTAATTAAAGAAAAAAATAATTCAAAATTCTGAAATAAATACTTAAACTAATTTGAGCTCAGAAAAATGTACGCCATTTTATTTCTTGGATAAATTGGAATTTATGAAAAAAAAATTAAAAATCTGTGCAGCGGGTTTTGAGAAAAAAAGTTTTTTTTTTAAACTTTTTGCAAATATTTTTAAAAAAAATTTAAAAACGCCAATTCATAGGTATTCAGAAAATACAAATAAATATAATTTTTGAAAAAAAATTTAATGATCAGTTTTCGAAAAATAAATTTTTTCTTAAAAATGATTTTAAAAATACAAAAAAATATTAATTAAAAATATTGGTACGTGGTATAATTTGGGCAACCTAAACCTATATTTTTGTGAAACTTCGAAAGAATCGGGTGAGCCATTTATGAGATAGTCGAAAGCAATAAAAACGGTCCTGTGGAAAGTACCGTTTTTAAACATTTTTATATTTTTTTTCAACTATATGATCGATCGTAGCTAAACACCCACACTGATTTTTTTTATCAAAATCGTTAGAGCCGTTTCCGAGAAAAATATGTTTGAACGTAACGGTTATATGGCAGGTACCGTTATTTTTTGAGGTAAAAAAAAATTCAATTTCCCCTCTGTACAATACCTAAAAAACTCTATATACCAAGTTTGAAGCAATTCGGCCCACCCGTTTAGGCTGTAGGTGTCTGTACATACATACAGACAGACTGGCAGACTGACAGACTGACAGACTGACAGACTGACAGACTGACAGACTGACAGACTGACAGACTGACAGACTGACAGACTGACAGACTGACAGACTGACAGACTGACAGACTGACAGACTGACAGACTGACAGACTGACAGACTGACAGACTGACAGACTGACAGACTGACAGACTGACAGACTGACAGACTGACAGACTGACAGACTGACAGACTGACAGACTGACAGACTGACAGACTGACAGACTGACAGACTGACAGACTGACAGACTGACAGACTGACAGACTGACAGACTGACAGACTGACAGACTGACAGACTGACAGACTGACAGACTGACAGACTGACAGACTGACAGACTGACAGACTGACAGACTGACAGACTGACAGACTGACAGACTGACAGACTGACAGACTGACAGACTGACAGACTGACAGACTGACAGACTGACAGACTGACAGACTGACAGACTGACAGACTGACAGACTGACAGACTGACAGACTGACAGACTGACAGACTGACAGACTGACAGACTGACAGACTGACAGACTGACAGACTGACAGACTGACAGACTGACAGACTGACAGACTGACAGACTGACAGACTGACAGACTGACAGACTGACAGACTGACAGACTGACAGACTGACAGACTGACAGACTGACAGACTGACAGACTGACAGACTGACAGACTGACAGACTGACAGACTGACAGACTGACAGACTGACAGACTGACAGACTGACAGACTGACAGACTGACAGACTGACAGACTGACAGACTGACAGACTGACAGACTGACAGACTGACAGACTGACAGACTGACAGACTGACAGACTGACAGACTGACAGACTGACAGACTGACAGACTGACAGACTGACAGACTGACAGACTGACAGACTGACAGACTGACAGACTGACAGACTGACAGACTGACAGACTGACAGACTGACAGACTGACAGACTGACAGACTGACAGACTGACAGACTGACAGACTGACAGACTGACAGACTGACAGACTGACAGACTGACAGACTGACAGACTGACAGACTGACAGACTGACAGACTGACAGACTGACAGACTGACAGACTGACAGACTGACAGACTGACAGACTGACAGACTGACAGACTGACAGACTGACAGACTGACAGACTGACAGACTGACAGACTGACAGACTGACAGACTGACAGACTGACAGACTGACAGACTGACAGACTGACAGACTGACAGACTGACAGACTGACAGACTGACAGACTGACAGACTGACAGACTGACAGACTGACAGACTGACAGACTGACAGACTGACAGACTGACAGACTGACAGACTGACAGACTGACAGACTGACAGACTGACAGACTGACAGACTGACAGACTGACAGACTGACAGACTGACAGACTGACAGACTGACAGACTGACAGACTGACAGACTGACAGACTGACAGACTGACAGACTGACAGACTGACAGACTGACAGACTGACAGACTGACAGACTGACAGACTGACAGACTGACAGACTGACAGACTGACAGACTGACAGACTGACAGACTGACAGACTGACAGACTGACAGACTGACAGACTGACAGACTGACAGACTGACAGACTGACAGACTGACAGACTGACAGACTGACAGACTGACAGACTGACAGACTGACAGACTGACAGACTGACAGACTGACAGACTGACAGACTGACAGACTGACAGACTGACAGACTGACAGACTGACAGACTGACAGACTGACAGACTGACAGACTGACAGACTGACAGACTGACAGACTGACAGACTGACAGACTGACAGACTGACAGACTGACAGACTGACAGACTGACAGACTGACAGACTGACAGACTGACAGACTGACAGACTGACAGACTGACAGACTGACAGACTGACAGACTGACAGACTGACAGACTGACAGACTGACAGACTGACAGACTGACAGACTGACAGACTGACAGACTGACAGACTGACAGACTGACAGACTGACAGACTGACAGACTGACAGACTGACAGACTGACAGACTGACAGACTGACAGACTGACAGACTGACAGACTGACAGACTGACAGACTGACAGACTGACAGACTGACAGACTGACAGACTGACAGACTGACAGACTGACAGACTGACAGACTGACAGACTGACAGACTGACAGACTGACAGACTGACAGACTGACAGACTGACAGACTGACAGACTGACAGACTGACAGACTGACAGACTGACAGACTGACAGACTGACAGACTGACAGACTGACAGACTGACAGACTGACAGACTGACAGACTGACAGACTGACAGACTGACAGACTGACAGACTGACAGACTGACAGACTGACAGACTGACAGACTGACAGACTGACAGACTGACAGACTGACAGACTGACAGACTGACAGACTGACAGACTGACAGACTGACAGACTGACAGACTGACAGACTGACAGACTGACAGACTGACAGACTGACAGACTGACAGACTGACAGACTGACAGACTGACAGACTGACAGACTGACAGACTGACAGACTGACAGACTGACAGACTGACAGACTGACAGACTGACAGACTGACAGACTGACAGACTGACAGACTGACAGACTGACAGACTGACAGACTGACAGACTGACAGACTGACAGACTGACAGACTGACAGACTGACAGACTGACAGACTGACAGACTGACAGACTGACAGACTGACAGACTGACAGACTGACAGACTGACAGACTGACAGACTGACAGACTGACAGACTGACAGACTGACAGACTGACAGACTGACAGACTGACAGACTGACAGACTGACAGACTGACAGACTGACAGACTGACAGACTGACAGACTGACAGACTGACAGACTGACAGACTGACAGACTGACAGACTGACAGACTGACAGACTGACAGACTGACAGACTGACAGACTGACAGACTGACAGACTGACAGACTGACAGACTGACAGACTGACAGACTGACAGACTGACAGACTGACAGACTGACAGACTGACAGACTGACAGACTGACAGACTGACAGACTGACAGACTGACAGACTGACAGACTGACAGACTGACAGACTGACAGACTGACAGACTGACAGACTGACAGACTGACAGACTGACAGACTGACAGACTGACAGACTGACAGACTGACAGACTGACAGACTGACAGACTGACAGACTGACAGACTGACAGACTGACAGACTGACAGACTGACAGACTGACAGACTGACAGACTGACAGACTGACAGACTGACAGACTGACAGACTGACAGACTGACAGACTGACAGACTGACAGACTGACAGACTGACAGACTGACAGACTGACAGACTGACAGACTGACAGACTGACAGACTGACAGACTGACAGACTGACAGACTGACAGACTGACAGACTGACAGACTGACAGACTGACAGACTGACAGACTGACAGACTGACAGACTGACAGACTGACAGACTGACAGACTGACAGACTGACAGACTGACAGACTGACAGACTGACAGACTGACAGACTGACAGACTGACAGACTGACAGACTGACAGACTGACAGACTGACAGACTGACAGACTGACAGACTGACAGACTGACAGACTGACAGACTGACAGACTGACAGACTGACAGACTGACAGACTGACAGACTGACAGACTGACAGACTGACAGACTGACAGACTGACAGACTGACAGACTGACAGACTGACAGACTGACAGACTGACAGACTGACAGACTGACAGACTGACAGACTGACAGACTGACAGACTGACAGACTGACAGACTGACAGACTGACAGACTGACAGACTGACAGACTGACAGACTGACAGACTGACAGACTGACAGACTGACAGACTGACAGACTGACAGACTGACAGACTGACAGACTGACAGACTGACAGACTGACAGACTGACAGACTGACAGACTGACAGACTGACAGACTGACAGACTGACAGACTGACAGACTGACAGACTGACAGACTGACAGACTGACAGACTGACAGACTGACAGACTGACAGACTGACAGACTAACAGACTGGCACACTGAGAGACTGACAGACGGATATACTGACAGACTGACAGACTGACAGACTGACAGACAGACATACTGACAGACGGACAGACTGACAAACTGACAGACTGACAGACTGACAGACTGACAGACTGACAGACTGACAGACTGACAGACTGACAGACTGACAGACTGACAGACTGACAGACTGACAGACTGACAGACTGACAGACTGACAGACTGACAGACTGACAGACTGACAGACTGACAGACTGACAGACTGACAGACTGACAGACTGACAGACTGACAGACTGACAGACTGACAGACTGACAGACTGACAGACTGACAGACTGACAGACTGACAGACTGACAGACTGACAGACTGACAGACTGACAGACTGACAGACTGACAGACTGACAGACTGACAGACTGACAAACTGACAGACTGACAGACTGACAGACTGACAGACTGACAGACTGACAGACTGACAGACTGACAGACTGACAGACTGACAGACTGACAGACTGACAGACTGAGGGAATGACAGACTGACGGACTGACAGACTGACAGACTGACAGACTGACAGACTGACAGACTGACAGACTGACAGACTGACAGACTGACAGACTGACAGACTGACAGACTGACAGACTGACAGACTGACAGACTGACAGACTGACAGACTGACAGACTGACAGACTGACAGACTGACAGACTGACAGACTGACAGACTGACAGACTGACAGACTGACAGACTGACAGACTGACAGACTGACAGACTGACAGACTGACAGACTGACAGACTGACAGACTGACAGACTGACAGACTGACAGACTGACAGACTGACAGACTGACAGACTGACAGACTGACAGACTGACAGACTGACAGACTGACAGACTGACAGACTGACAGACTGACAGACTGACAGACTGACAGACTGACAGACTGACAGACTGACAGACTGACAGACTGACAGACTGACAGACTGACAGACTGACAGACTGACAGACTGACAGACTGACAGACTGACAGACTGACAGACTGACAGACTGACAGACTAACAGACTGACAGACTGGCACACTGAGAGACTGACAGACGGATATACTGACAGACTGACAGACTGACAGACAGACATACAGACGGAGAGAATTTTTAGACCATCTTTTTTCGTCTTCGCTATCATCGTAATGTCATGTTTGATTGTTATCTCACAACTTTTTTTTCGACGAATGCATAACTTGCCTTATAATACCTATAATCGCAAATAAAAATTAATGAAATAAACTTAAAACTAAATTCCACCAGTTTTCGAAATATTGAATTTTCAAAAAAAATAATTTGAAATGCAGTATTATTAAGAATTCGAAGGACCTTCTTTATACAAATTTTAATCGAAATCCGTTGCGCCATTTATGATAAAGCCGATAAACAAAAAAATGGTTGTGTGCCAGGTACCGTTAATAACAAAATAATAAAAAAAAATTCGAGCAGAATATAGATTCTACTAAAAGAAGTGCCCCCACTAATTTTTATCAAAATCAGTAAAGCCGTTTCCGAGATAATAAAAATGGTAGAAAAATTTTTATGGTAAGTACCTACCGTTATTTTTGGGTCTAAAACAACGATTCAAAAATATATTTTAGATAATCACCTAAAACGCCTGGGTAGGTACCAAATTCGAAAAAATCGGTTTTTCCCTTTATTAGGCTGTAGAACTTTCTACAGATAGCCAGACAGACAGGCGCAATTTCGGGACCCAATTATTTGGTGTTCTATACTATCGCAAATGATTAAAATCACGAGTTTAATTTTTTTTGTAGTTCCGAAACTTGCCCTATAATACCTCGATCGCAATTAAAAATGTTGTGAAACAATGATTATCCAAATTTTGCCATACAAAATATTTTTTTGTTTTCAGAAAATATTTCGAATAATTTATTTCGACTCGACATTACAAACAATGTAGTAACCTACATAAATACTTTAGAAAATAATACAAAATTGAGCTTTGAAAATCTTGAATTTGAATTAAGCTTGAAGCATACCTAACAAAAAAAAATTTCAAGAGGATTTGATTTAGAACGTTCATACATACATAAATGGAAAATCAAATAGATGAACCTTCAAAGTTACGTCTGTTTTTAGTTGTAATTTTTGGTAAGAAATAGATCAAAGTTTTTGTAATTTCCTTATAATTATAATTGTTTCAATTTGGCCACTATATATCTACATTCATAGGAAATCTTTCAAGTTTCACCCTCGGAACGTGTATAGTATGGTCTTCACCGATGATGCCTAAATTGAGAAACCAATCCGATGATAGTCCATTGAACTTTCCTATAAATAAGAGTCAAGAGGGATGGATATTTTCGCTGATTTCAATTGGAGCTGGTTGTTGTGAGTATGAAACTTAGAAAATTGATCACCCATACATTCATACATAGAATATTTGTATTGATTGATTTATTTGTATAAATGTACATATTGGACCTTCGAGGTTAATTTTGTTTTCCTCGCAATATTTAATTGCCAGAAAGGTTTGCTTGGGGCTGTTTCTTAATAGAAGTTTGTGAATTCCTCATAGGTAGTTTGCTTTATTTAATTTCAGAAGCGACCTATCTTTGCTGAAGAACCCTTTTTATTTATTTAATTTTATTTATTTATTTATTCTTGAATTGCTCATATACAGTAAGATATATTGCCTTTTAAAATAGGTACAAGCTTTAATATAAAATTACAAACAAAATGGTGTGAA
Organism: Philhelius pedissequus; assembly: GCA_910595825.1. Classification (NCBI taxonomy): domain Eukaryota; kingdom Metazoa; phylum Arthropoda; class Insecta; order Diptera; family Syrphidae; genus Philhelius; species Philhelius pedissequus. The sequence continues at coordinate 170,850,121 of OU343161.1, read as the reverse complement.
AGCTAAAATTTTAACATTTTTAATATGAAATTCATAGAAAAAAAAATTAATTATGTAATTTTGACCATTAAAAAAAAGGTTAGGTAATTACAAAACAAGAAATAATAATGTACAAAAGAAGAACATTATACATACATATATGTATATAAAAAAATAGTATTGAAATGAAGAATAAAGAAATCGAAAAAGGAGAAAAATAGTAAGGTTAGCTAGTTATAAGTAGGTGCACAAATTTACGGATACTTTCATACAAGAGTATAATAAGCTCTTAGATTCCTTTTAGTCTTGTAGCATCATTTATTTCCCTCAGAATGCGAGGTAGGGAATTCAATAAACGTATAGAGTGAACGAAAATTTAGCGTTCAGATGTAAGAGAAGCATAACGTGGTTGAATCAGAATTCATGTTCTCAGCGAGGATGCCGTCCTAAGCACATCCCTGAGATACTGGGGTTGATTGTTCACAAGAATATTGGTGAGTATACATAGGGTACGATATTTAAGGAAATGTCGAAGCTCATATTAAGAAGACAGCTAGAGAAGTTAGAAATGCTATCATATCTGCGTAGTCCGAAGATGTAACGGATAAGACTATTGAGTACAACATTAAGTTTTTTTTTGCTTCTAGAATCACTGTTTTATCCATAATGTACGGAGAATGGCATTTGTTTTACCAATTACATGACCGATATGGTTATTCCATACTATGGCCCGGTTGAAGACCACAAAAAGATTTTTAGCAGTTTCGACATACGAAGTACGATATATTTACTGTTTTTTTTTTAGATATTGCAATACAAACGGATTTTGCGGGTTTAACACGATACTTGTTCATTGAGACCAACATGATTTGTGTTCGAGGTCTTCTTTAATACAACACACAGCATGTTCAATGAGTCCTAGCGGAAAACTAATGTACAACTGAACGTGTGTCGTCTACAAACATTTGAACTGAACAGTATTTAACTACAGACGGAAGATCATTTCTATAAAGGCAAAATAATAGCGGGCCAAGAATCGAACCCTGCGGGACGCTAAGTGAAGTAGTAAGAAAATCAGATAAAACGTTGTTCAACTGAACTGGCTGTTTACTGCCTATCAAGTAGGAGTCCTAACGCTTTTCACTCGTACTCGAAAAAGTTGAAGTTTCCAACAAGTTTTTCGCATAAAACGGAGTGGTAACCATATCAAATGCCTTAGCAAAATATAAGAGAATAAGAAAGCTTACATATTTTCTTTATTTAAGGCTTGGCAAAATGTCTTCCGTAACTGCTTTTCGCGGCTCCTCTTTGACATAGATTATTCCACAAATTTCTTCCCTTTAACGAGGGACTTAATCTATCAGAGTACATTTGACGTTAAGTGGAGCGTACTGCCATTACCACTTGGTTATTAATGAAACGATATGTGTTATAATGCTCTTTATGCGAAAACGAGGTTCCGAATAAGTTGGCGAATTTGATGGGAAAACCAAGCTCTTGTAGTTCCATTGCAAATCCTTGTAAGAAATGGGACATGTCTGTTAAAGAGTGTCAGAATACATTCATTTAAAAAACTTAGTTTTTGGCCCGCCGTGGAGAGGCAATAGATTGTACTTCAATTAAATTGCCGTATATCTTCTTCTAATAAAACATAGTTAATATTTCTAAGATCCCTAAATTGGATATTTTGAATTACAGGAGCTGCTTTTTAATCAAAGGACATCTAAATCAAATCATATTCATATCATGTATATCATATTATTCTTCTCAAAATGATTTTGTTAAACTGTAAGTCGCAATTGGACTTTCATCCGCTGTCCAGTAATTTTAAATTAATATATATGGTGTGTGTATAAGTACAAGTTTAAGGTAGTATGGAGGACCGAAGTGCGGAGGGTAACGAGTTCGACTCCTAGTCGGGCATCAAGGAACTTGAAGTATTTTTTCACAATCGTAAAGTTGAAAATTTTATTGATTGGGAAAATAAGCAAATACAACCATTTTAGCTGCCAGCAGGCGTAGACGAGATGTCGACACAAGTTGTGACGTCAACAACAGCAAAAATCCAAAAACAACTAAACACGTCACCCTCGTATAATGAAGTGGGAATTTTGACTATATATCCGAGGGTGGCGAAGGGCAATATACCAAGAGCGATAGCAATGCTTGATGAAATTGGAGCAGTACGTGTGAGAATTCAAAGCCTCTTAAGCCAATTAGGAACTTTAATACTAGCCCTTAAAGCCAAACAAGAGGCGTACCAAGTAAATAATGCGAAGAAAGAGTTCCAAAACATTGCTAAAGGGGCAGCAAAAAGAAGTGCAACAGTAGGCAAAAGACAAGCTCCAAGAACAAAAGCCACCGAATGACGAAGGGCAGCAACACCAGCAACGGCAACAGAACCAGATTCGCTATAGTTAGAGCTAAGCGGTAGAAGCGGAATCTTCACTTCATCCTTGTGCAACTTTAACCCAGCACTCCCAGCAAAAACTGAATAGTTTAAGGAGTATCTCCGTCTTCTTGATTTCGAGTTAGATTTTTTTCACGAACTCATAACTTCCATATAGTACCTATAAGTATGTTATCCGGCTCCCGATCCAAGGAGGATCTCTGCCTGGTATATTGCGGTCTTCCATCGGTTGCAGTACCTCGCACACTCCCTCCAATAGTCTAGACCAAGCGCTCTTGCGTCTGCAACCGCCTAGTCCCTGTAGCGAAGGTTCGGTATTTCTGGTCGTCTCGAACCTATGGGCTGGGATTTGAATATATTTTTGGCTGGAACATTGTTTCCATTCCATTCGCTCGATGTGTCCAAGCCAGTGTAGCCGACGTGCTTTGGCTCTTTGGACTACATCCATATCCAGGTACTGCTCGCACAATTCTCAATTGAATATTCTCCTCCATTCGCCCTCTTCGTATATAGGACCAAATAGTCGCCGAAACATTTTTGTTCCGAAAGTGCCCACTATCAATTCCGCGCGTGCCGTAGAGTAGAACTGGTAAAACTAGCATTTCTAATAGTGTGCACTTTGTCTTTCGAGAAAGGGGTTTTGAACCCATTTCTTTGACCAAACCGAAATACCAGCGGTTCGTTATGGCAATTCTTCGTGGGACTTCCACTAAAGTGTCGTTCGTGGAATTGATATTTGTTCCGAGCTAGGTGAGCTCCTTGACTACCTTGAAATTACTGCTACCAACAGTGACGTTTTATTCTAGGCGATGGATTGATGAGCCTTTGTTTGTTGATAGTATATACTTTGTTCAGTCCTCATTCACTTCAAAATCAACGCGATTCGTCTGTTCATCTATAGCTGTAAATGCTTCAAGTACAGTTAGCTTGGAGCTGCCGATGATGCGATGTCGTCTGCATAACCAAGCAGTTGGGAAGACCTGTTGGAGATATAGCCTTCTAGCTTAACACCACTTTTGCGTACTACCTGCTCCAGGACTATGTGGAAGAAGTCACATGATATCGCATCTCCTTGTCTGAACCCTGTAAACGTCTCGAAAAGCTCGAATGATATGTTTCCCATTTGCACGTTGCACCGCGCATTTTGTAACGTCATAGCTGGATTAGTTTTTTCGGCATCCCGAGTTCCGAAAACGCCAATAGAAGCTGTTGGCGACTTATGCTATATACGCTGCTTTGAAGTCGGTGTAAAGATGGTGTGTCTCGACTTGAAATTCGTCTTTCCAACGATTTGGCTCAGTGTGAGGACTGGGCTGTAGTTGATCTGCCTGGCCTGAAGCGAAACTGGTACGTGCCGATTATAAGTGTTGCAGAAAGGTTTTAGACGCTCACATAGTACGTTGGTTAGGATCTTGTAGGCAACATTAATCAGGGATATGCTGGATAATGAGCTGGTGCTTGCAACCTAGCAGGACATCTGCTCCAGACTTAAAGATTTCTGCAGGTAGGCCATCCAAACTGGCGGAATTGTTGTTCTTAAGCTTGTGAATGCCTTTCTTAACCTCTTCAGTTCTTGGCGCTGGGACTTGATTTTCATTAACTCGTCACATGCTCTTCACAATGCCCATTAAGCAGTTGCTGGAAGTGCTGATAAAATACGTCTACAATTCCGTGTGCTTCGGTGACTAGTTTCTTTTCGCTGCTTCGAAGAGCTTGCATGCCAGTCCTATATAACCAGATGCCAGTTGCTTGGCTGTTTTGTAGAACCGGCGGGTGTTAGCCATGGTGCTAGATTCCTCGATATACCTGAGCTGAGAGGCTGCGGATGGTCTTTTCTTTCTTCGCAGGTTTTTTTTAGTGCCTATATTTCACGCGTTAAAATCAAAATGGTTCCGTTCGTAAGGAACTTTCGAGATATATGCTCTCAGCCGACAGCCCCTCAATCTGCCAAAACATTTTGTAAGCATTCAATAATTCCTTTTCTTCATAATTTTACATTTTGTACTTAATATTGTATTTGTAACTAGCTATTTGTAATCTACGGATAAAAATACTCCATAAATTCTTGAAATTTGAAACGAGCTTAGTTTGAGCCAATTGAAATTCTTCATACGAATTTTTCGAATTGGCAAGGTTTTAAGTCTTCAATTTTCTTTATTTTTTCATGTATTGGACATATATGAACACATTTTCGGTATTGTTTTTCAGCTGCCGTTATTGCTGGACCTCTAGCAGATCGAATTGGACGTAAGCCGACAATGATGTTTGGTTCATGTTTGTTTATCCTGGCTTATATAACCATGATAATGGCTTACAGTATTGAAGCAATATATGTTGGACGCATTCTTGAGGTTCTTACAATATCAGGTCTTATTTTTCAGTTAAATTGTTTAATATAAATCATTTTAGGGTATGGGAGCTGGCTGCACAATGACAGTTATTCCAATGTATGTTGGTGAAATAGCTACCAAGGAAAGTCGAGGATCTGCTTTGAGTCTAATGATGCTGTTCATGACTCGTAAGTACCTAGCTTTAACTTCGAAACTTACAATTATTTCTATTACTCTTAGTTGGAATGCTTTATGTGCATTGTATTGGTCCATACACAAAGTACATTGTTATGCAAGTTTGCTGTTTAGCTATTCCATCAATGTCATTTTGGGGATATTGTCTCATACCAGAGAGTCCATATTATTTGGTAAGAAAGGATCGCATCGATAAAGCCCTCCAGTCTTTGCAGAGAATTCGTGGTCAAAGTCTTGATACAGTCAAGTGTGAACTCTTAGCTATTCAAGAATCAGTAGACAAATCAAAGGTGATGACTAAAGGCCGATGTCGCGATGTCATAAGTAATGTTGGCAACCGAAGAGCTCTTATAATAGTTTTGGGTTTGATGGTATTTCAACTATTTTCGGGAGCAATCATAATTGTCATAAATTTACAATCAATACTCATGAAAGCCAATGCAAGCTTTGGTTCAGCTGTTTCCTCAATAATTGTTGGTATTGTTCAAGTTGGTTCGAGTGTAACCCTTCAATTTATTGTCGATTTGTGGAAACGAAGGACGTTGCTTAGGTTATCAGCTATTGGAATGTTTCTTGCCCAATTTAGCCTTGGGACATTTTTCCATTTAGATAAATTGGGTTGTGCATCGCATATTCGATGGATACCAATTTTGGCAATTATCTTATTTCAGCTTTCATACCGCATTGGATTTGGTCCATTACCATTTACAGTTTTGGGGGAATTATTCCCACAGAATATCAAATCAATTGCAGCTACTTCGGTGACAATAACTTGCTGGAGCTTAGGATTTTTTATAGCTCGATTTTATCCATTGTACGATGCTTTTGGAACTCATTATGTCTTTTGGACATTTTCATTATTTTGTGCCTTAGCTTTTCTATTTGCACAGTTTGTTGTTATAGAAACTCATGGCTTAAGCTTAAACGAAATTCAAGAACGTTTACAAAAGCTAGTTGAGTAGAAAAGTCATATCCTAAAAAGGGATATAAATTTTCATTGTGACAATTAAAGCACAACATTGTTTTTTTTTTTTTAAATAAAATAAACTGTATTGTTCACGAGAAGAATTTCAAATAAGAGGCCAATTTATTTCAGTAATTGGAAAAATTAATCAACGATTTAACTATTTTATTGTCGGTAAGGATAGTTTACACTTAATTTGTCAGCAACGCATTCAAATAAATATACTTTTTGAAACGTTACTAAATCATTATAAAAAGCCACCTGATTTTAGTAATTATTTAGCAAATTTTATGAATTTTCAATTTTATTGTGCTTAAGAAATGACTACGATATTTAAAATTCATAAAATGCTGATATTAATTTATTTACATTTTAAATTGTAAGTACGCGTAGGCCGTAGAGTTTATATAACAGGGCTGGAAACGAGACCGTGATTATGGGAGAGCGAACTTATAAAATCACCCAAGACTAGACTGAGACGAGTCCCTATTTTTGGTACCGAAATTCACTGAGTCTCATTGGTTTTTTTATAATTAGTACACGCACAAGGGACCTTATGTTTCCCATTTCATATGTATAGCACACTACGCGAGCATTATGAAGATAGGGAAGAAGAGGACAGAAGGTGTCGATTAACATTGGTTTTGAATGTTTGCAAATCAAAATGGCAAAGGAAAATATCGCCGGGAAAACTTTTCCAAATTCGTGTTGTTCGGATAAGAAAAACAATCCCATATTTCACGGTACGCCCTAAATTAGGATCAATGGTGAACTGATGAGCATTCCTTGCGAAGAGAGTATCACGGGAGAAACTTTTAAGTGGAGGAATGCAGCTGGCTATTTCGGTTCGTGTGAACATTTTTTATAAAAGAAAGAAAGACATGAAACGTTGCGTCGGTGTTGTTTCAGAGACTTTTCTATTTCCTATTAGTCTTAACGCTCTTTTTTGTATTCCACAGAGTAGGTGTAGCGATATTTGCGAAGCACCTGTCCAGAGATGTGAGTTATACTCGAGTTTTGGGCGTATAAACGCTTTGTAAATTGTAGCTAGGTCAGAAGGGGAAAAAACTTCTTGCATCGATACAGAAAACCTTAGCACTTAGCAGCATTTTTGGCGATCTCAAATAATTGGTCCTTCCAACGGAGGTCGTTGTTGACACACATACCGAGTATTGAAAGCTTATCGGTTTCCTCAATGCAAATGCCATTCATAGACGATGGCATTGGGGTATGTTTAGCTTTAACCACTGGAGACAGCATTGAGTTTTCGAAGCATTAAACTCCACGCGATTTTTATAACCCCATTTAACAATGATGTATAAATCGGAATTTAATGACCTTAAGGCGAAGGACGAGAATCGTCGAACGAATATGAAAAGCTGAGAGTAGAGTCGTCGGCAAAACAGTTGAGTGGATTAAAAGTTACAGGCAGAATATCATTTATAAAAATGAGAAAAAGAGTCGAAGAAAGACTGGAGCCCTTGGGTACACCAGCATTTATTTTATGGGAATTGGACTTGAATCCATTATGTTCAACTTGTATGGAACGGTCCAGAAGATAGCTTATAATCCAACGAACAAGAGTGCCATCGATCTCAAAATCACGCATCTTCGAAAAGAGAGCTTCATGCCCAACTCTATCAAATACCTTGGAAATATCAAGCGCAATAATCTCGCTTTCGTCAAACCGATTTAGAGATTTGTTCCACTGATCAGTGACATATGCCATCAGATCACCAGTGGAACGATTACTGCGAAAACCATACTGACGGTCATGGAGAAACTTTCGGTCTTCGAGATATTTCTTAAGCTGACGGTTAATCAGTATTTCCATGACCTTAGAAAGAAGGGTCGTGAGTGCTAAGGGTCGGTAGGAGGAGGGGTCACCTTTCTTAGGGACAGGCTGGGCAAATGCTGTTTTCTATCTTTTGGGAAAGATTCCAGAAGGATAGGAGCGATGGAAAAGCTTACGCATACGTTTGGCTAGTGTGGAAGAACACCTCTTGAGAAGAATGGGGTATACCATCCGAGCCAGTGAATTTGTGTATATCGAGATCCTTGAGAGCTTCTGCAACTGTACGAGTGTGGAAAATATCATTCTCAAAAAATGTAAAAAATTACATTCTCAAGTACAGGAGAGGAAACATTGCTGTGAGGCAACGCAGAACTAGCAGCAAATTGAGCTGCGAGTAAGTTTGCCATCTCTGAAGAGTAAGCAATTGGTTTGTAATTGTCTATTAGCGTAGGAATCGAAGATGTTGAGGAGGTTTTAATATTTCTGACATTTCAAACATTTTTACTGCCTTTGAGACATTGCGGTATTTTTTGCCGTAATTTTTGGTCATGGAAAAATTTGGTTCTTTTAATAACTGAGTTGCAGGAGCTCCTTGCTTGTTTGTGCTTTTTCCGATTCTCTTGTGTAGGGTTGGCTTTGTAGAAACCGAAACTAATTTCTTTCAGCCTGATAGCTTCTTTACACTTCGAGTTAAGCCAGGACTTCTTAGGAATAAAAGCACGCATCCTATAAGAATCACATTTATGATCATTTCAGCACTGGCATCAATGTCACTATCGAGGAAGCATAGTTACAAGTTAAAGTTACGGAAAAAATATTCAGGCCGTCCCAGTTGGCTTTCTCGTATTGACAAACGGTCCTAGTGGGAAGTTTTTCTTTAGCTGGATGAGTGGAGGACGGGAAATTCGCTGAAATGACACTAGGTCCGAAGTGCCAAATGGAGAAGTTACACTAATGCTATACATATCAGGGTAAGAAGTAGGAAACAAGTAGGCGGCTTGCCCAGCAACATCCGGTATTCGCGTTGGCACATCAAATAGTTGGGTAAAGTGATATAACCCGGCAAAGATCTCGACATACCTTCCTTCAGGTGTTGTCTGACCAGAATGGAGGATCCAATTTGAATAATGTGCATTGAAATCGCCTGCGATAATGATTTCAGTACAAGGACATAGGGAAATCGCCTGCGATAACAATTTCAGTGCGAGGACATAGGGAAACGATTTCCGAGATGGAATCAGACAGCGTTTGCTTTCGGTTTTCGATAAAGGAAATATTTTTTTATTTAATTATTTTTTAGTACTCATGTTCAGTTTTTATAATATACATACGTTTTTTTTCCAAAAAAGTCTATGCGCGGTAAAATCAAAACATACTATGTACGAAGTTATACTCAGATAGGCGCATTGCGAACATCCAGAGATGTACAATTTATGTATATGTCTATGGAAGAGAAATCCCCCATATTTCAAAAAAATATTATCGAAACATCAAAATATAGTTTGTTGCCTACTTATTAAGCCATGAACTGTCAAAATCCATTGACGGATGGCTCTGATTAAGATGGATAAAGAAACCTCTACAAAAGTCAAATTTAACCTCAGAAAATTCGAAATTTTTCCGATTTTAATTTAAAATCTTTTTTTTTTTTTTTTTTTTGGACATTTGGAAAAAAATACTCTATATCGTAGATAGAGTACGATTAATCTGAAAACCAGTCATATGTTACATCTTTTTACAAATTTTCACGAGAAAAAGGCAAACAAGATCGAGACGAGACTTGGTTAAGCGAGACAGAGATGAGATTGAATTTTTTCGGTTTTGACGAGACCTAGACGATTCTTAAGAAAGTATAGCCTAGTTTCGTCTCGTTGCTAGCCCTAATACATAGCTATTTTCATTTTGTTTGCAAACTCCACATACTGCGGGGATATTTAATTTAAATTATTTTAAACTAAACTTAAAAGATTTATTCAATTTTTGTATGAGTCCATAACTTGATCTTCGCGTCAAATTTTATATTAATCAATGCTTTTGAACGAACAACAACAGCTTGAGTTTGCTACCAACAAGTTTTTTTTCATTTTTACTTGCGTTTATAGGTACTATAAGGCAAGTTATGCATTCGTAAAAAAAATGTTTTCTAACAATCAATCATCCCATTACGATCATAGAAAACACCAAAAAAGTGGGCCCACAATTCCGTCTTGCTGTCCTCGAGTCTGCAGCCTACAGGGTTCGGCGGATTTGATTCAATTTTGGTATATATTGTTTTTTTCAGTAATATGCCCACACGTTTTTTTTTCATTTTTTTAAGACAACAAACAACAGTAGCTCCCATGCATTTTTTTTGGCCAAAAACAAAAAATCTTATTTTTCCCAAAAACGGTTCCAACGATTTTCATAAAAAAAATATTAACGAAAGGAAAGTGTACCGTTTGATTATAGTTTCTGTGAAAAAAATTGTAATTTTTGGTACCCCTAATAGAGCCATTTTTTTGGTTTTCGATTTTCTCGGAAACGGCTAATTTGATTCTTTGAAATTTTTTACTTTCTCAAAAAAAATTTGTTTGGAAATTAATTTTTTTTTGAAAACTCCAAATTTCGAAAACGAATCAATAGATTTTTTCAAAACTTCGTATTTGGTGATTTTTTCGTAATATTTTGAATAATTAAAAAAAACTATTTTTCTAAAATAAAAAAACAATGTTACCTCCCATACAAATGTTAAAAAACCGTTAAAAACAAAAATTATATCTCGGAAACGGATCCAAAACTTTTTATAAAAAAAATGTGTGTGTTCTCAGATTAGTACAGTTCACTTTTAAATATAAAAATATTTTTGTGCGTACTTATTAACGGTACTTCCCATAGAACCACTTTTCAAATTTTCGACTTTCTCAATATTGAATAAACCGATTAGAATTTTTTTTATACAAATGGTCCCTAAAATTGTTAATAAGACTGCATACCCAAGTTTTCAAAAAAAAAGTTTTTCGATTTCTTAAAAAAATAAATAATTTTTTTTTTTTTGAGAAATCGATTTTTTAAAAATCAGTCACAGAATTTTTTTTTTTAATTTTAATTTTATATGAACATTAATAATATCCTCAAAATGGAGTTTCAAATTTTTTTTCGAAAAATGTTTTCAAAATTTAATACATAAAAAATTAATTTATTAAAAAACCGCTCCAACGATTTTTGATTTTTTTTGATATATTCTTAACTTATCCATGAATTCAAATGGCATCTTTAATTTCCCTCAAACTATAACGACTAAGCAATATATAACCATTTAAGTATGTGTATTATCCATTTATTTCTACCTTATTATTATTCCGTTTTTACGTATTTTTGCGTACGCCACTAAATACTAAATATAATGTAGGTAGTATACATATGTATATATAACATAATATGTGTCTTGAAAAATCACATGAATCTCATTTATGAATATTGCACCTAATTTATAAAGTTATACGCATATAGCTACCTACCCACCTACATCCTTCATTTTCATTATTATATGTACATGTTTACATACATAGGTTCCATCTAAATGTATATCTATGTAGATACATTTACTCTCCTACCTTACATAATTAAAATCCATAACTTAGATTTAAATATACATTTGTAGGTATGTACCTATGTAACTATTCCTTGAATCACCCATTCGACAATTCATTATACTAAGAATCAAGGTAGTCTTGCCTACATAGGCTTTACACCTACATAGGGTAACTACACCTAACTAACTTTACCACATTAAAGTTATTAGCTACAAGAGCAAGCTCGTACGATCCAGTCGTGCATTTTATTATTTTTGCATGATTGTATAACTTTTTAGGTGGTTGAAAATAATTAAATAATTTACGATTGCCGGATTAATGGCGTAATTTAAAATTAAAAATAAAAAGTGCACTTTTTTGTATGAACGTTTCGCAGTCCCGGTGCTCACGCTCAATGTAACTTGATACGAAACCTTCGGGGTGAATACAAAAAATTACACTCTTAATTTTTATTTTTTAATTACGTGCGGTTAGTCCGAAAAATCAATAATTACTTCTGATAATTGTTAAAATTCTAACTTGTGTAGATAAATCCAATAAGCCGAGTCTATATAAAATTCATTAACAATATGAATTCAACTAGCTATGTATGTAGCTATCTTATACAAGAAATTGAACACTTCGTAACAGAAATTAATTGCGTTTGAAAACCTATCTCCAAACTAAAATACCTCAATGCAATTAAATTAGACTAAACATTTTTTGTAAATATAAATGTATTCCCAAAATAATTAATAACTATCCAAAGCACTAGAGCTAACTATCATGACTTTGGGTTTGATTATGGCAAACATAACTGCATTTAGCAGATGTTTCAAATTCCATTTTTTCTTTAATTAAAAAAAATACCAATTGCAAAATTTTGGTTTAATCAATGCTGGATCTATTTGGGATATCCAATTAATGACATTTCCATATTACACATGCACAAACATTATTGTGTCTGTATATACCACAAAAATCTAATCAATTGGTTTTATGCTGATTATTGGGATGTGGTGTGTGAATGAATTTAACAACATTTTCATGCAAAATTGCAACATACAAATTTTATAGTATAAAATTCGTTGCAAATCCAATTTGAATTTGTGTTCTTTTGTTATTTATAAAAATGGGATTACAACGCCTAAATTAGATTGAATCAACTAGAGAAGGTCAATATGTATCAGAAAGTATTTTATAGGGCTTGCCAGCTTTCGCAGTCACATAATCATGCAGTACTGCTTGTTGTTGTGGTTAATTTAGTGCTAAATTTTTATTTTATAGAAACTGGTTCTATTTTCTCAACAAAAAAAAAGAGGAAACATACGAGTAGTAACAGTTTTTAATGTCACATTTCTGTTTTCAACTTGAATCTTGAATAGTGGTGCCACTGCCACAACAGGCATTTGCAGTCTTTTTGGACTAATATTTTGGAGCTTATAGTTTATCAAATAGAGTTGCTATATAGCAGCAAAATGACGAATCAGAGGCTCATCATGCATTTGGAGTTAAACTCTTGATATAACTTATAAGAAAAAAAGTGACCAATTTATCCAAGTTCAGTTTATGCAAGTGTTTGCTTTTAATGTTGCCCGCGGTGTCGAAGCGTTGTATACGACCTTAGGAATTTAGTTGTCTATATCAGGCCACAACAACGGCGCTTAACGCTTTATATATTTAATAATTTGAATGGGGAATAAGTATCAGAAAACTATTATAACTATTATAAATTGGAGTAATCAATCTGATATGGCAGATTTCACTTCACCGCAGTCTGATTTAGCAGATATAACTACTTCATACCTGGGGCCTTTAATACAATACATAAAGCGCATGTTGAAGAAGTGAAATTCAACAACTTCTTAAAAATTATGTAACACGGAACAACAACTCTACACAGAGCGAAAAAGTACTACATAAAATCAATAAGATTCCCTTATTGACATACTTTAATAAGAAATCTTATTTAAAGCATTGAATAATATGATATTTTCATAGAGAAATCTTATTGATCTTGAAGAAAATCTTATTATTATTTTATCTATAAGAACTTAATAAGTAAATCTTCTAAAATCAAAAAGTTTTTTCTTGAAAATATGTAGGTAACAAATTCCATTGTTTTTTCATAGCGATTTTACGAGTTTGATTAACAATAAGAAAACCGGTCCACTCTTTTAGGTTTTATACCTATAAACTTTTTACAAATGTTTGTCTACTTACTATAAGGCAATCTTCTTGAATCAAAAAGAATTCCTTTTTATTTGTATAGGTTTTTTTCATAAATACTATCATTGTGATTTTTCATTAAGAAAATGCTATGTCTACCTAGTAACACACCTAACTATATGTTGCACCTCGAAACAAAGATCAACAAAATGCACGTTTATACTTTGAAAATGCATTTTGACTATATTCGAAAAGTATTTAAGTATCCAAATAGCTGCTTGCCGAAAATTCTAGCTGATGAAACAATCTTGGAATCTACATATTAGGCAAGGGACTGGTTGAGCTTATTCAGATTGACTGGTGTCGAATTAGATTTCCATGTGCCGAATATAGATTGGTATTCTAAACATAATGAGGTTATTAAAGGACTCGCCAAAGTACACTGGGATCATCATGTGGGCTTGGCACATAGATCACAGTTTCATGGTGAATACGCCAATTTAACATATGATTCACTATACTTTGATGACAGGCTGAAAGCTAAATTGATTTCAATCATTTTTAAAGCCAAAGGAGGGCTCCTTAACATAAATACACGAGCATTCAAAAGTAACACTGATGGAATTTATTCAATTTGCAAAACTGATGAACCTAAAAATACATTCCACCTTACAGCGAGATGTCCTATTTATAAAGTTATGCGTAAAAAACACCTGGAAAATGAGGTGTTAACAAAGGATGAATTTTACACATTGCTGAATGGCCAGGACTTATAGATTTTTAATTATAAATGAATTTAGTTAAACCGTTCTTGCAGAATAATATAAAACATTTAACTTGCCAATCTAACATACAACAAACAGTTATTGTCATAATATTTTTTGATTTATTTTTAAAAGTAAAGTTAAAATTTCATGTACCTGTAGTAGATACCAAATGTTATTATTATTAACTCAAATGATCTTTAAACAACTACTTTTGTAATTCTGTTCATTTAGTACAAATAAAATATTATTATTATTATTTATATTATTATTATTATTTATATTATTATTATTATCATTGTGTTATGAGCTTAACCAAAAGGAAATTTCAAAAAATTCATGCATGAATCACCAACTTTTTCATCAATGAGTGGAAGCTTCACCCCATGAATTTGGTACGAAAACATGAATGAATTTAATATGGGGCTGTCATAGGCGTTCACCAAGTGATTTTCGAGGTGAATATTTAACTGTGAAATCACGAAGTAGGGGTAAATAGTTTATTTATAAGCAAATTATATGTGATGAAAAATGGCATGAAGCTGTGAAATCACTAGACAACTTAGAGTTGCTTATTCAGCAGGTGAAAAATGGAATGAATGCTCATCCAGTAACTTGATAATTCGCACATAAATTTTAGGTGCTTTCATAAAATGGTTGCTTCGTTTACATGCGATCAGTTGCGATCATATTAACGTCAGAAAAACTATTTGCGCATGCATTTTAATTGCATTTATGAATACTTTCTCTGATTTTCTTCATTTTTCAGTAAACCAGAAACAAAATTCTGATGTGTATTTTTAATTTTGAGTTCAACTTTGAATTTGCTAGCGGAAATTTGGACGGATGTGAACTGTAAGGGAAGGTGTACCACTGTTTACATCATACTGTCTCTTTCTTTAAGAAAAAAATCGGAATGCATGTGAAATCTTATATTTGCGCTGCAAATATTTGCGTTTTACATTTATGAAACTCTGACATTCATCATTTGCTTTTATGAATGCTATGCATTCGTCGGGCTTTCGCAACCATGCATTTATGAAAGCACCCTTTATAAATGCCATGAATGTTCAATTATAAAATCACTAGGTAAAGCCCGTATGATACCTACTTCTTTTTTCCTCATTTTGTATGCACATGAAAGCGGCAGTTTCCTGTAAAAGAGGAAATATGTTTTTTAAGGAAACAGAAACATTGTTTATGTAGGTTATACCCCCAAACATCATTTTATTAATTTATTTCGACGATTATTCAATAATATAAACATCGAATTACGAAAAGAAAATACGTTTAGCTAATAATAATTAAAATGTAGTTTTGATAAAATCTTGATGGGAAAGTCAACCTTATCAATAATTTATTCTTTTAAAACTGATCTGATGTCGCTCTTCGCAATTCATTGTGTAATTCTGCTGCGTAGGTTTTGCAATTTAAATTTTGTTTTGAATAATGTCGAAGAAATACCCACCAGTCGCCAAATATCCTAAGGTTAATAATTGCAACCTTTTAGCTGACTCAATACAATTTCTGAACAAAAAAAAAACTTCTGTTGCTGTGTTAAATGGTGATAATGATCGCGAAGAAAACTGGAATTCTGGCTTATATGTTTTTTTCATTTTCTCTAAAAAAACCCACGATCTCATGTCATGACCAGCGAAGACTGACTACTGCGTGCATTTCTCGTGGGTAGAAAAAAGGCAATGTTCGTCGCTTTTGTCATGACAGATAAACCTCTTTTTTTAAAGGATTTCTGTTTGAATTTTTATTTGTTCTCGGGAAGAAAACAAAACAACCACCGCACCGCAGAGAACCAAACATCATTTGCGAACGCATGAACTTATACATTACCCTTCATCAGTGGAATCATCGTTTATGATTTTGTAACTGAAAATGTAGTGAATTGTAAGCATTCAATTCATTTGAATTTAGTTAACTGATGAAAAAATGCGCAACCGTTTTCTTATGAAATCATAACATACTACTCATCGATGGAACTAGTCGATGAATCCATTGATGAATTCACCAAAAAAATTCATTGATGTCGAAATTTCTTACTGGGTAGGTACACACGGAGAAAAGGATTATTTTTGCGCGTGCGTGCCTGCCTATCCAAGCTCTTTGTGCTTGATGTTTGCACAAGGTGATTTGTATTGTTAGACGTAATTATCAGTGAACTTTAAAAGGATATGGTTAGTGCGTGATGTGCTCGCGAAAAATAGTAATTAAGGTGATAAGTGAGTGTTCGCTATTTTTATTAAGAAATGGAAAACAATAGATCATATGTTCAAATTAATGTTCACTTTTATAGGGCTTTATAAAAATATGCTCCTTTTTAATAAAAAATATATTTATTTATGTTTATAGTTATGTAAGTTTATTATTAAATATTGTACCACTTAAGCCTACAAGAAAAAGTGTTTCATTGTTATCCCATGTCACTTAAAAAAAAAAACAATAAATAGTTTTAATAAAATACGTATATTTCGTCTTTTCTTTAAATGAATGTAGTATTAAAAGACATGAATTTGGAAAATATAATTTTAAATTCCTTCGAATACAAATTATTTCGCACCGACTGATTCGGTTATTAAATCATTTTATTGATTCTGTGAGATTTTCACTCCTGTTCAATAAAACGTCAATGAGATCTTCTGATTGAATCTGAAAGATGGCCACTTTATCATCAATAAGATCGTCTTAATGTATTTAAAAGATGGTCACATTCCATCAACAAGATTTTCTTTTTGTTTCAAAAAAGACCTCATACTACCAACAAGATCGTCTTATAGTATCTAAAAGAATCTCACATATTATCAATAAGATCTTTTAATTGTAACAAAAAGAGTTTCAAATGTCATCAATGAGATATTCTTGTTTCATGTTTCAATGTGATTTGCTCATACTTATCCATAAGTTTTTCTTATTGTTTTAAGCTTAATAAGATATCTTTTTAAAAGTATGTGGATATCCCATAAAACGAGAATCAACATTTTAATAAGGTTATCTCTGTGGTTTTAATAAGACTTCATTATTGGATGAAAACCATAGAGCCTAGAGTTTTGTAAAATTTTTAGATTCTTAATCGGACAGTGATAGTGAGAGCCAAGGACAGGCAAAAGTGTTCAAGGAAGGAATAAACTTTGAAAAAGAACCCCAAAAAATGCATGTGCCGTAGAAGTTGTTGACTATCGTACTTAAAGTCTCTCCCATAAATTGCGCCCCCCCCCCCCCCACACTAATAAACGTAAAGCACTAAGTGTAAGGCAAAAAATATTGATCGCCTTACATTGGTTTGGATCTGGATTTCAATACCATGTTATCGGAAATATTCATGGTGTTCACAGAAAGGCAGTTTGTCGATGTATTAAAAAAGTTACATTTGCAATAAATACCTAATTATTTTTTTTCTTCAGAAATTTTACATTCATCTTGGTAGATTAACTTGTTCATCTGATTCAACAAGTGAAGGGAAATTTTTCTATTGACAATTATTACGGTTTTATTGTGTTACAGAAATGATTTTCACCTGTTGAACAAACATAGTTGAACAAGTAATTGTTGACTAGTTGACTTGTTGTTCTGTGTTATAGGCCCCTGTGCTTCTACTGTCCTTTCTGGAACATACGTCTTTCAAAATTTGAAGCTTTACCAAGTACTCCGGATTGGTACTTTAACTGCTATGGTAGAACTCATTTTTTATGGCTTTTCTTCTATGCTCCCATATAAATTATTTCCATACTAACTGAGTGTCAACTTTAAGTTCACGTAAAAGTGGTAATAATATTTCACACCGAATACTACCATCTGGGGCTATAAAAAAACGCGAAAAGTAATTGTAGGACAAGTAAAGTACGACAAGTCTTTAAAAAATTGGAAGTTAAGTGACAAGCCTAACAATTGTAATTTTAAAATGTGACAAGTGATAAATTGTTGGATTTCTCTCATTTTGTAACACAAGGTGACAAATTAGTGTCACAGAAAATTTGCTTAAGCATGACTAGTGTGTGACGCGTAATTTAAAATTTGTCATTAGTTTACAAGTGTGCATTTTCAGAGTAAGAACAGTTTTAAAATAAGGAATTTAAATTGTGGAAGAATATAATGTAAATATACCTAAATAATGTATAAATTTGTTTTCAACACATTTTTAGTTTAAAATGTATTTATTTGATTCTGGTTCTGATAATCACAATGCGAATAAAAACAATGAAAATTTGTAGATACTAAAAGAGATTAAACCAAGAATACATTTTGAACTGTGTTGCTCATCTACGTGTCGACTTTAATAGCCTACATTTTAACGTAGACAATCGGTCGACAATGTAAACAATAAGTTTTACATCTAAATCTTACAAATAAAATCATTCCAAAAATTGCGCGGTTTGATTTAAAAGGAAGTACATATATGATTTGGGCGTTTATTAGACGTCATTCCCTTATTTGGGCGATATTTCCAATTGTGGGTGCTCATTCCTTAAAAAAATAGAAAGCTGCGAAATAACCCCCAAAAGGAGAAAAAAACACCACAAGATTTTTTTATTGGTGATAATTAGTAAGCCAGTGAAGTGATTCAATGGACCTATCACTAGGTTTATCATAAAAGATTTCTCCCATAGTTTAAAATTGTTCGATATCTTCTCTAATTTAAATATTTCAAACTAAAATTTTTATAAGCAAGAACTAAGTAAACTTACGTTAAGATTTAGATCAAATGATTTTTTCACGACTATCTTGTTCTTACACACATGTTTTTGTATTATAAAATAACTTGGATCTATTTTTAAAATTATGAATTATGATGGTTCTACTAATTATCTTCAATGTCTACATTGTCGACAATTGCCAATTGTCTACATCGAATTGTCTACATGTAGATAATCATGTAGTCTACATTTATAATCTACATGGTACAACACTGATTTTGAAGTTGACGACCATTTGTTTCTCGAAAAATTTCGAAAATATTCGTCTTTATTTTGTGGAATAATAAAAAAAAAAAATATCTGTCCGATTTTGGCTTTATTTTTCTTTTGCTAAATATCGATAAAAGTTCCAAATAGATTATATTTATTCTTCTTTTATTTTTGTTAAAACAGCAATTTTTTTCCTTCCGGAATTTTTGCCATGCTTTATTTTTGGCCACTTGTCACAAAATGTTGACAATTCAAGGGAAATTTATAATTCTGACAAGTGCAACAGTCTTTTGTTGTGTTACAGAATACACTTCTCCTTGTTGTACAAGTATAGTTTGACAAGTGAATTAAGATTTGTCGACTTGTCGACTTGTCGCGTTGTTTTATAGGCCCCTGGTCAGAAAAGGTACTTAGTGGGTACTATAGGAGTATTGTACTATTATTGCGGTGTTTGGTCTGCATAAATTACAGAAAATGAACACGTCTAATGTAGAATTTCTTTCATCGAAGTCTTCTGATTTATTCATGCTGGGGCCCTTTTAGCGTGAAACTCAAAATGTCGGTCCTTTAAAGGCTTAAAATAAGACAGCACTAATGCGACACTTTCCGGCACTGCATAATTTTTGTTCAAGCCGCACTTGAATAGCAGCCTTTCGCGTCTTCGCTTTCATCATAATGTCATGTTTGATTATTATCTCAATTTTTTTTGTCAAAGAATGCATATCTTGTCTTATATTGTACTAATTACAATCGCATGTAAAAAAAACGAAAGCGAACGGTCGCAAAATGAAGAATAGTTCGTTTTTAAGCAAAAATACAAATATTAAATCTTCTTTGTTAAATTAAATGAGAAAATTTATCCTGGTTAAAATAAATGACTAACTAAATGAGCAACACCGTTTATCTGTCATATACAGAAAAACTGACATCGAAACAAAATTACACTTTTATTTATTAGTAGAGATTAAAATGATTTCAGGATACCTACATTCTACAAAATTGGAAATAGACACATATTTAGTATGAAAATATAAATTTTTACAAAGAGGCTGACTACTGGAAACGCATGTGGCCGATCTCTGGACCTTAGGAGGCCGACTTCATAAGAATCACACGTTCATTTCATTTTTTTTAAATGTTTAGTTTTTTTGTGAAAAAAAAACAGAAAAAAAAAAACAAGAATTTCGAAATTTAGACATTCCAAAAAGTCATATAAACTAAATTTTATATCAAAAACTCAACCAACTGAATTTTAAGGGACAGTCAAACGTAAAAAAAAGTTAGTTAGCCGACCACATTTTTTTTATGAAAAAAATGTTTATTTTTGGTAGCTTTAGTCTAGAGTCTAGTAGAACATTTATTGGTTTTCGGTTATTTGGAAAACTGTTTATTTGATTTTTTTTTAAATTTTTATATGGAGCTTTTAAAAATTTTAAACATCATCGTTCCAGTCCGAAGCCAGAAAAATATGGGAGGGGTGTTCGGGTGTATGATATCTGAGAAAAATATTTTCACTATAAAGGTCGTAAGTTATTGACGATAATAAAATAATCTTACTTATCAAATTTCAGTTCTTTTTTTAGTTATTAATTAAATAAAGTATAGAGATATTGTATCTACTCTATGAGTACATGAATTGACATTAAATCAAATAGGGTAAGTAGTTCTTGACTGGTGGAATTTCTCAAAAATGTTTTTAATCGTTTCAACGTCAAACACGTTTCTTCTTATGTAAATGTTGGGACTGGCAAAGTTGCAAACATTTTTCAGAGTGTATGTATATTTTGAAAAAGATTTTTATTGCAGTCTCCAAGAGCTGTTATTGTGGTCTTTGAATTCTGTATTTGTTGTTATTCATGACATTTTGTCTTGTACAGCATACAAATTTAGTCTTAATCCCAATTCAAAAATATTCTATAAAATTCAAAGTTTTCTTCGCAAAATATATGTTCGTTTTTTTGCCAAGTAATAATGATGATAGGACAGACTTATGGTCTTCAAACCTAGCAGAGGAATCAAAAAACAACTATCCTAAAACATTTTTCAGGAAATGAGGTGATGACATATGCCCGCAGCTGACTCAATACTGTTCGTGAATTTTTTTAGAGTGTTATTTTCATCCACAATTCTTAGAAGACCTTGCGCAATCTTAAAAATATATCTTTAAATTCAATAACAACATTTTCTTGAAATTTTCCAAATGTATTTGCCGCTAAATGTATGCTGTCAGCAGCTGAAACAAGGTCAGAAGAGGGGGATTGCAAAATTGTACACAGTGGCAGTGTGTACGAAAATGAAATGCCTTAGCAGAAGCAGCACAAGTTTATAAAAAGTGACTGGCCAAAACTGATTTAAAAAAAAACAAGTCGCTTTAAATGAGGTCTTTAAATCTTTATTTAAGCCTTACTTATACGTCATGATTCTCAACCCACCGAGTCTCACACTTTGTTGCTTTAAATTCTTCTTTTATTTGCAGGACATTTTTTTTTTAATATTTCCCTGCAATAATTGTTTACGATTTGCAGATAGTTTCTTTCAACTATTATATGTTTTTATCCTTTAAAAGAATGTTCGTCATTTGGCACGTTGAAAAAAGTTTACTATGGTATTTTTTAGTCGAAGTTACAATATGGTATCAGTGTATGTGGAGAAGCATATCTGAGTAACATTAACAACAGCATTTAACAGTAATCAAAAATGTGTCTTAAGAAAGATTTGTAACAATGCTTGCCGCAGATTATACAGAATCAATTCTTTTCAAAAATATCGAAAATCGAAAATATAGAAGAAATTAAACTAAAATCAATCACGAATTCATACATAAATTTTGGAACAACCTTCATTATAATTTCAATCTAAATATTAATAATTTTCTTTTTTTTTCAAGAAACAAAAATACAAACACAAATATTAAAGAATATATTAAAAATATTGATTCTCCGGAGCAGAATATCAAGGTTAGAGGAGTAGCATCTAAACTATGGAATGTAACGAACTAAAGAAACCCAAGGAAAAGAAAGATCTCGTTTCTAGAGTAGCTCGATGGTGCATCTATTTACAAAACTCCGAAATTAACATAATATATCGCAAAAGTTAAAATTATAATTAACACGCCGATAATTTCAGTCGAAATCCGAAACCAAAGATATGTAAATTCTTAAAACAGACCTACATTTATTGTAACCAAAGGGCAAGACTTAACTAAACCATACTTAGAAAAAAAAGTAGAGTCTGCTGATTGGATTGCTAACCGAGAAAAAAATATAACTCGAGTCCATACATTTGCGGGTGACAATGGCGCAGTGGATATAGTGCTTGACTGATAACTTAGACGTGTGGGTTAGAGCTCCATGCCAGGCAGCATTCTCTTCTATACCGCCAATTTTCATTGAATGCCGCACGTGTCGTGGCTTAAAATGAGATAGTAAATATCTAATTTTTAAATCCACTTGGGGTGGCCGTGGCGCGATAGTTGTGTTCTCGCCTGTCAACCTCGTGGACGCAGGTTCGATTCCTGCCGTTATCTATGTCTTCTTATATTCCATTAAAAACCAATTCTAAAAATTCTCATAAAATGAGTTGCTGGTTTACTCATTACATGCTGTTCAGGTATAACACTATCAACATGTGATCGAGTTCACTACTCATAAATGTGACAACGAAATAAAATACAATAATGCGAATTATAAGAGACATACATAAATAAGACACGGTCATTTTCTCCGCATTAGCTCAGCCGCATTAGTACACCTGGAGATAAATCTGAGACAACAACCAGCTCTAGTCTCAGAACATCGCGCCACACATCTTTCCTATCCTGCTTTCACCGGATGACCGCAAAATTATAAAAAAAATCCACTGTGCCAACAAAAATTTATTCTTTCCTATCTTTCTATTACTTCTAACTGGTGACTTGCAATTTAGGTTGCATTTAAAAGACATTAGGTCTTACAGGCATATATGTAAAATTATTATTATAATTATTATTACTTGTTTAAATCTCTTAATAGTTATAAATTCTCTTCAAATACAATTTGTCGATGTTTTTTTTCGGATTCTTGTGAAATCTTATGAAATATGATGATATTGAAAATTAGATATTTAAATAACTATTTCTTAATAAAATAGAAAATCAGTAAATTGAAAATTTGTGGTATGTATTCTGTAAATTTTAGTAAAATTATTTTGACTTACAATACAACTCTATGGTGATATTGGTGGATACATATTTTTTGTGGAAATTACTGGCTTGACACGTGTATATAGCATGCTGATGTATTCGTGATAAATTTCGAACAACTAATTTGCTGTTAACGGTTCCATCATATGAAAAATCAGTTATACCATTTTGCAGTTGGCCATTCATAAGCCATGTTACTGTAGGCGCTGGAATTCCTGAAAAAAATAATATATATCCAAAATAAGAATATTTTTAAAACAATAAATGTAGTTAAATATAGTTATTATGCACTTAGCTATACTTTTAGAATTTTATTAAAAAAGGGTGAAATTTTTGTATGTAATGTAATTATACAAATGACCGTAGGTTACCGGATTGGATTTACTAGTAACACCCGAAGTACGTATATGGTTTTTAAGGGATACGCAAGGAGAATAAACTATTTTCGTATGACATTTTAACCTCGATCTAACAATTTCGATAAATAATATTTTTTATCTATAGATCTATTTGATCATTTCCAAAACATCTATTTACACATGGGGTCACGCACCTGGCAGTCAAAGCGTGAACTTGCAATTATGTACTGGAGATAGATTTTTTCGATTTTACATTCAATGTATCGGGTCCGCCAAATAACTTCTTTTTTTTGAAAATGCTATAAAAAAAAAACTACTGAATATTTTCTCAAATTTCTTGTTTTTATTTGAAAGTACGATCCTTCCGGTTAATAATGGAAAATAATTTCATTCAAATGGCTGCCTCGGCTGGTCATGCAGGAGCCTACACGATCGGTCCAATTTTTAAGCACATTATCGATTGTGTGCAGCTGTATTTCACCAATGGCTTCACGAATATTGTCCTTTAAAGCGTCAATTATCTCTGGCTTGTCGGCGTAACACTTATCTTTTACGGCACCCCACAAATAATAGTCCAACGGCGTCAAATCGCAGCTCCAAGGTGGCCAAACGACATCAGCTCTGCGGCTGATAATGCGATCTTCAAAAACAGGGCGCAAAACATCGAGTGTAGCTTCGGCTGTGTGGCACTATATTGCCAATATCCTCCTCTTCAATCTTCAATCTTCAACGATCGCCATTGACTGTAACGGCCACTCCTTGCTCATTTTCGAAGAAAAATGGCCCAATTATGCCTCTGGACCAAAATCCGCATAAAACAGTGACTCGTTTTGGTTGTATCGGCTTTTCAATGTATGCGTGCGGGTTTTCTGTGCCCCAAATGCCAAAATTTTGCTTGTTTACATACCCGCCAAGATCAAAATGAGCTTCATCTGAAAAGATGATTTTTTTGGCAAAATCGGCATCTTCTCTATGTCGATCGCAGGCCCACTTAGCTAAGCGAAAACGTATTGGATGGTCAGTTGGCTTCAACTCCTGAACCAATTGGACTTTGTATGGCGTCATACCAGTCTTTATGCAAAATTCGTCTCAATGACGTCTCCGAAATGTTCAATTGTTGAGAACGACGGTGAATTGATGTTGATGGCGCTTCACGCACACTTTCTGCCACAGCAGCAATATTCTCGGGTGAACGAACTGTTTTTGGCTTTTCACGCTTTGGTTTATCGATGAGGATTCCAGTTTCTTTCACTTTTTTCAGAAGATAACGAACATACGGAGCTGACGGTGCTTCTTTTCTTCCAAAATCCGTACGCAATTTTCGCACACATTCTGCAACATTACCATGATTTTCAAAGTAATGTCGCAATATTTCCCAGCGTTGTTCAAACGTATACACAACCATATTCATTCAGCGGAAGGATAAAACTAATTATCTGTCAAATCAGACATGAGCTAAGTGTTACCATTCACGAAATAAGCACTAGTTGAAAAAAAAACGTTAGATGGCGGACCCTTTATTTCCCATAAGGGGATCTTGTTAATACTGCTTTTTCCGATAAATTTTACATCAACAGGTATAAATATTTCTAAAGTAGCCAATTAATAAAACATGATTCTAAATCAAGCGTAAGATAAATCGAAATTCATAACTTAAATGATTTACTTTTAAAATGGAAAATGGTAAATAAATTATTCTTCAACGAGAAAAAATAAAAATTACAACATTATCTGTTACGAAAAAACAGGCCAGTGTCATAGCCAGGATTATTAAAATCAAGAATTGTTTTCTGTAAGGAATGTTTAATGTTTGTGTCTAAGATTAAACTTTTCGAATAATTGAACGTTTGTTTTAGGGAATAAATAGTTAGTTCATACTAATTATGAAACAATATACGAGTAGACCAACATCCCATGGCCGGCAGTCATACGTCATTTTATCATAGCTGAATTTTTTTTTGTGAATATATACCAAAGTAGTTAAAAACGAATGGACATTCCGATTTTTCAAAACTGGGGCTTTTCGGAGATATGCAGTGTTAAAAGTGCATACCCAATGTACTCTATTATGTAATCTAATATAAGATGCAGACTGTATCGCACGTACTTGATCTTATGTTCGATCGCATCTTATGCAAAAGATTCTTAATAGAAACGGCTAAATTTTTTCTAAATAGTTTTTTTAATAAATTTTTGGTATGACAGTTTTAAATATTTATTAATTTAAACTTTAAAAAAAAACTTAAAAAATATTCAACTTAAGAACAAAGTAATATTTTTTTTTCAAATATCAAACAAAATTATTTTTCGAAACTTCTGGAATGCAATATTATTTAGAACTCGAAAGACTTCCTACAGCCCGTTTATGAAAAACTTGAAAATTAAAAAAAAAACGGTTGTATGGCATGTACAGTTAATAACAAAATATGTAAAAACAAAGTGATCCAAAGTAGTATTTCGTATTTCGTATTTATTAATGACAATTTCACATTAATATTACAATCGTATTTAAGTGCGGGCCTTACAATACATATTTAAGAATGTTCGAAATGTTTAACAAAATAAGATATACCTACATTATAATCATATAATTATTAAGTTTATGTTAATAGAAAGTATATCAAGCATTTGTATTAATTTTGATTAAGTGTTACTGGCCAAGTGTTTAAAAGACGGTTTTTGAATGTATTCGCGTTGATGATGATTCTATTCGTTGCAGGTAAGTTCCATAATTGAGTGGCATGGACGAAAAATATACGCTTAGATTGCAGGCAATAAAATCTGGGTTGATTTAGGACCGCAGTTCGTAGTGAACTACCAAAAATAAATCGGTACTCAGGTTTATCAAGACTTCATAATTACATGTAATTGGAGAAGTGACCTAAACCTCAAGAGATTATCAAATGTTACACCTATTATTTGTTTTGAGTAACTGAGAATATGCTCATACAGTTTACAAACAGTAGAGGCTGCATGATCAGTCCGAGTTAAGGTTTCATTGAAAATGATCCCCAAGTTCCTTGCAAAATGCACATAGTCAATGGTCGATCTACCAAGCCGAATCGGTGGAAAACTTAACGTATCTAGGATGCATTTATAGATACATAATGTCTTTTACTTCCCCGGGTTGAGAGAAAGGTTAGGATTGAGATCCGGCTGCAGAATAATTTCAATGTCTTCATTTGCAGAGATATAATTGGACGTCGTCTGCGAGCATATGAGCGTTGCAGGACTTAACTAAATGGATAATTTCATTGACATATAGCGAAAATAATAGCGGCCCTAGAATGCAACCCTGTGGCACTCCTGTACGGGCTGGAAGATATGAAGACAACTGGCTTCCCAGTGCCACGCATTGCTGACCATCTGATATGAGTGCAATAGTTTTACTGAACAAAAAAAAACCAAGATCAACTCTAAGCTTTGTGTCGGATGATCAACCGTGTTAAACGCTTTACTAAAGTCCAACAAAGTTAAAAAAGTAGCACAATTGGTGTCCATAGATCTTCGAATATCATCCACAACAAGTAGAAGAGCTGTTTTACAACTTCTGTTTTCTCGAAATCCTAATTGGTTTGAGCTTAAAAGGCAGTTAGTATTTGGATATGCTTGGATTTATTTTAAAATAAACTTTTCGAATACTTTTGACAGGTATGACAAAATAGCAATGTTCCTGTATTCAGGGTTAGCAGAGTTTTTTGTCTTAGGAATTGGAAGTATCTTGACATTCTTCCACAATCTCGGATACTCACAAGTAGTTAGTATATTGTTGTATAAATGAGTTAAACATTTAAGGATTTGAGGCAGAACAATTTTCAAGAATTCGGGATTTATTTCATCGATCCCCAACGCGTTCGAATTAATAGACAAAATAGCCTCTACTATATCTACTTTAGGGAAATGAGTAAAGTAAAAACATTGTTCAGGATCAGTAGCATTTTCGATCAAATTAAAATATTCTGGGTCATGAGAACTAGAAGAATTATTTGTCGAAGGATCAGATACAGACACAAACTGACCATTGAGTAGGTTGCAATCTATATAATGAGTCTATATGAGTCGTTTACCATTACCTAGTTTTCCCAAATGTTTCCATAAATAAAAACAATTAAATTACTGAGAGAACGATAACTATCACGAAACACATTAAGTTTATAGCGCTTCCAACGACTATAGATACAATTTCGTTTACGAATTAAATCGGTAATACATCTATTCAGCCAAGGCGGGGAGCTACAAATAATCCTTTTTAACTTAAGAGGGACATGGCGCCAATTTCCCAGCAGAAATTCTACCAGTAGTTGCACTGACTTTTTTATCAACACCGTTAGAGCCGTTTTAACAAAATTGTGATGGTTGAAAAAAACGTGCCGCAAATTCC
This sequence comes from Philhelius pedissequus, assembly GCA_910595825.1. Taxonomy (NCBI): domain Eukaryota; kingdom Metazoa; phylum Arthropoda; class Insecta; order Diptera; family Syrphidae; genus Philhelius; species Philhelius pedissequus. The sequence continues at coordinate 170,822,131 of OU343161.1, read as the reverse complement.
TTTATTTTTGGGCCTAAAAAATGATTCATTGAGACGATCAGGACAATCTAAAAAGGTTAAGTAGAAAGATTGAATAAAATCACTTAAACCTTTTAGGCTACATGCAGACAGATAGACAGACAGACGGAACTGCGGGACCAAATTTTTTGGTGACTTCCATCATCGTAATATCAAGTTTGATTAAAATCTCGAGTTCGATTTTTTAAATTCAAGACTTGCGATGCGAGAAGCGATGCGTCAAGGAAAGGATTTAATAAAAAACAACATAAGCACTGAAATTAAATAGTTTGATTTTTTTTCTTGACGTTTAAGTCAACACAAACAATTCTCGTACAAACTCGCTTGAAAAGTGGTCAGAAGAGTTTGTGAGCGAGATGCTTGCGGTAGGTATGTGAGAAACTAGCATCAAATATCGCTTCACTGTACGTACGTATATAAGAATAAATGTACAGTGAAATCTCCCTTTGCGGACACCTCCCTTGGGCGGACACCGCTCTTACGCGGACACATTTTTTTGTACGGAAATCGCTCCATAAACGTTTCATTGTTTTCAATTTCTCTTGCACGGACACTCCCTTGGACGGTTGCGGACAGGAATGTTACATATATATGACAAAATATTTTCTCTTAGACGGACATCAGAGCAGGAGTGAATATGTTATCACGCTGATAATTTTGACAACGGTATTTTTTTTTAAAGTTGCTGTCTTCTACAGCGTGCATCGAATTATTTTCTCTCATACACGTGATGAAAGTGATTTTGTTTGGACGTAAAAAAGGTTTATTTTTGAAGTCTTGGAGTCTTGTTTATTTGCGGTCAGGTGGTTCCAAGTTTGAATTTGGAGGACAGTGAATTCGATGCCGAAAATGATTCGCTTATATCAAATTTAAGAGAAATTTCCAAGCTTCTTCATGAACACATATTAGATGGATAACCTGAAAGATTTGCGTTGATGGATGAAATTGTAAATGTGGATGAAAATATTGCAGTCCCTGTTGAAATCCGACGAGTCCTGCAGTGAATCTGAGGAAGAGGATGAGAATCTGGTCGGAACATCTTTTAATTCCTAGGAAGAAGCAAACACTTCAATCGAAAATTTAAAAAAAAATGTATACGGCCAAGAAAAATGACAGTAGCTGTTCAACTTTTGGTTGACCTACAGGCCAGATTCCAAAATAAATAATTCTTTTTTAAAACTTAACAAGCAAATATTGAAAAATACGAATCTACTTATATTAGGGTGTTTATTATCGCCAATAATCAATATGGTTCACCCCGTAAAAATAAAAAGATCTGGAATATAATACTAATATTTGCAAACCCAGATAGAAACACTGATAGAAACATGAATCTCGTGTTGTTTTTGTAATACGTGTTTCAAAATAACCCAGACCCGTAGACAATAAAACGCAGCTATGATTGCAAAGTTCTTAGAGGCTGATTTTTATATGTATTTACATATGTGTTAAGTCTAATAATAATTGTATTCCACTTCATGTGATAAAAAACAAGTGAAGTTTATATATTTGTCTTATTTTTATTTTCTATAAATAAATGAATACTCTCAATTTTGAAAATTAGTGTTTTTATTTGATTTCCCGTAGGCGGACAAACATTTCTGCACCATGGCTGTCCGCCCAAGGGAGATTTCACTGTATATATTTTTCTCGTACGCAAACACTTCTCGCATCGCATCGCCTTGTCGCACCACTGTACACACTGCCTTATACTCTAACAAATGTTAACATCCCGCGAATATTCGTATAAGAGGTAGTCGACTGTATTTGGAATCTATTTAGGAATTCAGGATTATTTTTTGGTTTCAAAATCATATGAGTTGTTTTGTAAAATTTAAAAAGCTTTTGTAGTTACATACAACTTTCTCCAATAAAAAAGTATGAAAATAAAATGACTGGATCACACGAACTTGTTCTTATGTTCGATCACATCGTATGCAAAAGATTTCTATTAAAAATCTTAATATATTTTTAAAGTCATTTTTAACTTAATTTTGTATATACATAATAAAATTTTTTTTTTAATTTTGTTCTAAAATAAATTGGTATGACAATATTAAATATTTAATAATATAAACTTTAAAACAAAAGATTAAATCGGTTTAATAAACGAAAAAATAATTCAAAATTCTGGAATAAATACTTAAACTAATATGAGCTAAAAAAAAGTACGTAATTTTATTTCTTGGATAAATTTGAATTTACGGAAAAAAAATTAAAAATCTGTGGAGCGGTTTTTGAGAAAAAAAGTTTTTTTTTAAACTTTTAAAAAAAAAATTAAAAAAAACGCCAATTCATAGGTATTCAGAAAATACATGTAAATATTATTTTTGAAAAAAAAAATGAGTTTTCGAAATATAAATTTTAAAAATTTTTTTCTTAAAAATTATTTTAAAAATACAAAAAAATATTAATTAAAAATATTGGTACGCGGTATAATTTGGGCAACCTAAACCTATATATGTGTGAAATTTCGAAAGAATCAACGAATGCATAAAGGAGGCTTTACATGCATCTTCATCTTCATCTGCATTGACATCTGCAAAAAAAGAGGAAACAAAATAAAAAATTCATACTTGTGCGATAGAGAGCGAAAACCAAAATGGAGATCATCTTCATGTATGAAGATTATAGGAAGTACGAACCTGAAGATTGCAGATTATAGTGAAGATGAACATGTTCATCTTCATTATAGCATTTTCATCTGTACCATAATTTGTTCCGTTCAGATAACGAATTTTCAAGTTTTTTTTTTACCATTTCACCTCAGTTTGCTTAAAAACAACGACAACATACCTGAACGCTAAGAACATGTGATTGTGAGATGTGTCAAGAAAGTTATAGCAGAGTTCGAGTAAGTTATTAGTGTGTACCCTGTCTTACTTTTATGTTTGTTTTATATTATTGGCCCGCTCTACTTTTCTTCAAGTCTGCAGATGCAGATCCATGTAAAGCCGCCTTAACTTGCCTTATAGTACCTATAATCAGAAGTAAAAAACTACCCCACTTCAACTATACAAGCAACTCGTTGCTCGTTTAATTTCTTAAGAATTTCTATAGGTAGGTACTCGTACATATACTTTTTAAAGCTTAACGAGAGCATGTGTGCAGATTGTTTTTGTTTAAATTGGTTGCTTAGTTTAATGCATAATGTTTCTATATACGAATATTTGAACTGCCATAATAGCATTTTGCAGAAAATTAATCTTAGATTAAGATTCTATAATTTCAAGGGCTGTCCCGTCCCATTCTCAATTTGTTTGTTTTTTTTTTTTGTAGAAAAAATGTTCCTGGAAGCAACCTTAGGTACTTTATAATGGCAAATGGGCAAAAAAAAAAAAACAAATTCTCACATTTGGGGTTAAAGACATCTCGATTGGATAAGCAAACTCTTTTACATAGGATTTAAACAAAAGATAAGGAAAAGCCTGACACCCACAACATATCGTTCACACAATACTGAACAAGAACTGTTCACACAATGTTCTGAGTACGACAAAGCTTGACTAACACAAAAGGAGTGCAAAAGTCAAGAAAAGTTTTTCTCCCCTCAGACACCTTACAACTCCATAGCTCAGCATATAGTCGCTTTTTGTCACGTGTTATTGCAACTATAATGGTGAAAAACCCAATTAAATATCAAAAGTACTCCTTAATGACTGTTTTCGTTTTTCAGAGTACTGTTTGTGTGATCCGTGTTACTTCTACTATTATCCTTTTGTTGTTGCATGTCAGGAGAGTAAAGTAGTTGTATGCATAAAACGTCAAACAGTGTAACACATAAAAACTATAGTTTCAAAGCCTCATGGGTTTTTTGTCGCCTAATGGAAAATCAACAACCAACAAAAACACATACACGATGTCTGCATGTTTCCGTGCCGCTTGCAATAAAATCAATGATATTAAAACAAATGCAGCATTAGCAGACAAAAAGGTGCTCCAATTATGCAATAAACATGTCACACATTTTCGTGAGAATATAGTTGTTCGCAATTGGTTTACTTTTGGTGACTTTTAACAGTTTTTCTATACAAGCATATCTACTTATAGGTGTATATTATTTATTGTAAGCATAATAATTATAGACAGTCACAATACATGTACAATTAATTCGGATTGTGCAATTTTCGAACTAAACAAAAATAGTTAATGGATTTTGAATTTTCTACAATAAAGTTAGTTTCATCAATGAGATTATAGTCCATCAAATATGAATGTTAAGCTGATTTGTGTGCGAAATACTCGTAAGCAAATTTTCAACTTAATCAGTGAATTTTAAATTATGTGTATTGCGTATGAATATTTTGCAACATCATTGATGATTTAATGCTTCAAACGAAACTTGTAAATTTCAAAATTAAACTTAGGAAACATAAGCAGATTTGAATTGAATAAAGCAGTGTCAGAGTGGTGGGCATGGACTAGTCTACTCTGACGCTAATGAGTTATGGCCTCGCAGAGATTTGTTCCCACTCTACTTACAGTAAGACCCGGATAAGTGCATCTTATTAAAACCCCCATTTTAATAGCGGGTAAGGCAATTATAAAAAACCGCTTAAGTGCACATAACACAAATAGCACAAATTAGTATATTTTCGGTATAACATTTCTTAATTCATAGTTTATTCATTCTTAAATTGGTATGCTTATTTGCGGCTTCTTTATTTAGTCTTTAATTCTACTTTATTAAGTGTTTTATTCAAGAACTTAAATTGTACGTTCACTTCAAGTTTAAGCTTTCTTAAATACTTCCTAAATAGGCATTTCTAAAATCAGTATTTTTTTGTTTCTTTAATCCTTTTTAATTTGTTTTTGGTTTTAAGGCATTAAATCGGTATTTTTTGAACACGCTTCATTTTTACTTGCGAATGTAAAAAAATCGTTTGCATTCGTAAAAAAAAAAATTATAACCATTAAACATGACATTACGATTATAGAGAATCCTAAAAAAGTGATAGACAAAAAATGTCTGTCTGTCTGTCAGTCTGTATGTATAACGAGCTGCAGCCTAAACGACTTAAACGATTACCTTTAAATTTAGTATGTGTGAATATGTTGGCATTCCTCAGAAGGGAAATTTTATTTTTATTTTTAGGCTTAAAAATAACGGTAACTGCCATATAACCATAAAGGAAAATCTTATTTTGCTCGAAAACGGCTGCAACGATTTTGATAAAAAATTGTGAGAATTTTTTTGTTGGTACTAGATTTTATTTGATCCGACTAAAATTTACGGGAAAAGTCTATTAACGGTTCCTTTCATATAACGGTTTTTTTAATGGTTGGCTATCTCGGTAACGGTACATTGGATTTCTGTGAAATCTTATATCTGGGAAGATCTATGTAGCCAAACAAATTCTGTATATAAGAATTTTGAACAAAAAAATAAATTTTCTAATTAAAATTATTTTTTTTTTTTTTTTTTTTTGAAAAATCAATATTTTTAAAGCAAATCAAAAAAAAATAATTTTAAATTTTATATTCGCATGGCCATTAATAAACTCTAAAAAACTGCATACCTACCAAAATTTTCAAAAAAAAAAAATTGTTTTCAAAAAACTAAAAATAAAAAACAGGATATCCGTCCCACAATTTTCGAGAAATTTTTTTATAAAATTTTCATTGATCCGCGGCATCTAATATTGTTCTTTGTGTTTTTGGAAAACTGATTAAAGTGATGGTTTTGGCAGTTTTTATAAGTTTAAAAAATGGTTTTTATTTACCCATACACCATTCATACCATCTATATATAGGTAGTTACATATCACCCTCCTAATTTACAAAATTAAAATCCATTTAAATATACATTTACATATAAACTATTAAACATAACTATTCCTTGAATCATGCATTCGACAATTCATTATACAAAGAATCAAGATAATCTTACATACATCGGATTTAAATCTGTACAGGATAACTATAGACTACACTATACCTACTAACAGCGTCAGTGGCTAGCTATACTCAAACTGTTAACTATTTAGCATAGCTTGACGGGGTACCAATATCAACGTGTTCTAGTGAATCTTTCTGCGTAATTTTGTATAATTTTCAAAAATGCCGGGAAATTCCTCCTTTAGTTTTTTCTATATTTCACGGAAAGAAGAAGTAAAGCAAATTAATGCTTTGTGTTCGAAATTATTTTATAAAATAATTTAATATAATTCATTTGATTATATAGACGAATTCTATCTGCGTCAGTTTCTTAATGAGTTAAAGGATGTAATGCATTATGGCTTGCAATAGTTAACAACAAACGTATTGAAATCGAAGTCAGATGTTTTTCATTGAATTCACCCGCAAGATCTCAAATTAAAAGTTAGACTATTTAAAAAATATGCGAAAGTGGGAAACCTTATCTATAGAATTGTAAACATTTTCTTCTTAGATGTAGCTTATCAAAACTCTATTTTTTCGGTGCATTACATAACTCCGCGGGAAATATGTTAGTCAAAAATTCTTTTTCTTTTACTTGTGTCCCATTTTGGTAGGACATAAATCCAAAATTGAATTTTGAAAATATGTCCCATTTTGATGGGATACAACAGGTTTAACCGGTGATCTCAGCCCTATATCATTTGGCTAGAAAACCAAAGGTTGTTAGAATACCGTCCACCTCTTAAAAGCTTAAATCGCGTGCATCGCCAGAACAAATTATAAATTTTCGCAATAATTTTGACAAGGTAAATAAAAAAAAGATTTTTAAATACAATTAAAATATATAATATCATTAAAGGAAAAGACAAAAAAGAGGAGAATCTACAAAAGTAAGACAATGGAAAAGGGGAAAAAGAAAAGAAATAACCAAAATAAATAACAAAAAATAAGAGAAAATAAATAAATTTGAATTTTTGTGATTTCAATTTTTTATAGTTTCTTGAAATGCCACCGCCTAAAGAAGGAGGAAAGAAGTATTAAAGAAGACTGCTTCTTTTTTAAGAACGAGTAAAGAATTATTTAAGAAGAATCTAATTCCCATTTAAGAAGATCTTAAAAATCAATTTAGCTTCTAAATCCCTTCTATCGGACCGCCCACTTGCGCCTTTTTTCTACTTAAAAAGAAGTTAAACCCTTCTTAAGTAAGAATTCAAGTAACGATTTAGAATTCTTTAACGCTTCTTTAAGTAATTCTGTGCTACTTGTGAGGTACTTATCTCTACATTTGCATATACAAAAATTAAAACAAAAGTTTTTGATAAAAATGCATTTAGTCCAAAAAATTGCGTTTCGTCCCAACGATCTCTTTTGGATCAGTTAGCACTTTTTGTTAAGTTCAGTACTCTACATGAATTTTTTGACAAAAAACCAATGCGAACTATATCCAATAAGATTAAAAATTTTGACCAGTAAAATTGGAAAATTTTTTCCTGGGACATACATAGTCAATTAGAAAGGTGTTTTGTGTTATACTCGTATGTAATCGGCCTTGTTGAATTATTGATTCAAAATAGATATTAATGGCATTTGGTCCACGAATCACTATAGTAGATTAAGATTATTGCTTTTTTTATTTATGAATTTTAAAGCATAAAAAAAATTAAGCGCTGAAGGAAAACAAACTTCTGTATTTAATCAGCAGATTTTAAATAAGTACCTAAACGAATATTTGTTAGGTACCTAAATTTCAAATAAAAGCATATAAAATTAAAGGCAATTAATCGAGGAAGGTAGTTATAAGACAAGTTTTATATGAAAAAATCCACAGAATTTTTTTTCTAAAAAAAGAAGGTACTTATGCGGGTTAAGCACTTAAGCGAGAGGCACGTATCCGGGTATTACTGTGCTTATTTTGTATCCTACTTAATTAATTATTATGTCACTGTTTTGGATTTCAAACTAGTTAACCTATTTCCAACTTCGACGCACAGATGAGAAATTCCAAGATGGGAATCGGCTGTCAAACGGCTATTTGTCGTATAATTACATCCACCCGGTATGTTGAAATGTGTGGGTATGTTCAAAAACTATGAAAAAGTAATGAACTTCTTTTTTGGTGCTAAACTCACCCTAAATGTAAATAATTTCAATTAAGAATTGCATTTAAGATAAATAAAATTAGTAATAATATATAATAACTTAAATCAACTTATCAAGTTTAGTTCTTAAACTAAAATGCATATCGAATATGTTAAGCAATTATGCTTTAAATGATATAACACAACTTACGTATTTGTGAAAAATCTTGCAAAAAAAGTGTTTTTATCTAACAATTCAAAATTTAATCCAAGTGCTCATCTTCAATGAATTAAACTCAAATTTTTTTTTGACACGCTTTTAAATGAATACAAAAAGGAAAATTGTGTGCAAATGAGGTGAAATTAAAATACACTCCGTTCTAAGATGTGTTATTTAAAACTGACGTTGGTTTGGAATTTCCACTTCATCATCAATTTTCCTGGACAAAATCGAAAAGTTTCTGAATAAAATCGATTTTATTCCCTCAAAACAAAGTTTCCATTTGTAACATTTGTCGCAAGATTTCGCCTACTTTACATACACTAGCAGGATTTGACATTTTTCTAACGTCAAATTCTAATTTTCTTTTTATCTTTACGAAATTCGGTTTCGAAGTTTCGTTTATGCCTTGCAGTAGTGATATGATAAACTATAAACAATTAGCTGCGTTTTATTTTCACATGATCATAATCGGAGTAATTTTTAACAACTAACATTACATACATAAATAAAAAAAAACACCAAGTCTTGCTTTTAATATTGCATGAAATTGCGAAGTCTTGCCGACAAAGTATAAAACAAGCACAAAAGAAGACACAAGATAAAACAGTTCATAGAGGTTAAATCCAGTTCAAATATTGAACCCAGTCTGAACTGCGATTATACGATTCTAAGTCCAGTTAATCGAACATCAATTAATGTCATAGTCAATAAGATTAGAAAGTTGCGAGCGATTATAAGAGCTATAAGGCAAGTCATGCATTCATCAAAAAAAAATTTTAGGATAACAATCAAATATGACATTACGATGATCGGGAAGACGATAAAAGATGGTCTAAATATTCTGTAGGTCTTTATGTCTGTCTGTCTTTATAAATATATGTATAGACACCTACAGCCCTAACGGGTGGGCTGAATTGCTTCAAATTTTGTATACCTGGTATATAGCTTTTTAGGTATTGTATCGGTGCCTGTCGTATATCCGTTACGTTAAAGCCTATTTTTCTCGAAAAGGGCTCTAACGATTTCGAATTTTAAAAAAAAACTCAGTGCAGCTTTTTAGGTACGACCGATATGACTGAAAAAAAAATTAAAAAATGTCTAAAAACGGGACTTTCCATAGGACCGTTTTTTGCTTTTGATTATCTTATAAAGGGTTTAACCGATTCTTTCGAAATTTCACACATATATATGTGTAGCCAGCCCAATTTATATATACCATACCAATATATTAATTAATATTTTTTTGTGCTTTTAAAAGCATTTAAAAAAATAAGAAATTTATATTTTGAAAACTGCTATTTAAATTTTTTTCCAAAATAGTTATATGTATTTGCTGAATGCTTATGAATTGGCGTTTTTGAATTTTTTTTGAAAAATGTTTTTTGCTGCCCTGTTTTTTTAAATTTGTTTTCTTATAAATTCAAATTTATCCAAGAAATAAAATGGCATACTTTTTTTTAGGTCAAATCAGTTAAAGTATTTATTTCAGAATTTTGAATTATTTTTTCTTTGATTAAGCCGATTTAATCTTTTGTTTGTAAGTTTATACACATTATTAAATATTTAAGATTGTCATACAATTTTTTTAGAAACAAATTAAAGAAATTTTGTATATATAAGAAATTAAGTAAGAAACGACTTTAAAAAATATGTAGATTTTTAATTGAAATCTTTTGCATACGATGTGATCGAACATAAGAGCAAGTTCTTGCGATCCAGTCGTGCAATTTTTTTTTTGTTTGAAATTATGTATTTTTTGATAATGTCGTTTTCAAAAAATCGATCCCTTGTTGGGTTTTTTTTTTCCGGAAAAGTTTTCACGTTCTTTTTGCACAGAAAAATCTGTAATCCTGGATCAATATCCCTATTGGTAAATCTGTAAAACAAAAGATTCTGGTAACACTACCACAGATGTTTTTTCATGCCAATAAACTTTTCCGACAAATAGAATTTCTTAACACAGCTTAAGTACGTACATGTGTTTATGGTTGTTCGATTTCAGATCTTATTCATAGATAGAAAGTCAAACTTACAAATAGGTTTAACAATGTAAACAAATTGGTTTTGGAGGGTGCAACGTATATACGAAAGTTTCGTTACCATCTTGGCATTTCTCATCTATAGTTATATAATATTGTTGTGCTTTGAATAATTAAGACCCAGCTTCGTTTGGGAATTGGGAAAATTAAGCAAGACTCTGCAGATTTACCATGATCCAATAAATAATTTTGAGTCTCTTCGACATGATTTGTCCTTCAAAAAAAAAAATACATTTTCATAATTTCAACGAATTTGTATTCATGCCTTAAGACCGTCACCCTCTAGATTTCTCTAACACAAAAACTTCCTCGATAACGAGCCTAAACTTAAACAAAAACAACATGAAAGTAGGGTTTCCTTTGCTGAAAATTGAAGTAAGGTCTGGCGATAGTTCTACTGAAGTGAAATTTTCATTTAAAAAAAAATATTGTTTTCATAGGCGTGAAAAATCAAATTGTTGATTGTTTGTTAGTGTTGAGAGTTATTTTTCTTACAGTTACAATGCAATGCGGGATTAAGGTATTGAGATTTCATTATCATTTAGGCCTAAAGGCCCTGGGAAAAAACAAATTCGATTTTTCTTACATAATGATATACTTTAATCTAACCGAACATAATAAGAATATCTTGATGACATTACTTTCAGAAATATATACAAAGTTATAATAACAATATTACACTATTCAAAAAATGCATTTACACCTGTCACTATTTTACTACATTGCAGACATAAACTAGGACCTGCACTATTAAGAAATCTGAACTACATTACATATACATAAGATAAATTTTTCGGGAAAAGTGAATGTCTTGGAAGACTTAAAATAAATTAAAGTCCAAAGCTGTTTAAGTTTTTAGCCGTTCAGTTTCTTTTTGGAGCAACCGAAGAACATTCATTTTGAATGTTTCAGTATCCGTCATAGGTGTGAAAAATACACTGACATTACGGCCGAATTTGGAATATAGGGTAAGTTCGCATGTAAGTTAAACTGAATTATTAAAAAAAAATTGCGTATAGACAAGGCCCTCACTGTCACTAGTCAACTGATGAGTCCGCGTGAGATCGCCGGGAGTGCAAAATTTTGTAGATTGAAAGCCGTAAAAAAATATATTTTGAAAAAAAAATAATTTGTGTCAGTTCTTCCAATAATAAAAATAGGATTATACGGTCAACGTAATCGGTCATCGCGTTGACTCTCTGACGTAAAGATGACGTCAAAATATGTCCTAATTGTTTCACATCGTGCGATAGTCAACGACAAATGTTGTCAACACCTACGTTGACTTTAATTTGTAGGTCAGCGCATTGACAAAACAACGAAGTACTAGTTAACTACATACAAAGTTTTGAAGAAATCGATTAACTCGTTTTCGAAATTAAGTTTAAAATAAAATGTATTTTTATAATTTTTTTTTCATAAAAATTTCAAAAAAATCAAATGAAACGTTTTCCAGAAAATCGTAAGCCAAAAACCTGGTTTTACTATAGGTTCCAAAAATAACCTGTTTTTGCCGCTTTGTTGGCCTTTAAAAAAATTAAAAAACGTGTGTGCATATTACCCAAAATAACAATGTGTACCAAGTTTGAAGAAAATCCATCTTGTGTTTTAGACTAGCGGCCAGATAGACTGACAGACAGAATTGTGAGACCCAGTTTGTTTTCATCCTCGATATCATCGTAATGGCAAGTTTGATCAAAATATCGAGTTCTTGTTTTAACGATTCCAAAACTTGGCATATTGTAACTACCTAAATTCGCAAGTAAATACGATACATTCACCTATACGTGTATTATAAGCTTCTTGAGTACCTACTTGCACTATGTGAGGCAGCAATGCGAGTATAGATATTTCGCTTGGGAAAAAAAACTGAAGGGATTACTGAAGTGAGGTGAGTGTAATTTTAGCAGTGTATAGGTAGATGCTTAAACAAATATTATTATCCTTGTACAATTATTGTACATCAGTAAATGACACATGAACCAAATATATGCGTGTCCTTTTACACATAAAGTGTGAACTTAACATTTAACATCAAGTATCCTGGAAATAGCGTTGCCTTAGAGGGTTAGAATAATTAGTATGATGAACTTTTATTACTTGGTTTATATATTAGCGTGTGCGGACATGACATTTTGATTCAATTTGAACTTTACATTGTTGTATTTTCTGTAGTAAGAGATAAATAAATATAAATAGCTATATGCCTGAAATTATTTATAATTATTATCTAAAATAAAAGTATGTAGGGGTATGAAAGATTCAGCCATAAGGGAGTAGTTATACCTAGTGGCCAGTGAATATTAGGATCGCAAATGCTTTTGTTTATTTACTATATGTTTGCTCCACATGCCCTTTTGGGTACACAATGTATCTTATCTACTAAGCCGATCTTATTTCAATTTTATAAAAAGGCCAATCAAATTACCTTTAGTAATAATATCAAAATAACATTTTTATGGCCGTTTTGAAAAATAGTTTTCTTAGATTTTTTTTTAACATTTGTATGGTTTGAAAAATGTTTCGAAAACAAGTCGAAATATACTTCAAATTAACGAAATATATAGTATTTTTGAAATCCTGTCCAAATTAAAAGCAGTTTAGTAATTACATAAAATGAAAGGCTAGGTTTGCCGAACTTGATGCTTTCTTAGTTTAACTTGTTTCTTACTTTTAAGGTGATGATTATATTAATATTTAAACAAAAATTAAATAAAAATAACCACGTCAGAAATTTATTTGAACAGACAAATGCACAGCATCCGATTTTTTAGGTAAATTAGATAATATATATGCATGTATATTGAAAAAATTATAAATTTGGCGAAAACGTTTAACTGATTTATTGATTAGTTTATTCTTTCATAATAATATGTATAAAATCAGTGTTCAGAAAAGCTAATAATAACAGTATCTGATATACAGCCGTTATGAAAAATGTTATCTCCAAAACGGTTCTAAAGCATTTGAGAACATACAATTTATTGTAAGTCTGCATTTTGGGCAACAAAAATTTTAACTTCAAATTTTACTAACAGAAAGGATTTTTTTTATAATTGACTTTTTCATTAACCAATGCACCTATTTGAATAAAAAATATAATACGCGACTGGTTCGCACGTACTTGCTATTATGTTCAATCACAATTTACGCAAAAGATTCTTAATAGAAACGGCTAAATATATTTTTATAGTTGTTTTTCACTTAATTTTATTATAAACAAAAAATTTTAATTTTTTGTAAATCAAAAATTGGTAGGACAATTTTAAATATTTAATTATATAAATTCAAAAACAAAATTTCAGAAAAAATCGTTTTCGAAATACTGAATGTTCAAAAAAAAAAAATATTTTTGTTCAAAACTCCAAAAAAAAAACATTTTTTTTGAAATATTTTGCAATGCAGTATTATTTAGATTTCGATGGACTTCTTGTACAAAATGTTTGATTGATATCGGTTGAGCCGCTTATGATAAAGTCGAAAATTAATAAAATGTTTGTATGGCAGGTACTGTAAATAATAAAATATGTAAAAAAAAAGTTTGTCAAAATGAAACCATACCTAAAGTAGTACCCATAATTTTTTTTTATCAAACATGACATTGCAAATCATAGAGAAACCTGAAAAAGTGCTATCGACTTAAAATGTCTGTCTGTCTATTATAGTTACCTTTCATATAATGGTTTGTTTTCTCGGTAACGACTCTTTGGATTCCTGTCAAATTTTATATTTGACATAATCGAATTATTAAGTAGAATAAGAAACACCTTATTGACCACAAACGATTAGAAAATTAAATAATAAAAACAAAACAAAATTTGTAGGTACTCGTATTACATTTCAATTTGTTTGAAACTTGAATGCATTTCGAACCAACTATGGTTCATCATCAGCAATACACTAATTTGGCAGAAGAACGAAGAAAGAAAGGAAAGTAACAATCAAAACATTACAATTAGAGTAAAAGAGAACATTAAACAAAGTTGAACAAAGGTGATATAATATTGCCATTATCACTATTCATGGTGTTGTTGTTTTTGTGGATATAGTCGTCGGTCGGTGGTTTGTGACGTGTTTAATGAGCTTTACATTTTCCAGGCTTACGTTGAAATGCTTGTTGGTGAGGACGTGTGCAGCGACGGGGGATTTTTCGGGTCTGCTGAACTTGATGTGATTCGAGTGTTAATTGAAACGGCCACCAATGCTCCACTTTGTCTGGCCGATGTAAACAGAATTACAATCTCTACATTTAATTTCATATATCCCAGATTTGTTAATAACTGTGGATTTGTCTTTGGTTGATTCGCGAATCAAAATCGTTAATAAAACAAATAAATTCGGTTTTTGAAATTCCCAATTGGCGACTGAATATATCCAACCCAGACGTACCGAAACTCTATGCGTTGCCAAAAGCACACAAACCGGGAAACAAAATGCAACACATTATTTCAAATATAACTTCACATTCGGTTAAAATATCCAAATGGCTGGTAAGTGATAGGAAAAAATACCCATTAGAAAGCTGCTCAGTCAAGAATACCTTTGATTTCATGGAAAAAACTAAGAACATCTTAATAAAAGAAGACGAAATTATGATTTCATTCGATGTCGAAGCTTTGTTCCCGAGTATTCCCATTCCTGAAGCTATAATGGCTCTCCAAAAACATCTTGAAAAGTTTGAGATCGACGAAAACAAGAAACTTACATATTTAAAAACAGCTAAAGTATGCATGTCTCAAAACTTTTTTCAATACAGAAATGTTTTCTATAAAATTGAGTCTGGAACAACTATGAGAAACCCTTTCTCCCCACTTATAGCGAAAGTTTTCATGTCTTCCTTCGAAGCAAACTTAAAAGAAAGAGGATTACTCCCAAGAATTTGGTTTCGTTATGTAGATGATATTTTTGCGGTGATAAAAAGAGTAGAAGTAGATTCAGTTTTAAATACACTCAATTCCGAGTTCGACACCATAAACTTTACTTATGAACCAGAAGAAAATCAGCAGCTGAATTTCTTGGATTCAACCCTGTCAAGAAAAAACGGAAAAATTGAATTTGAGGTATATAGAAAACCAACAACAACCAACCGATACATCACAAACGACTATTACAGCCCAATTAAACACAATCTCGCTGCCTTTCATTCAATGGTTCATCGCTTGTGTAAATTCCCACTTTCAATCGGAAACTATGCCGCGGAATACAACCTTCTAAAAGATATTGCTGCCATCAATGGATACAACCCATCTGTAATAGACCATCTCATAAACAAACACACCAACAAACTTAAAAAATCAGAATTAACTACTTTATACAGACAAAACAAAAAAACTTCACGAAAACATCAACCCAGAAAGAGCTCCGATGACGTATTTCCCACCGATAACTAACAAAATACACACAAAATTAAAACAAGAAAATATAGAATGCGTTTTCTCGAGTAATGGAAAAATAAAAATATGCTACGTTCAACCAGAGACAAATCCACAGTTATTAACAAATCTGGGATATATGAAATTAAATGTGGAGATTGTAACTCTGTTTACATCGGCCAGGAAAAGCGGAGCATTGGTGGCCGTTTCACTTAACACTCGAATCACATCAAGTTCAGCAGAACCGAAAAATCCCCCGTCGCTGCACACGTCCTCACCAACAAGCATTTCAACGTAAGCCTGGAAAATATAAAGCTCATTAAACACGTCACAAACCACCGACGACTTGATGCATATGAAAGTCTCTATATCTACAAAAACAACAACACCATGAATAGTGATAATGGCAATATTATATCATCTTTGTTTAACTTTGTTTAATGTTCTCTTTTACTCTAATTATTTTCAAAAATGTAAAGCTTTATTCTATTTCCTTGTAATGTTTTGATTTTTACTTTCCTTTCTTTCTTCGTTCTTTTGCCAAATTAGTGTATTGCTGATGATGAACCACAGTTGGTTCGAAATGCATTCAAATTTCAAAAAAAAATTGAAATGTAATACCTACAAATTTTGTTTTGTTTTTATTATTATAAGGTGTTTCTTATTCAACTTAATAATTTCACGCGATTACAAACTTTTTTAAGATCTTTGCTTGGGGTTTTTCCTTTAAATATAATTTTCTTAAAAGACCTTAATTAGATGACTTAATCGAAATTAATTCTACATACCAACATTTTGAATAGCCTGTTTTTTCCAATTAAAATTTATTTTTGATTTTTATTCTTGAAAAACAAATATTTTTTAAAAAATATTTTAAGCTTTATACTCTTTTCGAAAAACCGATTACGGTGATGACAGTTTTTATAAGCTTACAAAACTATTTTTACTTCGACAAATATTTGTTTTATTTACATACCTAGGTTTCATCTATGAATGTACTTAGGTATATTCCTCATTATTTTCATAATTAAGATAAATTTCAGTGTAGATACCTATGTAACTATGGCTTGAGTCATCCATTCGACAATTTATTATACTAACAACCAATGTAACCTTACCTACATTGCCTACTTAGTGATAACTAGACTACGTACATATTAACAGTGTCAGCTAGAGGAACAAGTTCATAGGATCTATAGCCACGCATTTTAATTTTCTAGTTTCGACCCAAATTTCCATACAAACCACTCTGTTTAAATATTTTGATATTAATATTATATCATTTTGCAGCTTCGTCAAAAGACCAATTTATTATTTTACTTTATCCTATTTAGTTATTTTATTGTTAGTAAATTTTTTTTTAACTACTGCAAAAATATATTATTAACTTTTTTTTTGATGAAGCTGTAGCATAGCAACTGTGAGTTTGTCTAACAAAGCGACAATTTTTATTTATTTTAAACGAGAAGGTTGGTTCTGTTTCAAACAAAAAGGGAAAACAATAGCTATATTGTTCAAAAACACAATAGACTGTTAAGTAAACGTAATACTCCACCTTTGGGCATTGTCATTTTTAAATTAATATGAATTGAACGATTTTTTTAGTCACAGTATAAGCGAGTAGATTCTGCAATATTTTTTGTGTATGAGAATACCTATCAAACATTGTTCATATTTTATACTTAAAATAGAATAAAATTACACTCGTAAAATAAAAAAAATAACATACATATATGTATGTACATACATATATATTTCTTACATAAATAAACTAGCTTGGTACAATTTTTTATTATTCCTTTTATATAATAAAGAACTTAATACATTATAAACGGTGATTTTTTAAGAGCTTGGTTTTTGAAAATTCAAAAAAACACAGAAACTTGTAAAAAGTGAATGAAATTTTTATTTGGATCGATAAATCAATTTCTGCCATTTACTTTTTAAAAATAATTTCACTTAAATGTTGCCCGCGGCTACGCTTCAGGTGGTCCATTCTGAAGGTCCAATTTTGGCAAACTTTTTCACACATTTCGGCCGGAATCTCACCAATGACGCGTTCAATGTTGGCTTCCAAGGCAGCAATCGTGTTTGGCTTGTCCCCATAGACAATAGACTTAACATAGCCCCACAAAAAATAGTCTAACGGGGTCAAATCACATGATCTTGGTGGCCAATTGACTGCGCCAAAACGTGAGATCAACTGCTCACCAAATTCGCCTCTCAATTGATGCCTGGTTTCGCGTGCAGTGTGGCATGTGGCACCGTCCTGTTGGAACCACATGTCGACCGAGTTCAATTCTTGCATTTTCGGCAAAAAAAAATCTGTTATCATCGAACGGTACCTTTCTCCATTGACCGTAACCCTGCGGCCTTCATCGTCCTTGAAGAAGTACGGCCCAATGATGCCGCCTGCCCATAAACCGCACCAAACCGTGCATTTTTCGGGATGCATTGGTAGCTGCTGAATTGCCTCTGGCTGCTCTTCACTCCAAATACGGCAATTCTGCTTATTCACGTATCCATTTAGCCAAAAATGAGCCTCGTCGCTGAAGACGATTATGACGACCATAAAACGGACGTAGCTTGCGAAACACATTTTTCACAGAGCACGAATTTTGATAATAAATTTCAATAATTTGCAAACGTTGTCCAGGCGTAAGTCTATTCATGATGAAATGGCAAACAATACTGAATCGAAATGTCAAATGTTCGTGGAATTTGTCATGTGTGATCTGTCAAAAATATAAACGTCAAAAACCAAGTAGCAAAAAAATCACCCGTTATAAGTTCTACTAAATTGGAATAAAAGTTATTTAAGCATTCCATCATAAATTTTTTAAATAAAGACATACATAAATCAACGTGATATAATGTGGTCTGTTATGATATGGCACATTATATTGTTAAAATGATACTTTTGGTAATGGCTTACAGACTACAGAGTATCGAAGAGTTTTAACGGGAAACGGGCCGCTAATTTGTATTCCACAATTTTGTGTTTTACACAAATTCTATTTGACTTCAAATTATGGATTTATTTAACGACTATGTATTGCAATGTAATGTTACTCGTACCATTAAAATTTGATAGTATTATTTTGATGGATTTAGTGAATTTGTAAATACGGAATTTAACAATTAAATGAATTTTGGCAAATACCATTATAAGCCAAATACGCATTACGAACCTGCCTTTGCCTTTTTAACACTTTCAAATAATGTCAAGGTTCTTAAAAAACAGGAAATAGTAATGTGTCATCAAAAACACTTTATTCAGTAATAATTTAATGATAATTTTAAAAAATGTAAGACACGCTTTTAATAAGTATTAAAATATCCTTCGCGAAAATCAACTCAATCACGAAAATCCATTTGTGTCAAATATAATTGGATGTAAGAGTAAGCAATAATTTTCAGAAAAAAAACCTGCAAAATCTCGAAATGTAATTAGGTAAAGTCAAATGAAGCTTATAACGTCATATTGATTTAACATAAGAGAACGGGTTGTTACTTTATATCCAAAAATTAACCTCAATACCACGAAGAAAATCATAAATACAACATCAAGGAAGGACTACGATGAAATAAGACCGTATTTGAAGACAATGAAGCTGCAAAACCTCTCATTTGACCTCCAGGGAGACCGTACAACTATTTTGATACTCAAAGGAGTACACCAGTCTTAAACCGCCATCGAAGTGGAAAAAGAACCTAGTCTTGAAGGACTGCCAGTAATAAAAGTTTCTCTTTTCAGATGAAGAAAGGCAGCAATCAAGTTTTTTAACTGTTTTGTGGTTGAACTAAGCAAGACTTGTGACATCGCGAACATTCAGGGAAGAAGCAGGCCCTTGTCAATAAAAAAACTGTAACAGTGATTTGTGGCAAAATCTGCATGCACACTTACTAAACCAGCTATCAGTTTTGAAGCCATTGCCAGGAAAAATATCACACCAACACAGAAAATACAGTCAGTGGCGAAGGCCCCAACAAAAACGACACCGGCACCATCCACACCAGCACTACCAACAACGAAGCAATCCCGCAAATCAAACAATTCTAGCCAATGAGTTGAAACGCCTGCCAATTTTATATTCATTTTATGCAGCGCGTAATGGGTATCAACAAAGTGCGTATAGTGGCTTAACGTTAACTCGTTATATAGCCTGGAAAAGAGGTTAGCCTTCAACCTGGGGTGTGTACCACAAAACTACAAGTACTTGAAATACAAATGATTTATTACAAGTGTAACAAATTTCTATAACATAAAGCTACAAGTTTGCTGGCACTTACAAGTCGAATGGCGAACATTACAAGTGGGAAATAATATGATTTCTCTCTTTCTGTAACACAAAACTATAAGTGTAGAAAAAAATTAAATCTTACTTGTAGCAAAATCTACTAAATCTTACAGGTGATTCAAAACTTGTAGGATGTAGTAGATGTTTTTAAATATACCATAAAAACGATTTTTTCAATTAGTTAGCATTTCCATAATTGTTTTCTGCGTTCTTATGATATTTTTAACCAGGAAACAACACCAAATGTCAATTTGTGAATATATTTTTCTGTATAGTGTATATTTGTGATCCTTTTGCAATAGTTATTTATTTTAGTAACAATTTGTAATGCAACTGATAAATGTTATAGCATGTAATTTAATATACCTACTTATACTTTGTAAAGTCTTGAAACCTTAAACATCCTTAAATCTCAGTAAACTAAATAAAAAATTAAACATAATACAAAAAAATACATTCTATGACTTTTCTTAGATTTACTAAAAATTATTGAGTTTTTACTAATTGATAGATTAAGAAAAATTAGTACACCCAGAGAAAAAACAAGGTAAAATCAAAAAACCACTTTGATTTAAGAAAATTTTGGAATCAAAGTGGAGCTTCATTGATTCAACGTTTTTTCCTATATGAAAACGAATAGTTTTCATGCTTGATTTAAATACGTTTTCCTTTGATTTAATGTGGAATCATAGTAAAATCAATACCATCCAACTTAAAAACAAAATGAAACAACTTCGATTGTACTGTGCGCCATATTAGATTCAAAGGCATACGTCTTTGAAAGAATAATGATTCAACTTTATTTTTAGAATGGTGTATCGTTAAATTATGTATTCGAGCTTAAAAATATTCCGAACCATCTTTCAATTTTAATTTCACTACGTTTCAATGTTGTTTTAAGTAATTTCTGATAGAAATGGAAATGTTTTAGTTTTAATCTTACTAACCATGACTAGTTGTAGAATTTACTACTTTACATTTTTAAAATAGATTTACGTCAATCTGAATTAAATACAAGTTTTCTCATTTTTTTAATAAAAAAACCATTATTTTGAAATATAAAAATTGTATTTTTATTGTTTTAATTCAAATTTGAATTTACTGGATATTAATGTAGGGATACACTTGTGCTTTGCTTAAAACCGAATATCCCAAGAAAATGTTAACGGTCAACATTTCTTAATTGCATGGGGATTCGGGATAAGCCACCAGAAAATGGTGTTTAGGCTTAAGATTTCCTCCAAATAATCTAACAAATTTCCATCTAACTAGAATTAATTTTCTTATGATTTCACTAAAACAAAACTTACTTTTCAACGTAGGGAAAATGTATTCCATTTCAAATTCTCTTAATAGTTTTATTAAGTATTTATAGTCGTCTTTAATTGGGACATTAGACTGTTTAATTTCCGATTGTCTTAAAAAAAGACATAACACGACTGAATATATGAAGCCAAAGCTTCACGATCGACAACGCCGGCACGCGCCGACCCGACACTACGTTGCAGGTAGTTTTTTTTGCTGTTTTCAAGATTCTAAATGGAATCCATTTAAGATCAACTATGAATCCCTTTGATTTAATGTCGATCGTAGTTTGAAAATGCAACACCAATGTGAAAATGAATTACATTGGGTCCGCTTAAAATTAAATATGAATGAATTCAAATTAAAGTTGATTTTACATTGAAAATCTTTTATCAATGTTTGTGGAAGAATAATTTAATGAATAAGTGATATTTCTAAGTGGCTGCAACTTCGAAATGATGTTGAACAAAGTAGAATCAACTATGTTACACTTTGACAGTTGTGCCTAGAATTTTAATTTTGGATACATTTTAGCATTTTCCACTTTAAATCAACGTTGAACGTAATTAATAATTTATGAGAGTTGTTTCACTGTTGAATCGACTACGGTTCACTTTAAATCAAGAATGATAGTTCTTAATGCAACGATGCGTAGTTACATCAATATATTTTCAACGTTAAATTAAATACGTTCATGATACTCTTTTCCAAAGTTAAATCAAATACGATTTCTTAGATTTTACGTTGCCTGTTTCTCTCAGTGTACCAATGGAAAATAGGAATGAACTACGAAACATGCATAATTATATTATATACACACAATAATTCAATTTAAATTGGATCGACTTATTCGGTTAATTGGGATTGTATTTTTACACAAAAATAGCGAAATCCTGAGTCTTAAAAAAATATCCTACGTAGTACAGTTACTCACAAAATTGAGCGTACACCAATACAAAAACTTAAGTTTTTCTCTTTAAGTTAAGAAGATAATATACCTATTTAACTTTTTTTTTAAATTTATGATGCTTTAACTATTTGATAATAGGTAAGTACTATTTCATAATAGGTAAGTAAGATAAAAATTAGTAAAATGATTAGCAAAACAAAGAAACAACTTAATAACCTAAACATATCTTGATTTAACTTAAAAATATAAATGCAAATCGCGGACGTTTTCATTTTAATATTTTGTGTGAGCGCCTTTAGCATCGATGATTGCTTGCAAGCGATTAGGCATCTTTTTCACCAATTTTTTCGTGAATGATGGAGAAATAATCTTCCAGACATTCTTCACCTTTGCTTTTAACTCGGTTTTTTTGCAATACTATTTTTAAGTCTTTTCTTTATTTTTTCCCATAAATATACTATTGGATTTAGATCTGGTGATTATGGTAGAGGTTTCACATGATGTTTGCATTATATATACACCAACCATTTCCTTACACGGTGTCTCCACCTTCTATATTTTATAGTATACTATCTGTCATTTTGATAGAAAGAAAGAATAATAGAATGCTACAAAATTTGGCATTGGGCATTTCATAGCATACTATTTCAATTGCACAAATATCGCCAAGGAATACGTATCGGTGTGTTCTTGCACTAGTACTACGAGTATTACAAGACTTAAAAAACATTCAACAAAAGTAATTAAACAAAAAAAATAAGGAATTATAACAATACACACACCACAAACGTTCACCAGCCACAATCTCTAACATCAAAGTGAAAATGGCAGCCAAATAGTATACTATCGATAGAATGCTATGGGCTGTGCAATGTCTAGTACGAAATTTTTCACAGAATGCTATTTGTGGTCTCCATGAGCAATTTTCATAGAATGCGACCTAGCTTACTAGAAAATCTAGATTTTGGAGATCCCATGTTAAAACAAGCGGCGTGCGCTTAGGGTTGTTGTGTTGTTCGAAGTAGAATTCTGCCGGTAAATTTACTCGTAATTTTTCGCTGATTGAACCATATTTCGTTTGAGGATGTCAAGAAATCTCCATCTGATCATTTATGGAAAGAAATTAAGAAAAGACTTAAAAATAGTATTGCAAAAAATAAAAACGAGTTAAAAGCAAAGGTGAAGAATGTCTGGGAGAGTATTCCTCCATAATTCACGAAAAAATTGGTGGAATTGATGCCTAGTCCCTTGCAAGCAATCATAGATGCTAAAGATGCTCACACAAAATATTAAAAATGAAAACGTCCGAGATTTTCATTTATTTTTTTAAGTTTTGCACAAATGTCTCAATTTTATTTCCTGAATTCAAGATATGTTTAGGTTTTTTAGTTGTTTCTTTGTTTTGTTTATCATTTTACTATTTTTTTATCTAACTTACCTATTATCAAATATTTAAAGCATAATAAATTCAAAAAAAAAATTAAAAATATATAATCTTTTTAATTTGAATTTTTGTATTGGTGTACGCTCAATTTTGTTAGTAACTGTATAAGTCTTAAACAAAACATGTTCGTTTTCGATTCTAATGAAGATAGTGATAGTGATTCCAAAAATTACTATAATTAAAATATATAAAGAAGGAATAAACTTTCAAGTAGCATTTTATTTTTGAACGGTTTCTTTAAAAAAATTTGATTGATGCTTCCCCGTTAGCTTATCTTTCTTTGAATGTGCTCTTGTAAGCAGAATGCCTACAAGTCTAGGGAAATTTTTGTTCCGACAACTGTAAAGTTTTTGTTTGTGTTACAGAAATAATCTACACTTGTAGAATTAACATTATATTACAAGTGGCTCTTGACTTGTAGACTTGTAGCTTTGTGTTGCAGGCCCCTGTGGGTTCCTTTATAGGCGAAACAAACGTCACAAAGAGGAACAGCATAGACTTCAATAACTGTAAGACCTGCAGAAGCGACAAGAACGGAGGAACGAGAGGAACTGTTATTTAACTAAACAAGAAGTTCTCCGGAAGTGCGACTTAAGTGGTAATTTCTGTTCTGAAATGCTTTGAAGCTACCTCAGATGGGAACAAACAAAACCCTGACGATCATACATACCAGCACTTAGGATTGCACGGAGAGGATTTCAATGCAAGATGTAGCCATTGGATGGACACGCGAGACAACAACGACGGGAATACTATTGTGAACTTGCTGGATGACAACGGCGATAGAACGCGGCCTAAAAAGTTTGTTCAGAGAATTCACCAAGGGGAACTGAATACCAACAACACCAACTACCAGCCATGTCAAGTGAGCTACAGTATGTGAAGATCATGCTTAGGAACTCAGTGAACCACCACAATGACAACCTGCTCCAGAATAGATTCCAAGCAATCAAACCGGGTCTCGATACATGTAACCGTTAAATAAAAAAATCCTTTAATCTTGTCATCTTGTTTGTGTGCCCAAAACATAAAAAAATGATTTAAAACTCTTAGAACATCCGATTTCGGCCAGACCATGTACTTTCAATCGAAAGAAAACTGATTGCATTGGCTCCTGCCTATATTTACAAGCTATTGAAAAACAGAATTTTGGAAACTGAATTTGTCCACATTCCTACAGAATTATGACCAACCCCTTACATGGGGTAATTTACTGAATTCTGAATTGACCGGAAGGAGTCGTACTAACTTTTGCAATATTCACTATTAAGATTGAAAGAATATGGCGGACAGTGCTTCACACAAGTATTTGTTCTTAAATCCGCTACCAAAGTGCTATGAACCAAAAGCAATACATTACTTTGGTACGCAAAACATCAGGGGTAAAATGTTGCAGATTTCATAATCGAAGTGAATGAACAGTTAAGTTCCGGGCCACCCTTTAAAAATTTAAACAAATACATAACATTTGCGAAAATTAAATTAAACCACGACCACATACAAAACAATAGGCTTTTCGGCATTGTCAATACTTAAAATAACAAACTGACACATCGATTTCGCAATCATCCCTATACTTGCTGTCATTTTAGCCATAATAATTATGATTTAGGACGTTCCTAAATATTGTGTAGTAGCTGTGGTGTTAACCGAATTGAATTATCTGTGAACTACACACTAGATACGAGTACAGATATTTTCAGTTATACTCTTATAAATGGCAGGGGCGGATTATTCATAACGTGGTGACCCCCGGGACTCCACTTGGCATCAACACAATTTATTGACATAAACTCCCAATGTGTGTAGTGAAGGGAAAGCTTACCAAATTAAATTATATTTTAACATAAAATTGTCTTATTTAATCCACTTAAATTAAATATTATAAAAGTGACATTTAAATGGCATTCTCCACTTCTTACTTTCCATCATACTCATACTCAATTCCATGCTCAAGAGAATGTATAGGTCGGTTCGGTCTTTAGTAGATTTAGTATTCTGTTGCTCACGTTTTCGTCCGACAGGATATAAATTACAAAATTTCATTGCAACTGACTTCCTTATGGCCTATCAAAGTAATTGCAATAGCATTTGGGGCGCACTTTTGGTGCTTCTATCACAATGAAGAAGTTTTACTCGTACAACCTGCCAACAGAACAGTTTAAAGTTCTAAGAGAAAGATGTGTGTGCCTGGATCTATAGCAATATATAAGGAGGTAAGGTTTTGGTGGATGATGATGGAAAATTTTTCTTTGTGGAAATACTAAGTCGTAAAAAGCCAAAAAGAAAAAAAATTATATAAAAGTTGAAAAATTCGTTTAGCGTTATTACATTCTGCACGCTATTTTGGGCAATGACTTCTGGGCCGTGAAGTTGCTTCCGACGAGTGACGATGAAGAATGATGCGATGGCGGTGATGGAAATGCAGGAACTGTGGATCGCTTTTAGTAGTTTTGTGGTTAAAAAAATTAATTGTTAAAAGAAAATATTTAGTATGAAAGTATGATCATTAGATGATTACCTGACTGATTTGAGAAAATGTGCTGTAAGCCTACTGAATTACATTATACAAAAATTGTTAACACAATTTTCTTAACAAAAAATAACAAAGATGTTAAAGAAGCAACACAAACAATTTTTAAAACAATTAAAACTTTAAAAAAATCACAATTTAAACACGAATATATGGAGACTTATGATTTTATTTAAATTTTTAGAATTTTATTTTTTATGTTTAACATTTTTCTGCACAATCAGTGATTTTATTGTGGAAGGCAAATATTTGTTGAGGTAACATAGAATTATGAAACGCACGATTGGATCTAACGTGTACTTACACTTGGTGTTAAAAAATTTCTTGAATAGTTTTAGAACAATAGACAGATAAACAGTCTGTAGTACATATTCTTTAGATAGAGCAAACATCAGTTTTTCAGCAGTCAGATGCAACGTAACCTAAATAGTTAAATCGATTATATATAGAATAAAGTTATCTGATGATTTTAGAACGGAATAAGGACTTATTCTGAGGAATTAAATAAATACATAGATATTTTCGATGTCAAAAACATTTTGAAAAATGATTGCTTTGAAATAAACGTTAAGCAAAAATTATTTTGTATGTAAAGTTCGATTATTCTATGTATAAATTGTTTTCTCACGATTGAAAAATTCAATCTTGTTATCCGGATATTCTGATTTTTAGTCAAGTAAGTGTATTCCTTTGGCAACTAACTGCCTCTTTATCTGGAGATTGAAAAATTGTTGGTATGGACATTTAACGTATTTAAATTTAATACTATGAAGGAAAAAACATCGGTTATATGACAGGTATCGTTAATAACATTTAAATTAAAAGTTTTTATTGACCAAAATGTAGATCATATTTTTTTGGTGCACTAATTTTTTTTTAAGAAAATCGTTAAACACGTTTTCCGTTAAACTCGTTTTCGAGATAATTATCAGTTACTATTTTTGCCCTAAGCTTTTGAGTGGCAGGTATCGTTATTTTTGCAGCTAAAAAAAAAAAAGATTTAAAGAAGAATCGCGCCAATTACCTAAAACGCTGAATTACCATGTTGAAGAAAATCTCTTCAGCGGTCTAGGCTGTAGGTCGACCTACAGACAGACAGGTAGGGACATATACAGACGAAATTGCGGAACTCACTTTTGTGGTGTGCTCCAACATCGTAATGTCAAGTTTGATTAAAATCAAGAGTTGGGTTAGGCCAAAAAAAAAATTGAGAACTTCATCAAAATGTATAGGAAAATTAATGAACATTTTAATTGGATTCACGTATGAAGAAGTTCCAATATCATTTATATCTTTAGTATGTTAAATGTTTATATTATTATATGTGTTTTGCGCCTTTGTAAAAAAAAACCAAACCGATTTTCTGCTAACAAAAAAATTAACACATAGTAACCTTAAATTAATAGAACGATAATTATAAACATAATTACACAAGGTGCACCTCCCTCATTTTGATATTTGCGAAAATGTACATTCATTAAAACCCCTATGTAACTCTAGAATCTTAAACCCCTCTCCGATAATACGGACGTAAATTGTGAAGCAGCAATTTTTGCTAACAACACATTAATATACTTTCTTCGCATGAGTTTGGTCTTAATATATAGATATGAACTCAAACAATACAATTCGAATATTACAGTATTACAACAAATGGAAAATAAAATGTATCTTGGATAATAAACAAGTCATCTTTTCTACACCAAAAACAAAAGCTTGCTATATTCCAACAAATCTAGTGCTATTTCTAGGAAAAGATGTTTCCTGGGATTGCCAAGTCAAATATCTCGACATTCATATCTTGGCACCAAATTAACCTTTAACCAGCATATTACCCAGGCAATAAAAAAGGTAATAGCTACTAATATGTGATTCCCTTTCCTAAGCACAGAGTTATCAAATTAATATAAAATACTAATTATACAGTCAATTTTTAAGCAATTCTCTTACATGTTGGTTGTCCTGTATAGAAAAATTCAGCTACGTAAATGTCACGTACTAAATTACAGTTTCTCAAAGTAAACTCTTTAAAATGATGTTAGCACCCCGATTCTCCCCCTGTGACGAATCAGAAGTCCCAAGCACTTGTGACTATTCGTTGTGAGGATTATTGTGACTCGATAACATTTATCGAATTCTCCCCCAATCTTCACAAGTAAACTCACAACGAAACTCACCACAGCTAAAGCGAATTGCGTAGTGGCATAATTGGAACAGCTGAATATTAGAAACAAAATAAAAATTGAAATTGATGCGAATTATTTATGATATAGATGTAATAATGAAGGGAAGCAGATATGTTTAAATGAATTTATTTTTGTTTAAAAAAATAAACAACTACGAGTATCAAAGAGAATCTGTTCATTCACCTTCAAAAACGAAAATGTAAAATGAGTTACATTTGATAGAATGGTATAGAATGAACAGAATACCTACAGATAATCACACTATTGTGTGCTTACTGATCAAGAGTTTATAGGCGTTTTTCTTGTTTCGTTCAGAACAGAGCACCGAACAGACTTCGAACACATAAATTATGCACTGAACGTGTTCCAAACAGAGCGAGCTCTGAACACTGATATGTTTTTTAAACACACTTGAACCACACAAATCAGAACACATTTTCATTTTAATCATAAGAAGCAATATTGCACAAAACCTACCCTTTTTTGTAGACTGATACACACCCCGATCAGAAAATCAACTTTCGTCAACTTATGTATCTAATTATTTTTTTATTCCTATTTTCCTTTTTGACACACATGGCATTTGGTGCGTTCAGAAATTTATACTCACATGTTCAGTCAATTATCTTCGAGTACGTCGAGTGCAATCTACACATGTTCAGAACGAAAAAAGAAACACACATTTGGAGCTCTGCATGCTCTGAGTTAAAAAGAAACACAAACAAATTTTTTGACAACTCAGACTCTGCTCTGAACTAAAAAAAGAAAAACGCCTTATGTAGGATGCTCTGACCCTTTTTCCTTCTCTCTTGTAGTCGCTGCTGAAGTTTTCATCTAAAATTAAAGTTTCATATTTCTGTTTGCTTCATGTTGGAATATAAAAGAAATTGTTTCACAAAATATTAGATCGAATATCGCATCGAAATGTCGAAACTCAAACTATCTGTTAGTTGTGACCTGCTCCGAAGTAGATCACAATTTCTATTGTTTTTATGACTCTCACAAGTGACTTTGGGGGTGAATCCGAAAAGGTCACAAAATTAATTTCACCTCTGCGTATGGCTTGTGAGCAGTGTGACCAATGAACAATTTCAACAAAAACTGCTAAAAAAATTTTAGTTTTTTTAGGAAAAAAAATGCAAAAAATCCTGCCAACTCTGAACATCCTGTAATTAGAACGCAAAAAAACGTAAGCATATGGCTGAACCAATCGAACTTGTTTTAGGGTGACGTTTAAAATACCGAATGTATATTTTTTTGTAGTTTTTTTTTACTTTAGTATATTGGATTTTAAATAACTAATCAAACCCAAGAAAGCAGTTGTTTTTTTGTTAAGTTTATTTTAAAAAAAAGGAAACAACCTTAAAAATACATAATTATTAATCCATTTCGCAACAAAAGAAACAAAAAAAATCAGGTATCAGATTTTGTTAATCTAATTAAGTAAAAGGTATTTATATAAAATTCTTGCTGCAAAAGTTTACTGTTTCATTTAAAGAATCTTCAAAAATATCAGAAGTTTCTTGTATTTTTACGGTAAAATTATATTCTGATGAAGCAACTTGTTTTATTATATTAGGAGGAATAATGAAGATAGTATAACTTTTTTCAGATAAATTATATCGGATAAATAGTGTACTATCCCTTACAAGATTCACTAAACTAAACACTCTTTTAACTTTAGCATTTGAGATAGGAAAAACTACAAACGAATTGACAAAGTTTGACAACACTTTGTAAGGGTTTTCATTGGATGCATCGCAGAACCTATTTACCTCGCACCAAAATTCAACAGTATTTCACATTGTGACATAATATACATGGACTGCTAGTCGGTTGTCAGTTCCATACAAAAGCTCTATTGAAAATGGGGAGAACGCGATCTTTACGCCTCGGAGCAATGTAGCAAGCAAAATTATTACTTTAAAAGCCATCTGTTGCCACTCGTGGTATGCGCACCATATTTAGTCAACATGCAAAGAAACTAGGGCCATCTATTGTTATTTTGTATAAGATAAGTGCTGACATCTATTGTTTATAGAAAGTAAAAAATGCTGTAGTGCTGGGGGACTATAAGAAAAAATACTTTTTTTCATTTTAGGAAAGTGATTGCTTTTAGAGTTGAATTCTAAATAAAACAAATAAAAATCTAATTTTAATTTTCCAATTAAATTAATTCTTTAGAAAATTGTTTCTCTTTTGTTAGTTTTCCGTTTCAGTAGTGCTTTTAAGGTCTGCGATTTTAGTTTTTCTTAAAAAATGCAAAATTTTATATAAACAATTAAATAATAATTTCTTTTTTTGTTTTATTTGCATCGGGCAGAAAATTTTAATAAATCCATGTACTTTCCATATATACATACATACTTGAATGGAACAACTAACTAACTATTGAGGTTCTCGAGTTCAATTCTGATGGTTGATTGAAATTTATGCGAGTTCAGTATCTGCTTTATACATTAAGAGTTTTCCTTAAACCGTGTCAGCCGTCCCAAATCGGAAAATGGAAAAGTTTACCACACACGTTTCATGAACGCACCTAAAAATCAACTTGTAAACGTGGTTAGTGATTTTGTTTCTTTCTATATTTTAACTTGATTAATTACGGTTTGTTTATTAATCTCATTTAAAATGTCGGCCAAAATTAATACGACACATAAAACGTCAAAACTAAATGTAAAAGTTTTCCACATTTAACAAATTCATATGGTAAGCTTTCCCACACAAAATTTTGCGGAAAAGTTCACCATTTTTGGGTAAACTTTCTAATTTTGACAGCTCATTTACCATTTTACGACTTTAACTTATATCTCGCAGTTGTGTTTAATCTTATAGATTTTATTCATTTCGTCGAAAAATTAAAACAAAAACTTAAATTTAGTTTAAACTTAAAAGCGTGTGCTAAAATTATTACTCCCGTCGAAAAGTAAAGAAAAAATAAATTGATATTTGATCTAGCCTTAATTGTATTGCGCTCATCCGCAAAGAACTATAATATAGTTGCCTATTTTTTTCTGTAGAAAATAGAGAAAAGGACATTTTTGGAATTGTGTATGGATTTCTTTGAAAAAAAATCCCTTAAGC
The DNA here is from genome assembly GCA_910595825.1 of Philhelius pedissequus. Classification (NCBI taxonomy): domain Eukaryota; kingdom Metazoa; phylum Arthropoda; class Insecta; order Diptera; family Syrphidae; genus Philhelius; species Philhelius pedissequus. Next base: position 170,790,758 of record OU343161.1, on the reverse strand, counting down.
ACTAGTACTTGATAATATTCGTGATTTCCGCTGGGATGCTGGGTGGCGCTCGTGTGGTCTAAGCTGAGGAGAGATCCAATGCGAAATTGGCTTCTAGCAGTCCATATCTAGTATGTCAATGGTATTTCAATATTCTCCCATTTATTTACGTAGACTTATGTTGTTCCATTGCGATTCATTTTTGGAAAAAGTTCAGAATTCACGTAAAACTTTTTTAACAGAAAAGAAATTTACTTGCTAAAAAATCCGTAGGTTTTGTGGAGTTCACGATTGAAGCTCTGTAATGAGCAATACGCATTTATGTTTGATTGAGTTTTAATTTTTTTAAATAATATTTTATTTTAGGTTTAAGAAATAGATTTCCTACTAAAAAAACTGCTGGCAGGAATTGAAAAAAAAAATAAAAATAAAAGCAATTTTTTCCTGCTAAATTTAGCAAGAAAAATACTAAATTGGCTACACTGCTTGTGAGGTATCAGTGATGTTGGGGATAATCGGGCTGTAGAGCTTCCTTGTCATCACTCGACCATAGTTCTCTATAAAGAATTGATATCCGCAAGAGCTTTAAAGTTAACCAATACATTTTCAAATCGCCTTGAGTTTGCTGAAATCAATCTCATAAGTCAACTCAACAATTAATATTTAAAATTTGTTGCCTTTGCAAAGATTTACAACCGGTGATACGCTCATGTAATTATACATAATATATGTTACATACGCTAGTTTTTTTTTTATAAGTTTTCTTGGTGAAATAAACATTAAATAATTAGAATTAATTAAAATTGTTTTCAGGTGGAAAGACATTGGTTTATACTTATATGTTAGCTCAAAGCGCCGGTAAAGGGACATCAGTATGTTATTGTAAGTTATTGATAAGCAGGCTAGTTTTATGAATTTTTGTTTAGGTTTAAATTTATTATAAGTTAATAATAAATAATAATGAATTAAAAAAAAATATGTAATACACAAACACTTTTACGATCATTAATTTATTTAATTGTTAATTTATTTATTTGGATTTTTATTATATTTAGTTCATTACTTGTTTAATGGGTTATCCATTTTGCGGTTTCAAAAGTAAACGCAAATAAAACACATAAAATATTTTTTTTTTCATGACGTTTCTTTTTTATTATAAAGTTTTAACGTCTACATTATGTTTGAAATACTACATCATTTAAATGACCACCACCCGAATTGTTGCAAGCATCGATTTTGTTGAGGTTATTTTCGAACACTTTTTGACACATATTTTGCGGTATCCCAGCCATAATTTGACGAATGTTGGTTTTCAAGTGCTCAAGAGTTAAAGGTTAATCTGCATAAACACGGTTTTTCGCGTGGCCACACAAGAAAATGTACAGCGGTGTCAAATCGAATGATGTTGGTGTCCAGTTGATATCGCCACGACGAGAAATTATGCGGCCAGGAAATGTCTCTTGCAATAAAGCCATATGCTCGAGTTGTGTGGCATGTGGCACCGCCTTATTGAAATCACATATTCTCCAAGTCGTATTCTTCAATAGCAGGCAAAAAAAAGTCGGTTATTATATGACCATAATGCTCCGAACTGACGGTGACAGTCGGTCCATCGTCGTTTTCGAAGAAGTAAGGTCCAATCACACCTACGGACCAAAGTGCGCCCCAAACAGTGACTTTTAGTGGATGTAATGGCCTCTCTTCAATTACTTGAGGATTCTCAGAACCCTAAATACGACAACTTTGTTTATTAACATACCCACCGAGTGAGAAATGTGCTTCCATAATCTCCTCTTAAAGCACGATATGTGACTGTGGCAGAATCACCATTTTTGTAGTAGGCTTTAACAATTTTTATGCGTTGTTATGCGATAGTTAAGCGATCCATTTTCGTAAATGTCAGACTTTCAACATAATAAGAAATGGTTTAACAATTTAGTTTGACATATGTCGAATTAAAGCCCTATACTTTTGAAACCGCAAAATGGATAACCCTTTATTTATTTATTTACTTGTTCCATTTATTTATTTACTTAATTATTTGTTTATTATTTACTCACTTGATGTTGTTTATTTACTTTCTATTTAATTATTTATTTATTTATTTACTTGTTTCGTTTTCTTATTTATTTATCATATGCTCACTTCAAGTTTTTTATTTATTTTTTATTTATTTATTTAGTTACTTATATGTACGTATATATACTAATTATTTGTATATATTTTACTTTTTTTTATTAATAAGTACGTATTAAGTTATCTTAAGTTATATATGACCTGTGATATGTAGGCTTTTGTCGTTTTTCTTCCAATATAACAATTACGTAAATTAATTAAATAAATTTATAAGCCTTTTTAAAATAATGTTCTAGTTGTAAGGACACATAGTAGGTATCAAATCAATATAATGTAAATTCTTCGGTAACAAACCATTGCAAAAATTATACACAAAATCAATCTTAATCTATCTATCTACCTATGCTACCGACGTGATATCATTTTCACTAGCGACACGCGAGCTCATGCTTGAAAACACAAACAACAATGCGGGTTTGCTTACATTTTATCTGCTAAATAAAGCAAATTTAAAATAAGTTTTGATATATTCTTCTTAATTTACAAGCCCATTCTTATTATATTGCATTAATAATATTGATACCTATTGCTATATCGTAAGTATAAAAAAAATCGCAGCAATTTTTGTCAAAAAGAGCCATAGTGCACTTTAATTCACGATTTAGGGTTTGATAAAAGGTAAACAAGAATGATATTTGAAATATAAAATTTAACATTATGCAATCACATTTTGAGGAAATTTGTTGTGTGTACGGTAATGCTACTCAAAGGTTTTAAATTGGCTTAGGTTTTTCAGAATGGTTTTTAAATGTACCCCGCTTCTTAATAAAATTTATCGGCTAATAACATTTTAATGGCGTGAAATAAAATATAAACAATGCTCACTTGTAAGAGTTTCTAAATTCGATATGTTTTATAAAGTAATGCGCATATTAAATGGGGCTAAGTGAACACAAGTAACATTATTTTGTTCCATGTCAACTATGTTGTCCCGTCGCACAAAATCAATGGCTCGAATCTTATTAAAAATGTATAGCGTGAAACTTGTTTCAAATGAAAAGTAGAAGTTCTATCACAAGAGAGTTAAGTTTGCGGCTAGACAATGCATTTAAAACTTCCACTCAAATGGATTAAGGGTTATCTTGCCATTTTTTTTTGTTGGAAATCTCAAACTTTCGTAAACGATTCAATGGATTGTTTTTGAAACTACGTGTTTGGTAAATTCTTGACATTATCTGGAAAAAAAAATGTCTAAAAAAAAAAAAAACAAACGGTACTTCCCATACATAAATATTTAAGAAACCCGTTAAGAAAAAAAAAAGTTCTCAAAAACTGTTCCAATAATTTTGATTAAAAACATGTGAGTGTTAAATTAGTGCAGACCACTTCTAAGTAATAAAATATTTTATTTTGCGCTCTTATTAACATTTTTTTTTGTATTTTTTTCATTCATTCACTCATAACTATCTTAAAGCAAGACATAAATGTTTAAAACTAGCCTAATTATCAATAAATTACAACTAATTTACTGGTCCTTTTCGGGCGGTTAAACTAAACTATAACTCTTAAAACTAATGTCTTTCGACCTAAAAACTATTTTTATTAAGTCTAATTATTTTATTTTTATTTAGGCAAGAAAACTTTTTTTACAAAAACTGAGAATCACATCATTTTAAATTTTTACTTAAAACTACCTAAAGATAAACTAAAAATAATTAAAACTATATACAACTAACTTGTACTAACTAAAAACAACTTAAGCTACTAAAGATACCTTAAAATACCTAAAACCACTTAAGACTATTAAACAACTAGTACATCCACAGTAGCATTTTTTTTTTTGTTTTAAAAAAATTTTTTTTTGTTTATTTGTTTATATGTTTAACGTTATTAACTTTACCTATGTATATGGAACAACTTTTTTTTTATTTTCGACTTTCCCGCTATGGGATGAACCGATTAAATTTTTTTAATTCAAATTCTTCCTCAAAGTATAAATAATATTGCAAAATCAATCAAATTAAAAAGAAAAATTAAATTAAAAATTTTTTTTAGATTTTTAAAAAATTAATATTTTCTTTGTTTGCAAAATCCATTTTATAAAATCGAGGCCTGATTTTTGTTCGCTTGCAAAATGAGTGAGTTGTGAGGAGAAACATTTTTTCGCTGCACCACATGAATGAGTGTAGGAGAAACATATTTATTGGTCATTTCTGTTTTTTGTATTCTTTTTTTCTTATTTATAAAAAACCGAATGCACTAAATTACGTATTTAACTTTTCAAAATTGCAGTTGATTTGATCGTGTTTTCAGTTAGAGACTTTGTAAAACTAGTATGTTTATATCAATAACGAATTTATTTATTTTGCATTTGAGACATTTTCCCACGGGTCTTCTGGTGGTAGAATAATTTCGCTTCTTAACGTTTTTAACGATTCATCTAAAATGGGCCTCATCGTTTTCAACTTTGAAATTAAAGTCCGCTTCCAATCCATCTGCCACAAAACGTTGTTTATATTCATTTTCCGTCAGCTCCTGGGTCAATCGGATTTTGGTCGGATGTAGGCCTAAGTGCCGATCTAAGAATTATCAAGTGAATACGACTACGCAACCCATAAACTGGGCGCAACATGCTCACAGTGTCTACAGAAAAACCATCACTTATTTTTATAATTTAGTTTCATCATTTGATTTTTTGCTGAGCGAATTTGTATGTCGTCTCTTAAATATTAAAATATAAATAATCAATAACAAATAAAAGTGCATGACCCCTCCCCTTATTTCTTTAAAATAATTACTTATCTTAAAAAGATTCCATGATTTTCCCGTGGAAATGCTACCTTACCTCAACGCATCATGAAAAGTTGAAACAGTATGAAAGTAAATATTTTTTCTTGATGGTTGTTTATAGCAAACAGGAAATTTATGTCAGTTGGCAAGCCACTACCAGTCCAGTCTGTCATCAAGTTTTTCTGATTGAAACACACACGAAAAAGTTTTTCGTTCACAATTCTGTCAATGGATTGAGTGAAATTGGAACGCAAATCATAGGAATGATTTGTTCCACTTTGTGTCAAATGGCAATCAGCAGGCACGAAAAACGAATTTTCATAAGGAAAATAATGAAATACATTAAAAAAAAAAAAAGAATTGTTCTATTGCAAATATTTCTTGCTAATAATTTTTATTGTTATTTGTCACCAATTTGTGTAGCATTTGTCTTTTAAAATGCGTGAAGGCATTATAAATTATCCACAATTTTTTTTTCTTCATCGCTATAACTGGACCCTTAGCTCGTAAATTCTTTCGTAGTATCTTATATTTTTGTGAGTGCTCAATGTCCTTTTGTTTGCTTGACTTTTAATTTTAAGCCCTTAATTAACTTTTGATAATTTATTTCAAAATAATTTTGTATTCAATTCGTAAAAACAAAAAACAGAATATATTTTTTAAACATACCTCCATAAACAACGCAGGTTACTTCGAGGCTACCGCCCTCTTCGTATGGTCCCGCTCTCGAATCAATTCGTACTCGGCGTTCGTTAAAAATATTTGGTTGTTGCGGTGGAACTGTTTGGAAGGAAAACAAAAAAAAAACCTTTATTCACATTTATATTATATAAAAACATGAAAAAGGTAAGCACAACAAAAAAAGAAAACAAACATTTAAATTAAAAACAATTTTCATGTTATACATTTGGAATCGGGGGAGCAAAAAAAAAACAAATATTGTTTTGAAAATATAAATTGCTCTCTACCCTTCAGTCAAGTCAACAAAACTTTTTGGACAATATTTCGATTGTAAAACCCAATCTCTGGGGGCTAACATGAAATTGGAATATCTTTTAGAATTCTAGGTTTTTTTTTTTTTTTGGGTTTGCTGCCCCCGACACAACCCACACAGATCCGCGGCTAGAAAACATTTAAAAATAATCATGGAATACCGTATTTGTTTGTATACTTATGTATCTATCTATTTCTCTTTGTTTGCTGTAGGTAGGTGCAATTTAAGTTTTTTTTTTATACCCAAATGTTTCCAAAAACTTTTAAATTGAAAAATTCCATCAAAATCCTCGAAAAGTGTAGATAAATATTTGAGGAAAAACGAAAAGGAAACAAATATTACCAACACAAAAAACTAACTTCGGAAGTGTTAAAATCAAGCAAGAAGAATGGTACAAGTATCTTATCTGGACGAAATAATTTAGAAGTGTTGCTGAACTGAGAAATACACAGAAAATCGTATAGACTCCTCATTCCTCAACTACACAAATATGTATGTATTTCAACTATTTTTTTCTAATTTTGAGTTTTTGTATAAATATGTATGTATATACAAATAAAGACTTACGGTGCTGTGCAAAAATATTCGACAGATATGAAATATTTTTTTTTGGCGAATTTTTATTAGTTTAGGACTGTTTGTTTGGTTTGGTTATGCAGCTGTTTTTTAAACACAACAAACAAATACAATACAATCTAAACCTTAAAATTAAGTTCATTATTCGATAAGTTGGGTGCGAAGCTTGAAACTCAAACTATGATGGTGGAATTTATTAGTACCGTGTGTTTAAGAATAGAGGGTATTATGTAAATTGTTCAATTTTAATCGCAAGGTGTTATGATCGTATCCATACTTGTCTGTGATATACGAGAAGGGGTCTTATTGATATGATGTAAAGGTCTAAGTAACGTAAGAGTTTGAGAATTACTTTTTTAATATGGAAGCGGGCACTAAAAGGGTCTTGTCTACACTTAAAATGATCAAGCACAGTGCGTCCGTGCGGAAATTAGGGAAGGATTTAAGAGGAGATATATACATGAACATTGTTTTGAATTTGTGAATAATAAAATGGGAGGGGAGAACAGAACATGGTTAATCATTCCACATTCGCGTAGTACGGCTAAAGAAAGATTTTCTGTACTTGACAGTTCGTCCGAAGTTGGACTCAAGGGTAAACTGATGAGCATTCCTGGAAGCGCGATTATTACGGTAGAATAGTTTAAGGGGAGGAATGCAACTCGCTATTTCGATAAAACGTTGTTTATAAAAATATCGATAAAATAATGAAACATTTTGACAGTGTTCGAGATATGTTTCCAAAGGTTTCCATTATAGTTCGAATACCTGGTTATGGTCGAATACGTGGTCATTCCACAGCCGCATACCAAAGACTGAAAACTGTTCGGTTGCTTGAATGCAAGTGGCTTTCATGGATAGCGACACGTGGGTGGGATCTTCTTTAACGACTTCTTCTTGATAATTAATCAGCATCTCCATGACGTTTTAAAGAAGGAACGTCACGTAAGTGCAATTGGACGGTTATTAGAGGGCTAAGAAGATTTGACTTTTTTAGGGATAGCATGGACAAATTCTGTTTTTCACCCGTTCGAAGAGGGACTAGATGGAAAAGCTTATGCAGTGGTTCAAGGACTCTAGTAACTGGACGAGTGCAAAAGCAAGATTTGTGTCATGAAATCGTTTACGCTGTCAAGAACTGAAGGAGTCATAACACTAGTATGTGTTGCCATGCAAAAATTTGGTTCGCTGAATGTGAACGTTGCAAGTCTTTGTAGCTTGTTGAAACTTATTTTCGTTTTCCGCAGTTGGGTTGGCTTTATAATTGCGGAAACTTACTTCTCTAACGATAATAACCTCTTTACCGGTCAAATCAAACCAGAATACATTTCTTTGCCGTTTGGTAGATTTTACCCTATTCGGGGTACAATTTCTTATTTCGCGAAGAATCAAATTTGTTTTAACTTCGCTGGAGTCTAGGTCACCACTGCGAAAGCATTGTGGTCAATTAAAGTTCCTGAAGACATTACTGAGACAATCCCAGTTGTTTTTTTTTTTCATATTGATTAACGGTTCTCTTTGGTTATTTTTCTTTAACTGAGAGGTGTTGGCATGAGAAATTATCAGATATGACTCAATAGTTTGATATCCCTTGCGACGATAATACACAATGGATGGATGGATGTTTGTTCACCTTTCATGCCAGAGGGGCGTGGAATAGTATATAGGCTACTTTCTGTCCAGGCAAAGTGTGTAGCTCCTGTGGGATAGATTTGTTTTAATTTTGCAAAAAGTTCATATAACGTATCATCTCATTCTACAAATATCCAACCAAGCTTTTATTCACAAGGAGCCAAAAAAGCACACACACACAACATGCAGCTGCCGTTCCAGTATCCAATCCAGTGTTCCAGTAAACCAAAGCAACACGAAATTTCTACACCAAATCAGTAGACAGAGTACATACAAGAAAGCTGTTTTGTTTTTTACTTCAGGTACGCATATTCAAACAACCACAACATGGCGCTATAATATTATTAATATGAATACCTATTTGGATGCTAGTGAAAGAACTAAGTAATCATCAATGCTTTAATCCCGAAAAAATATTACGGTTTCCCTGGGAGAGGCTTAAATATAAAAAAAATATACATACTTATCATCGCTCGGAATTAATTCATTAAAATAGTTAACGGTGTAACAAAAAGCTGTAACATGCGGTCTCCATTATCAATGAATCTAAAGCATGCTTTAAAGCATGCTCTCAGTATCGCAAATGCAGACCGAAATCGCAGCTTTATTTTTATAGCATGCGATGGAAAGCATACTTTCATCGTATACTGCTCATCGCTTGCTTTATCGCAAGTAGAACTCTCATTTTGTTATGGCGTTTCCAAATATCATTTGTTGTTGTTGTTTCTACCAGCATCCGTTGCCTTCGACATTCTTCAGTAACTAAAAAAGTATGCTATGAAATGCCCACCAACGAAAATTTGTCTGTCTTTCTACTACCTGCTTTCTGCTATTGCTATTGCGTTTGCTTTTAAATTTGTCGCTAATGGAGACCGCGGGTAATGCACCAAGCATTTAAAATAAATTATCTTCACATCACTGTATTGTATATTTGTAGTTTAAATAACTATATTGTATACATATATGATTCAAGCAGCCTCCTACAAAGGCATTTTGCACCCAGATTTGCAGTTCTTCACTTAGAAAATTAAACCAACAACAATGTTTTTTGTTGAAGTTGATGGATTTATTTCTATCGGTAGTTTGTTTTTACATTTTTATTTTTATTATTTTTTGCTGCCATTGGAATTACCACAAATATTTAAAAAGTTTGCATGAGCAGGGGATTTTGTTTTATCTCGGGTTTGGCTTTTGTCGGAGCTTATAGTTTTTAATAGACTTATCGGGTTGAAATTTAACTGATCATCTTTTCTAGTGGGAAATAGTTGGTTGTACGCTTGAACTATGTAGCTATAAATGGAGCTTATACAATTTAATTAACGTGTTGATAAATAGATTTGAACGATTAATTTTGTTAAATATTTAGTAGAAAAAAATAACGAAGTGTATGCAATTCAAAATAAAGCATTTAATTGAATATTCAGGAATGTTATAGACTTTTTTTTGAACTTACCAACAACTTCTAAATTGACATTGCTATTTCTAGTTTGTGATAACTTAAAGTCTACTCTACATCGAAAATTCCCTGCATCCTTTTCCTGAAAATGAATAAATATAAATTATTATTAAAAATAAAATTCAATATGAGCTTTTAATTTTAAATATTATAAACAACTTTATTTAATATGCATCCATGTAAAAAATTCTTTCAATTTGACAAGAAATTATTTTTTTGCCAGATGTCATTTTTGATTTAATTTTATATGAATCATAATTTTAACATAAAATAACATATATGTTTATAGTATAAACATAATACTAAATTTTAGTAACAAAATTACTATGAGTACCGCTTCAAGGAAAAATCTATCAACACATGAATTAAGCTTTGAAAGAATGCTCCAAATGTGTAATTGTACAAAATTAAGTTATCTTGAAAAGAAAAAGTTTTATTTTTATTTGTTCCACAACAATTTCTAAATTACATTGGAATGATTATTATAATACAGGGTGTCCGCCGGGATGATATACTACTTTGCATTGCCGCCATTGGGGTAAAAATTAGTCTTGGCAGTTCATATTTGGCAGTCGTAAAGTAGATACGTGGCAAATTTATTACGGAAAATATTTGATAAACCAACGTGTTTTAATCGTTAAGACATTTTATCAAAATCAATCATCGATTACTGTGACGATGAGAATATTACGTGAAATTTTTGGGAGAACAACGTGGCAACCAAATCCAATAGTTATTGTGTAGTGAATGATTTCGAAGAAAGAGGGTCTGTAGGTGATAGGCCCAAGCATGGACCACAACGTACTGCAAGATCGGATGAAAACATTACTGCTGCTCAAGGAAGTGTTCAAAACAATCCATCAACCTCAATTCGACTCCGTACTCAGGAGATTGTTCTTCAAAGAACAACTTTGGCCACAATTTTGCACAAGGATTTGCATTTGTTTCCGTTTAAGATTCAGTTGACACAAGAGCTTTTTCCATAAGACCATTTACGCAGCCTGACATATGCCAATAGGATTTTACAGCAAGCCTATATGACAACCCCGATTTTCATGAAAAAATCATAATGAGTGACGAGGCACATTTTGATTTGAATGGATATGTGAATAAACATCAGAATAGTCGGTTCCGGGCAGAGGAAAACCCTCAAATTATTCATCAGTCACCTTTGCATCAATAAAAAGTTTTAGTCTGGTGTGCAAATTGGTCAGGAGGAATCTTTGGGAATTCTTTGAAAATGAAAACGGCGTCACGGTAACTGTGAATGGGGAGCGATATCGTAATATGATTGAAAACTTTTTAACGCCACAACTGCATTCTTTGGTCTTGAATAACATGTGGTATATCAACAAGACGGTGCCTCATCGCATACAGCCAGGATTACAATGGAATTACTGCGAGACCTCTTTCCACAACAAGTTATATCAAGAAATGGTGATGTTGATTGGCCTCTACGGTCGCCTGATTTGACTGCCCCGGACTTCTTTTTGTGGGGATATCTGAAAAGCAAGGTTTATGCAAACAAACCAGAAACGATTGAGCAACTCAAACAAAATATTCGTGATGAAATTAATGAAATACCGCGTGAAATGTGTAAGAACGTTAGGAAAAATGTGCTCAAAAGGACTCGCATTTGTGATACTAACAGAGGCGGACATTTACCTGATATTGTATTCCATACATAATTGCCCACATTAAAAAAAAAACATTTATCAATATAAGATCCATTCTCTTTCATTTAATCAAAAATTATAAACTAACAAAGTAGTATACCTTCCCGGCTGACAACCTGTATTAGGTCAAAGGTACATACATAGTTAGTCAAATTTAATATCTTTTTAATTTTGTCAAGTTTCTATTGTATGCGTTTTTTTTTGTAAAAGCCAAGCATTAGGTTGGATCAACATTTCAGGCTTGTGATAATTACATTTCAGCAAAATATTACGAAGGCGTATCATATACTTTAAATTAACACTGTTACCGTTGAAGAGAGTATTAATGAAGACTACATAAAAAATGATAGAGATTTTCGTGGAATATTGCTCACTATGGACTTAGCACCGAAGATGAGATTCCATTGTCTCAGTAAAAAAAATAATTTGCTCCAACGTTATTGGCAAAAACTCATTCTATTAACTGAAAAATAGAATTAGACAAATGGTGGTGGAACCTATACACAGACATGAGTTAATCTACTATTTACAATAATTCCTGGAAGCTCTACATGCTAATAAAAGGAGATCTAATAGAGTTCACAATAAAACTGCATTACCTGAGATTTCATACTTTGATCTAAGGATATCCTATAAGCTCACTGTCAAATGAAGCAGGGCAATGACAATGCAGGATAATACGGAAGGTCTATAAAAGAAACACTACCTATGAACCAATATTTCGTCAGTGTCATTATTGTAAGATCGAAATGGTATTGTGAAATATTTAATGTTACACTATGCAGAGGAAAAGAATGTTTTAATTTTTTTTTTTCATATTAAGGAAACTAATGCAAAATCCCAATGCGCTAAATATAAAGTCACAACTCTCATTATAAATTAAGAGAAAATTTTATAAAAAAGCAATATTTTTTTTATTTTAAATACCTTTGGTTGCGGAATGCTAAATTTATGTCAAAAGTACACTATATCCCAATGCTTCACCAAAAATTTATTATGAACTTCAGGGGATCTATTCGCGATCTGTGAACACTTTTAGGTGACTCATGTGGAAAAAAAATATAATCCAAGTCTCAAAATATATTTTGTTTCCTACCTGTTGAGCCATGAGTTGTCAAGATCAATTAAAGTTTGAATCTGATTTAAATAGATAATAAAACGTTACAAAATTCACATTGTGCTTCAGAAAATTCAAAATTTTTCCGATATTATTTTTTGCATCGAAAAAAGTTGATCTTAAGTATTTTAGATACATTTTGAAAAAAATATTATCAAAACGTCAAAATATAGTTTTTTGCCTACCTATCAAGCCATGAATTGTCAAAATCCATTGACGGATGGCTCCAATTTAAATTGATTAAAAAATCTATACAAATTTAAATTTTATCTTGGAAATACGGATCTTCAAAGGTGTCTGATAACGTTTCTTGAAACTAAATTCTCACAAAATGTAAACTATTCGGAGTGCTTTCATATGCAACTACTAAATTGTTGAGATACCATACCCTATCTTTTCACACTGAACACGGTTGGTAACTTACATCTTTTCACCACCAAAAACACGAATTAAACCAAGACTAAAGAGCCCTACAGACACCCAATGTTCCTTGACCATATTACTTGAAGAAGGAGTTGTTGTTCAAGTAAAATTGATCATTTGTAGGCTTTTCAATGTTTCTGTTAAGTAAAATTGAAACGTTGATGAAAATCAGATCTGATTTGGTTTTCATCAATTTTCATTGTCACTTCTTGCCATTGCGTAGTTGCCAGTTGGAATTATTGTGATAAAGATGACTGATTTTTGCCCAATTTTGTCAATGTTCATTGAACGTATGTGGTGATGATTTTTCATCAATGTTACTTTACAAAAAAATCTCAATAATACTTATCAAGTAACGTTGATCGTCTGTATTGCGCTTGAGGATGAGACTGAGACAGAGACCGAGACGAGACTGCACATTAAAAATTTTCACGAGAATAAGGCGAGACCAACATCGAGATGGGACTTGATTAGGCGAGACCTAGACGAAACTGAAATTTTTTGATTTTGTCGAGACCAAGATGAGACTAACCAAAGTCTCGTCTGGTCTCGTCTCGTTGCCAGTCCTTGTGAAAAAGTGAAGTTAAATAATAATTTAAATGGAGCTTACTGACGATTGAAGCACAGCTTCAGAAATGTACATTTAAGTATTAAATTAATAATTTGTGTTTTAGTTAGTTAAATAAAGTCTTTAATTTGTTAAAATAAAAAACACGTTAAAAATCTCCATTGTCAAATTAATGAAGTTAAGTGTCAAAATTTGTTCATATATGATATCACAGTCAATTGTTCTGAAAAGAAGAGTAAACACAAAAGAAAATGGAGTACAAGAACAAACGTGGTTCAAAAGCTTCGAGTGTCGAAAATGTTTCTAATCGAATATTTAGAAGAAGACTATATTTGGCACGTGACAAGTAAGTAACCATTATCTAGGCATGATCCCGGCTATTTCTCTCCCGGTGGGAAAAAATTTTCTTATAAAGAAATAAAGTCCGAAAAACTACTCTACTAAATTTGTAAGTCTGGAACAGAAATTGGTGCTAATTTTTGCCATTTGGCAGAGTATGGATCAGACCTATTTATACACAAATACCTATTTATACGCATATCATTTTAACACCTTCACATGGCATGGAAGCGCACTTATATGTTGAGTGTTTTTCAAGAATTGTTGCAATATTCATCTATTAAATCTAAGCATAAATGATTCGGGAATCTCCTAAGTTCAATAAAGTGCTCCTCCGTTGTAACTTCGAAAGGATTCTGTCCATATCGAAGCGAAAGGAGCAATATCTTTTTTTTTTAATTTTAACTATATGCCTGTAAGGCCTAAGGTCTTTAAATGCAACTTGACTTGCACGGCACTAGTTTGGCACAGTGGATTTGAGAACCAAGTATTGACTGTCTTATTTTTAACCCATGGGCGGAATCCAATTAAAATTGGAGGTATAGAAAAGAATTCGCCTAGCGTGGGGATCGAACCCACACGTCTAAGTTAGCAATCAAGCACTTTATCCACTGCGCCATTACCACCAATTGGCATTATCATCTTCACATTATTTCTAGGAAAAAATAATAAATCTTACTCAAAATGGGGAAAGGATTGAATATAATATAATACCCACCTTTGTTCAGTACGACGTCTATTGTTAGTAATAATTTAACAAATTAGCTATTGTTTCGGACATTATTCTCAAACAAATTTAGAAGCAATAAACTTTCCCAAAAAAAAAAAAAACTAATAAAAAATTACAGGAAACGGACAGAATTAATCATTAAGCACTTTTTTTATAAGAAACTTTATCATAATGAGGTCGAGAATCGCATTAGGCATATGCGTGAAGTTTGAAATTGAAAAATCTCTGTGAAAACTGAAATGATATTTTTTGTTCACTTCAAAATTTCCCAGGTCGGTAATTGACCCTTAGGAGTACGTTATTCGCTAAAATTTGGTTACTAACCGCAGAACTCGGATTTTATATATAAACAAGATTATCCTTAAAAAAAGAATTTTTGATTGACTTAAACAGAATCCTCTTAATATGCGGAACACTCTATAACATCGCCCTAGCATAACTCAAAAAACTTGATTCTTCAGAAAATCAGGGGCTCCAGCACGTAACTTGATACAATCGAGTTTTGTCGATACAATCGAAAATTGTTTTGTTTCAATCGAGCGTACTCGATTGTATCGTTAGAGAATACTCGATTGAACCAAAATTGGTGCTTCCAATGCTTGATTGTATCGACAAAACTCGATTGTATCAAGTTACGTGCTGGGGCCCCAGTTTATTGTTTTTGAGTCGGTCAAATTTGCCTAATGTAATTTTTTTTAATGTTTTAAATTATTTTTTTCGAATTATGATATCAATTTTAGTTAGTTCTACATTTTATTTAATGAAAACAAATTTAAAAAAAATAAAAATGGATACGATTAGGTTATAAAAATAAGGATCTAAAAAGATTCTTCCAAATTACGTCACTTTTCCAGAAACAATTTATGAGATTCAGAAAAGTTTTTTTTATTTCGGAGTTAGTTCATCACAGATTTGTGAAATATTATGATAAGGGTATGGGTAATTCCACAAAAATTGGGTAACTTGCTGTCATCAGTCAGTAAAACTAACTGTTATTACATTTTTTAATATTTTTTATTTTATTCTAAAACAACTTAAAGTCTTTTATTTGGTCACCCAATTTCAGTTATTATTTAAATATAAGTTTATAAAACACAACAATATATTCGCAAAACGTCAGTTCTTTGGCATGTCACCACTCCAAAAATCCGGAATCAAATGGCTGTGTATTAAATATTAACTTCAATTTAAGCAAATTTGGTAATTCACTATAATCTGTGATGTACTTAATAACGTATATCACAATTTTCGTAAAATAATATTCTCACCGATGTTGTTAAAATAACAAGAAACTTTGTGTTCAGTTTTATTCGTCAGTCCCTGTGTGTTGTTCGAATTTGAATTTACCGCGAAATTTCACATACTCAAATTCAAATTACAGTTAACGTTCAAAGTTATTAGTAAAGCTAGCTGCAGACCACATTACTGTGCCAAGGCTAGTGTTGTGTTTGGCGTGGAAACACGTGCGTGTCCAGTCAAAATATCAGTCCTATGGTGAATACCCTCAATGACTTAATTTGTAGTTTAGATATACAATCAATTTATTTCTTAACGATTCCTAAAAAAATATTTTTTAGAAAAATGGCATAACACATAAATGTGTCATTTCCAAAACAAGGTTTTTTCAATTTATCAAGAACATTGAACCATTTTGTTTTAAACAGAAAAATATTACAAAACAGTAATTACTTTTTTTAAGAAAACTGCTTAATTTTAAGTAAGTACGCTATTCTATTTTATAAATATCTGGCATACAACACAAAAAAATCCGGTTTTCTACATAAAATCACATCCGCTCCTGACGAAATACTGGCACTTATTGATTTATATATGTCTGTGTTCTCTATTGGGGAACAACGAAATGGGACAAAGTACAAATTGGCACAAGATCCATCTAAGGGGATTCTGAAGATATACAGTTATGTCGATTTCACAAAACGAACCAGCATGACTTTTTTAGTCGATTGGTATCATTAACTCAAAAATTGAGTTTTTTGAGTTATGCCGGTTTTCTTAAACAGCAACGATATATGAATTTTGTTAGATTTTTTACTAAAATATCTTGCAATTTCAAAAAAAAATTAGCTTCTACATTATGAAGTTCTTAAGTTTAATGAATTTGTACCGTCTTTTGTATGGGATATATTAACTGCAAGCATCATATCCATAAGCAACTAACACTCAACATCTTACTTATCGCAGCTGATGCTGTTAAAAAAAATGATCGTCTTTTAGGAACTTAATTTTATATAGGGTTATCCATTTTGCGGTTTCAAAAGTATTGGACTGGAATACGACATCTGTCAAACTAAGTTGTTAAACAAATTTCTTTTTTTTTCAGTTGAAAGTCTGACATTTACGAAAATGGATGGTTTAACTATCACATAAAGCATGAAAATTGTTAAACAAAAATAAAACATATCTTGCTTTAAGAGGAGATTATGGTTTACCTAATCGTCAAACTACGCAAGCAATTGGCAAAATTGTGAACAAAATTGAAGAGACTGGATTGGTTATAGATATTTTAAGGCCTGTGCATCATCGTTTCCCCCGTACCACTGAACATAATGCTGCTGGAAGTGAAAGTGATGCCGAAGACCCAAATGTGTCGATTCCTCGCCGTTCTCAGGAATTAGGACTGTCTTACGCCACATTATGGCGTATTTTGCATTTGGATCTACACCTACATCTATATAAAGTCCAGCTCACACAACAACTGAAGCCAGCTGACCATTCACAACGTCGCAGATACGTCGAATGGGTGCTTGAACAACAGGCGGTGGACGGCGATTTTTCGAACAAAATTTTCTTCAGCGACGAAGCACATTTCTCACTCGGTGGGTATGTTAATAAACAAAATTGTTGTATTTGGGGTTCTGGGGTTCAAGTAATAGAAGAGGCGCCATTACATCCGCAAAAAGTCACTGTTAGTCCGTAGGTGTGATTGGACCTTACTTCTTCGAAAACGACGATAGAACGACTGTCACCGCCAATTCGGAGCGTTACGGTCATGATAACCGACTTTTTTTTACCTGCTATTGAAGAATACGGCTTGGAGAATATGTGGTTTGAACAAGAATGTGCCACACGCCACACAACTCGAGCGAATATGGCTTTATTGCAAGAGACATTTCCTGGCAGCGTAATTTCTCGTCGTGGCGATATCAACTGGCCACCAAGATTATGCGATTTGACACAGCTGGACTTTTTTTGGTGGGACTACGCGAATGACTGTGTTTATGCGGATAAACCTTTAATTCTTGAGCACTTGAAAACCAACATTTGTCAAGTTATGGCTGAGATACCGCCCAATATGTGTTAATAGTGTGTAAATAGTGAACAGGAAAAATTTCGATATAGTGAACACTGATTTTTTTCTCAGAATTTTCCATCTACAATGCTTGTCCGTTGTCGATAGGTTCTTACCGTTCAGTTGCATGTCGTTTTAATCAAAAGGTCTTCAAATGCGTTTGGGTCTGTATTCTATTTCATCAAAGGATGTTGTATTTATATTGATAAGGTCACTGAATGAATAATGCAGATTATTCTGACAGCTTAGCTTTAAAACTTTTACAAAAAAAGGTGTCCAAAACAATTTAAAATTAAGAAAGTGACGAATTATTTTTCCAAATTTTAATTTTTTGTTATACGATATATAAACTTAATATTAATATTAATTTCCAATAATTATTTTGTTGTTGGTTTTATGAGTTGTAGGGCTTTGTTTTATGTATTTTTTGTTATTCACGTGATGTAAAATGTTCCTTTTTTTTAATTGATGAAACTTTTTCAAGGAAAATTTAAATACTTATGCATTCGAGCCTCACTCTGCCTATGTATTTTATTTAATGTTTGTAAAATTGATCATTTATACTTAAGAATTATAAACAAAGGGCTGTGTACTTCATACTACTCAATGTATGTAGTTTTTATTAAATTTGGCTTTGAAAAACTAATAAAAATTCTCTCTCGAAATAGTGCACAATCTCAAAATACAGAGCGTCTACTGTATATTCTAAAAAGGCAGAATAGAAATAGGAGTACATTTTAAAATAATACATACTTTTACTGGATTTATTATCAATTCAGCCGGTTCTTTATGCGTTCTAAAGACTGCTCGGTCTTCCAGCACTTCTTCATCTCGCCAATGTGATGGGGTACCAGCATGAGCACCTCTTGTATCAAAACTAAATACAATACAATGTACAATTATTTTTTCATTAAATTATTATTTTTCGTTTATTTAATACATATTCATGTATCTACATTTTGTATTCGAAAATTAGAAAAAAAAGGATTATGACTCACCTATAAATTGGAAGATTGTTTTTATACCAGACAACAAGGAGGACCTTGTCATCTGGTAAACTTGATCCTACATCACATTTTATTTGAGCAGTACTATTAACTAGAACACGAAGAATTTCACCATCTAGAAAAGAAAAAAAGGATAATTTAGTAAACAAGAATCTTAAAGAATTCAAATTTTATAGAAATGGTCAGGCAATAGAATAAGTGCTATATTTTTACTGGCGATATGGTATTATAGGGCAAGTTTAGCATTTGGAAAAAAAACGAACTCGATATTTTGATCAAACTTGACATTGCGATGATGGAGAACACCAAAAAAGTGGGTCCCTCAAATCCATGTGTCTGTATGTCTGTAGAAAGATCTTCTGCAGCCAAAGCGATTTTCATTAAACTTGGTACTTAATCGTATTAGGTGATTGTCTCAAATAGATTTTTGAGTCATTTGTGTAGCCCCAAAAATAACGGAACTTGCCATAAAATTGTTTCTACCATCCTAATTATCTCGAAAACGGCAATAACGATTTTGATAAAAATTAATGTGTGCACTCCTTTAGTGAGTCTACATTGTGGTCAAATTAATTTTTTTTTACATATTTTGTTATTAACGGTACCTGTCATAGGTACAAGCACTTATTCGATTTTCGACATTCTCATAAACGGCTGTACGGATTTTGATCCTTCGAATTATAAAGAATAATGATTTTTTTTGAAAATTGAATATTTCGAAAACGGGTGTCTGTTTTCTTTCTGAAATTTTGCTTTTAAGTTTACATTATTATATGTTTAAAATTGCAATCCACATTTTTTTAGAAGAAAATTAAACAATTTTTTAATATGAAAAACTAAAAAAAAAACGATTTTAAAAATAAATTTAGCCGTTTCTATTAAGAATCTTTTGCACACGATATGATATAATTAAACATAAGAGCAAGTACGTGCAATCCAGTCGTGCATTTAATTTAATTTATATTTTATTTAAAAAATCAACGTAATTTCTATTAAAGTAGGTTAATGTAATGGTTAATGTAATGCTCCAAACACAAAACCAAAAGTATTTTTTTTTATAATTTATACTACTTATAATTATGGGGTCATAAGTATTCACAAAATTGTAGAGACAATGGTTTAAAAGTACGATATGAATCCAATAAATGGAGGTGGATTCAAATTAAGATAATTTTTTTTTACCTAGACTGATATTTTGACAATCCATGTTTTAGTGCCGGAAATCAGAGCCACAATTTTGAACCTACGTAGTAAATTTGGATAAGATTTTAAATATGAATACAAAGTCAATTCAGGCTAATGGAATGTATTCCAACATATAAATACCCTAGTAAATCATCGTAGTAAATTTTTCTGCGAATATCCAGTAATTGAGTTCGCCAGAACGGATTCCACCAAGAAAATGTTTGCTATGATCATGATTTTATAGAATTGATTGTTTTGAAAATCAATTGTTGGACCTTTTAATGCGTTCATCGCTTAAAATCAGTTTTATTCTTGGAATCAAAATTGATTTACATTTTATTAACAGTGTTTCAATCACTACGCTTATCCTCCAACTTCTAAATTGCGAGTCTTGCTACAAATTTTGCTGTAGCAATTCGTGTTAGTTAATCAGGATGATTCCAGAAGCTTCGTATATAGCATTTCGTTGATATAATGCGGTTTCAAAAGTAAACGTAAATAAAACACATATAAACCGTTTTTTTTTCATGATATTTCTTTTTTATTATAAAGTTTGAAGGTTGACATTATGTGTGAAACACTACATCATTTAAATGACCACCACGCGAATTGTTGCAAGCATCGATTCTTTTGAGGTAATATTCGACCACTTTTTGACACATATTGGGCGGTATCTCAGCCATATCTTGACAAATGTTGGTTTTCAAGAGCTCAAGAGTTAAAGTTTTATCTGCATGAATACGGTCTTTCGCGTAGCCCCACAAAAAAAAGTCCAGCTGTGTCAAATCGCATGATCTTGGTGGCCAGTTGATATCGCCACGACGAGAAATTACGTGGCCAGGAAATGTCTCTTGCAATAAAGCCATAATCGTTTGAATTAGTGGCATGTGGCACCGTCTTGTTGAAACCACATATTCTCCAAGTCGTTTTCTTCAATATAAAGGTCGGTTATCATATACCCATAACGCTCCAAATTGACGGAGACAGTCGTTCCATCGTAGTTTTCGAAGAAGTAAGGTAAGGTCCAATCACATCTCTGGACCAACATTGAATTTTTGTGGATGTAATGGCCCGTATTCAATTACTTGAGGATTCTCAGAACCCCAAATACGACAATTTTGTTTACTAACATACCCACCGAGTGAGAAATGTGCATCGTCGCTGAAGAAAATTTTGTTCGAAAAATCGCCGTCCACCGCCTGTTGTTGAAGCACCCATTCGGCTTCAGTTTTTGTGTGAGCTGGACTTTGTATGGACGTAGGTGCAGATCCAAATGCAAGATACGCCATAATGTGCCGTAAGACAGTCTTAATTCCAGAGAACGACGAGGAATCGACACATTCGGGTCTTCGGCAACACTTTCACTTACAGCAGCGATATTTTCAGTGGTACGAGCGAAACGATGATGCACAGGCCTTACAATTTCTTCACAATTTTGCCAATTGCCTGAGTAGTTGGACGATTATGTAAAAAATTTTTATGCGTTGTGCGATAGTTAAGCGATCCATTTTCGTAAATGTCAGACTTTCAACTGAAAAAAAAAATTGGTTTAATAACTTAGTTTGACAGATGTCGAATTCCAGGCCTATACTTTTGAAACCGCAAAATGGAAAACCCTTTATATTTTACATTTGAAGGTGGGATCGATCACAATCATGTGCAGTGGTTAAAGCGACGATAATCAAGGGTAAATTCAAAGTAAAGGAAGTTCTTATCCCACAAATTCCGGTAATTCCAAATGAAATTCTATACCACTTTCTATTCAGTTTCGCGTTCGATTTTAAATTGTGATGACAATCAATAAATCGCAGGGTCAATCGTTGTATAGTGCTCTACACATGATCAATATTTTTTGTCAATTTTCATTGAAGGAATTTTCTGTCAATAACCATTAAAAAATTCGCCACCATACGTATCAATGAATACTGAAGTTTTTTTCGACATTTCACAAGCCTCAATATTGAATGTTACTTTCTTGCAAAATAAGGACGAACATTAATAGATTGAAATAGCTGAAAACAACTATGATTTGCAGCCGCCATTTGTTTTATAAGAAATTCAGTCATTATCAATTTGTTTTTTTTTTTTTTTTTTATACAAACGAAACTTCAACGTTGACATAAAAATTGAAGTTGCCACCACACGATCAAAAAATTGTCAATAGACATTGACGACATTGAAGAAAACCAATCGATTTTGATTCCCTTCAATGGCGCAAAATTTTAAACGATTTAGTAAAATATTAAAGCCACTTTTAGCAATTTACTAAGCTAAAAGATGATTCAGCTAATTCTAAATGATTTTAATATTTTACTAAAGCTAAAATCACGGAATGGCTACTTTAACTTTTAGCAAATTTGCTAAATCCATTATGGAATCTGATAGTATATCACGCGGGATGCCCAGGTTCGAATCCTGCTGGTGCACAATTTTTTGTTGTTTTTTTTTGTTGTAAATAATGGAGTTAAAATGATAAAAATAGAAATAACTAATACCTTTTTAGAGCACATGTTGGGTTTTCATCAACATACAATTAATTTACAACGCATGACAACAATAATTGTGTTCATCAAAATTTCAAAAATTAAACATTTTGAAATAGTTATTCTATGTTCTGAAGATATTTTGGACAATCTGAATTACCAGCTTAGAATCTAAATTTTGTTTTTTGATTAGCTGCGAATGTCTAGTTTTTGGAATTTTTTATAGTATACTTCGCAAAGAATGGCAAAGTACTTTTTTCCTACTTTTAGGTTTACACTTTTCTGTTCCTCTTTTTAGTTTTTTTGAAGTTTGCTGTTCCGATTTCGAAAGGCTCCGAACAAGAAATTTTTGAAATATTTTTTAAATAAAATGGAATTACCAGATCCATAGATAAGCTTTGTTTCGTAATTTGAAAAGGATTTTGTTCGAAATTCATAAATTTAAGTTCAAAATGAAATTTGGCAGGGACGCATATATAGAGGTTTCTCTTAAGCTTTATAGAATAAAGATTGGCTTGATGACGTTGATTTTTTTAGAATAAAAAAGTAATGAATCAGATGATGAAAATAATGAAAATATTATGGAAATACCAGAAAGTCATTGTGGTCCGGAAACACCAACAAATGGTTTGAAAGCTGTGGAGAACACTGTAAGTGTGATAAAGTGCGTCATCTTATTGAAAATGTATCTCCATTGGAATTCCTTATGATGTACACAGATGACTAACAATGACAAACCTCATGAATCACTAAGCGAATATTCTAGCTTAGATTAATTTTTGTATTTAACGATCATTTCATGCAAACCAATTTAGATACAGTTTTGAGAAAAGTCATAATTATTTTATTTTACCTACTTTTAATTTTTGTTTGAAAAAATATCTAATACCAAATTTCTTTGATTTATTTTCTCTGCATTTAAACTATTGATTTTATTGAAACAGAAAAATTAAATCAATAGTATTCAGTATTATACATCAAACTTGGTCACAAATGACTCCAAAAGATATTCTAAATACGCAGATATTAGAAAAGGATTCAACTTAAATAAATTACTATTTTTTTTTCAAAGCAGGTAATATTTTAGTGTGGTACTTGTTTATTGTACCTATGTTTTATTGAATTTATATTTGTTATAACCTTTTTTATTATAAAAAAAACAGTTTTCTATTATGTTATAAAAGTTTATCAGTGGAAAATAGTGTTAATTTAAATAATTTATTTTGTTTAGCTTCAAAAAAGGTTTTCCGGTCAAAGCTAGTCGTATAAATATTTTAAGCATTTTATCAACATATTTTACATATTTTTAAGTGAAATAAACATTTAAAACAGACATTCGAATTTTTCACTTCTAAATGTATAGTGTCCACTGTGCGTCGTCGGTTAAAGTTTGCAAAGGAGCATATTTCAAAAGATCAAAATTGGTGGAAAAGTATTTTGTGGACTTTATAAGTTAAGTTTAGTCGCTTTGGAACGGATGGAAAAAAAATATGTGCGACGCGGAAAAAATAATGAATATTATCCCAAGTATACTATCAAAAGTGTTAAGTATAGCGGATGTAGCATTCTTGTTTGGGGATTTATTGCCTGGTATGGCGTGGGTTCACTTCATAGTATAGAAGGTATTATGGATTAGATAAAACACAAAGCAATCCTGAAGAATACAATGCTAGCGTATGCCGATGAAGATATGCCCTTAAATTTGAAATTTAAACAGACCAACGATTCAAAGCATACCGATTGGTCTGTTAAGCAATGGTTATCCACCCAAAAAATCGCGGTAATGAAGTGAGCAGCTCAACCACCAGATCTCAATTTTATTGAAAACTTTTGGATAAAGCAATTAAAATAACCGCTAGTTCAACTTTGGACAAACTTTTGCAGGTACCTTAGCCAGCCTGGTACTCGGTACCTGTTGTACGATTTGAGTCTTGTTTTAACTATTAAACATTGTGTGTCGCTGTGATTAAAAATAAAGGTTATATCACTAAATATTTATACATAACTTTCTTTGTATCACGATCAAATGTTATGTTAACTTAATTTTTTTTTCTTTTTCTTGTGAAGTGTGCTATTTGTTTTGTCTTAGAATAACTTCACTTTTTTCCATAATTTTGTTTTTTTTTTTCTTTGTTTCAATTCAATATTCATAATTTTTTTCTTAATAAATCCAATATATCATTGTTCTTACTACTTTATAAGTCAAACAGTTCTTTAAAGTGTAACAAAGTACCAAAAACTTTGGTTACAGGAATAATAGGATAAATGTGCTCTTTATTTTGTCGCAACTGTATATATACCTATTGCAATTTATAAATTTTATGCTAGAAATAGATAAATCATAAATGATAAATAAATGACAAAAAACATAATATTCGCTCTCTGAATTGATCACCTCTTAGATTAATTATATTCAATATTTCACTAAGTATATTGTTTTTTTTTGTAATTTATTTTAATTTATTATTGCCTTATAACTATCTTAAAGCTAGACAAAAATAAAACTAGCCTAATTATCAATAACTTACAACTAATTTCCTGGCGCTTTACAGGCGCTCTAAACTAAACTATAACTCTTAGAACTAATGTCTTTCGACGTAAAAACTATTTTAATTAAATCTAATTATTTAATTTTTTTTTTAGCCAAGAAAACTTATTAACGAAAAACTCGGTATCTTATCATATTTTTATTTTTTACTTATAAACTAAACCTAAAGCTAGACTAAAAATAATTAAAATTAGATATAACTAACTTATACTAACTAAAAATAACTTAAACTATTTGAAATACCTAAAAATACCCAAAACCACTTAAAACTACTTAAAAAACTAGAACAGCCACAGCAGCATTTTTGTATGGTTTTTTTTTTAATTTTTTTTATTTATATTCTTCATACACATGCAGACACACAGCTACATGCACCCCACATATACATGTACATACGTATATACATATACCTACGCACATACATGTACAGTTACGCAGGTACATGTACATATGCCTCCGCATACATACATATTTTTAATTTTTTTTTGGTGCCACCCCGACTGTTCCCTATACCTAATTACCCTAAATATATGTAAGTCGGCCAAGACATACCATCTTAATCGACTTTAAATATCATGATGCTGTTCAGAGAGCCACCAGAATTGGTTCTCTTGTTTCACCCTATCCCTTCGGTCGTGATCGGCCAGAGTCCTACTGAACCGAAGACGCTCCACTTCGCCTTGAGCGATGACGTCTCGACCATATAGGAGTCGCCTATCTACAGTTTTCCGGCTGGCTTGGTAGATGAGCGGAACCGCCATTCTATCATGTATCAGCCTTTGACTTTCTAAATAGAGGAATGCCTCGGGGAGGATGTAGCCACTTAGTCGCACATTCTAATAGTATTCGCTATTGGGGTAATACGGTCAAAAAATTAAGCTGTTGGTTGAGGACATCCCTCTTGCAATGCGACCCCGAATCACCTTAAACAAAAAATGATCTATTCTTATGTTGGCACCGTTGTATAGAACCTGGTTGGAATAATATCGTGTGTACTCCGACTCTGGTGTTCTGTGTAATCCAAGGCAACGTCTACGACACTGCCTCTGAAACACCCGAATATTTTCCATTTGAGATGGGGCAACGTTGAACCACACCAGGCATCCGTAGGCAATCATTGGCCTGATGAGGTCCATGTAACAAATCACCTTCACCCTGCTGTCAAGACGGCTGTTATAAAACAGTCGTTTTGTCAAGGCAAAGGGTCCCCTAGCCCTGGCCAAGGCAGCGCCTATATGTCTGTCGAAACACAGGTACTGATCCAACCAGATGCCAAGGTACTTTACTACACTTTTACTCGCCAGTGGATGTCCGTATGGCCCTACGATCACCAGCTTGCGCCAGTTCTTTCTCGTATCCCTTGAGGCGCTAGACAACGGAGTCCTAAACAGAATAGTTTCTGATTTCTGGAAGTTGATTTTCAACTTCCAGTCATCACAATATAGCTGAATCTTGTCGAAGTCACTCTGCAAAAGATTTTTGATTACCTCAATTGTATGAGCTGTTCTGTACGCAATTAGATTATCGGCGTACGCAATTGCCTGAGTTAGACTACCTATCAAATAGCTGGTGTAAATGTTGAATAGAATCAGCGAGTTAACAGCTCCGTGCTGAAGACCATTTTTAAAATTAAAAACTGTGGTAGAAGTAACATTGCCACTCGTGACAACAAACTTTCTACCATTTAGCACGTCAAAAAGCATATACAATAGAGGTATACTTATACCAAGTCTGCTAGGCTTTAGATAGAGACCTTCTAACCATATGGTGTCGAAGGCCTTCTCCAACTCAACAAGACAGGCACCCGTACACAGCTTTTTAGTTTTGTTCAATTGGATATCAGAAACCAGCTTAGACGCGACATGAATAGTGCCATGTCCCGCCTTAAAACCGAACTGATTATCCGGGATGATATTTTTGTCCTCCGGCCACTTGAATGGAGCTCTATTAATAACCTTTTAAATACTTTGCTGATACTTGGAAGAAGACTTATCTACCGGAGATTCGCCGGATTGGAGTTGTCTTTTCCCTTTTTTGGGAGAGGATGCACCACAGCTGTCTTCCACCGCACTGGGTAATATGCAGTATAAATATCAACTGCTTCTGGAGGCAAATGTCGTAGTGCAACGTTGGATTTACCATCGCCTCCTGCTGACTTCTTTTTCTTTAATGAATCGAAGATCAGCTGGAGCTTATTCTTCGAAATTAAAAGGGGACTGGACCCACTAAGTATATTGTAGTATTGTACATATAAACATGATAGAAACATGATAGAAATCATTGCGTTAATTCAATTCTTTCCTAAAAAAGGGTAATAATATTGTTTCATTAGAAATAACAAGAACATTTGTGTTCATTTTACTTTTGATAAAATAAATGAATGAAGCAATTCGGGAGCAGCACGAATGTACTATACAAAAGTATTAACATAACGTTATTGTTCAATGCACTCAACTAAGACTCGTCAATGATATAATAAAAGGGCCCACATAAAGTCTTGCTTTAGCTAAGCGAATGTTACAACCATAACACAAGTGTGAATCAAACTAAATGCTGCACCCAGTTTTTTCTTTTTTTGAAAAGTGAAACATGTTAACTGTTTTTAAAGTACAAAATTTTAACGTACTTAAAACCATTTATCATGCACTCAAAGAGTCCATTATAGAAACACCAAATAAAATAGTCGTCTTCTTCATCATCCATCGTTGTTCAAAACTTTAGCCATTCCATTTTAAGTCAACTTATAAGAATACAATAAACTACGGTGAAAATTTCTTTGGAAATGGGACTTCTCCTGCTGCTATTAAAGAAGAGTAAAGATGAAGAGGAAAAATGTATTCCCGCTCATAATTATTGTACAAGATACTCGACAACCACTTAACATACAAAATGTGACGTCCTTTTTTTTAAATTACCATCGCGTTTCTAGTACTGTACTATACATAAAAACCCTAAATGACCTTGCTTATTTTCAGAAATGTGGAAATTAGCTGCGACCAAAGCGACAACGACGACGAAGAGAGAACACGACGACGAAGGAAGATATGTCTTTCTTTCGGCGCGCGCTGAATGGCTTACGCGGTAAAATAACCCTCCATCACTTTCTCGGTGGCACATACCTTCTACTAATTGCCACCACCCACATACGAATGTATAAGTGTTGAGTGCAGAAGGGGTTTTTTTGTTGCGCCATTGTCCTTGCTCACCACTCCAGCAAGATGTTTTCTTAAAACGTTGTAAATCCAACTTTATTTTGCCTCTAAAACAGACCTTGTATATTAACACAAAATTCTTTAGCATATTACTCGTTGTATGTACATAGAGAGTACATACAGCTACCTCGGAAAAATATTTAAGGCAGAAAATTGTTTTGTGAAGGTTTTTTTTTTTTTGTAATAATACTCACCTTCTTAAAACAAGGTAATAACTTGAAACAATGATTGACACATCATTTGGATCTTAGGTGAATATGATAACTTTGCGCGTTAAATTTTAATGTCTCCTTGAATTGTCATGTAAATAAATTCGAATTTGGATTTAGCACTAACCTCAGGCACATCTGTGTAAAATTACGCAGCTATATTTTAAAAGAAAATGTAGGTAGATTAGATATTCTTGAGAACCTTAAAAAACACACAGTTACAAGCTTTTTTATTATTTATTTAATCAAGATGTAAATGAAAATGAATTCCCCGAAGGGTAAAGAAAAATTAGCTTCTCAAAACAAAAAATTCATAACCGACAGTATTATCACAAAATACTTACAAACTTAATATTTATTATATTTTAAATTTATTACAATCTACCGTCAGGGTTCGTGTAACCCGTTAACTCTACTGACATCTGTATTCAGATTGGTTTATGAAAACCCACATTTAAGCATACCCAGAAAACAATTATACTATACTTTGAATCCGTGTTATCAAGATCCACGAAGAAGATTTTACTTTGAATTGGAATCTAAATAATAATTTTTTACATCATAGTAAAATCTCACGATTAAATACCGAAAAACCTTTTAAGTCAATTTAAATGATTATTCTTTATTTATATATATACTTGATGACCCGGTGAACTTCGTTCGTGGTGAAAACTTAATACAAAATTTGTATCTACATTAAATGCAACACAGTTATACATTTAATCAATTTAAGGCTTTCTGATATACTACTTTTCTTTTGCGGTGCGTAAATATATAAAAATAATGGTTGCCTGACTCGTGAAAATGCGCGAAACAGGGAAGCTCCAAATTTATTCCGAAAACCTTCAACGACTGGCCCTGCGATTAATATATGGTCATCACAAAAGCCAGACGGACGGGAAATTTTAGATGCTTAAAATCGAATGGCTAATCAGTTGGAATAAGAGGTATATGCGAGATCAAGTCATCCTCTCCTTTGGAATTTCCCTTAATGATCTTGCGGGCTCGGTGACGTCATTCAGTAGCTTTCTTATAGCCAGTCTCGTTCCATTACATAGTCCAGGGGCCTATTTCAGCGCTACTACATCCAGTACAATGTAGTATTTTGACTGTTGTAATGGGTTATGAATTTTGCGGTTTCAAAAGTAAACGTAAAAAAAACACAAAATATTTTTTTTCATCATATTTCTTTTTTATTATAAGGTTGGAACGTTGACATGATGTGTGAAACACTACATCATTTAAATGACCACCACGCGAATTGTTGCAAGCATCGATTCTTTTGAGGTAATTTTCGACCACTTTTTGACACATATTGGGCGGTATCTCAGCCATAACTTGACGAATGTTGGTTTTCAAGTGCTCAATAGTTAAAGGTTTATCTGCATAAACAGGGTCTTTCGTGTAGCCCTACAAAAAAATGACCAGCGGTGTCAAATCGCATGATCTTGGTGGCCAGTTGATACAGCCACGACGAGAAATTACGCGGCCAGGAAATTTCTCTTGCAATAAAGCCATATTCGCTGGAGTTGTGTGGCATGTGGCACCGTCCTGTTGAAACCACATATTCTCCAAGTCGTATTCTTCAATAGCAGCCAAAAAAAAGTCGGTTAGCTTATGACCATAACGCTCCGAATTGACGGAGACAGTCGTTCCATCGTCGTTTTCGAAGAAGTAAGGTCCAATCAAATCTCCGGACCAACATTGACTTTTTGTGGATGTAATGGCCCCTATTCAATTACTTGAGGATTATCAGAACCCCAAATACGACAATTTTGTTGACTAACATACCCACCGAGTGAGAAATGTGCTTCGTCGCTGAAGAAAATTTTGTTCGAAAAATCGCAGTCCACCGCCTGTTGCTCAAGCACACATTCGACGTATCTACGACGTTGTGAATGGTCAGCTGGCTTCAGTTGTAGTGTGAGCTGGACTTTATGTAGATCTAGATGTAGATCCAAATGCAAAATATGCCATAATGTGCCGTAAGACAGTCCCAATTCCTGAGAACGACGAGGAATCGACACATTCGGATCATCGACAATACTTTCACTTACAGCAGGGATATTCTCAGTGTCACGAGCGAAACGATGATGAATATCTTCATAATTTTGCCAATTACTGGCGTAGTTGGAAGATGATGTAAAACATAATCTCCTCTTGAAGCACGATATGTGGCTGTGGCAGAATCACCATTTTTGTAGTAGGTTTTAAAAAATTTTATGCGTTGTGCTATAGTTAAGCGATCCATTTTCGTAAATGTCAGACTTTCAGCTGAAAAAAAAAAATGGTTAAAGAACTTAGTTTGACAGATGTCGAATTCCAGCCCAATACTTTTGAATCCGCAAAATGGATAACCCTTTATGTACATATAAAATTCAAATTTCAAAAAAAATCAGTGACTGGTTTTTGGTTTTATTTTTTAAAAATCGATTTTTTTTTTTTTTGAAAACTTGAGTATGCTGTTTTATTAATACTTTATGGTAAAAATAATGAAAAAAAGAATAAACAATTGTGCGTATCTTCGATGCATTATTGTCTTGTGCTTCAGTAATTGTTTTAGATTTTTAGTTCGTCTGTATTATTCGATGTTCAGTTGCTGTGTAATAGACAATACGATTTTTAATATTAATTGTGTTTTTTAATACCTACATACATTTTAGGTTTTCAAAGTCACGGTTTATTTTTTAGGAAAGTGAAGTGAAATGTGGAAAATAAAAAGTGTGTGTTGTGAAAAGTGTTATTAATTTGAATATGTAAATTAAAGAATGGGGCGCAACGTTGAGCTTGCACAGGGCGCTCAATTAGCTCGGATCGGCCCTGCACATAACTATTAATAGCAGCACTATCGAGATATTCAAGAAGTTCAATTAAATAAGATTAGGTATATATAATAAAGGATAGATAAATTGGTCCTTTCTTTAAAGTTTAGGTTCGTGGAATTGGCGCACATATAAAAATATCTTTTTTGACATTCCCAATAATCAGAATGTTTCTGACATAACTTTCATTTTTTCCAACAGAGAACCAGTATTTTACAGTTTAAAATAAAATACTCTAATCCGATGTCTTTACTTAGTCTTTGAAATTTCAAGAACATTTCCTCACTATCTTCTGTTTTATAATCGTTATTCTATCTTATCATTCTTGTAATTGATTACATAATTTACAAAATACTTTTCATCATCATTATTGATGTAATCACCATCATTAATTTAATATTATGTAAATTATCTTCATCCATCAGCCTTCGACGAATCGATGGTTAACTCGATTTATGAGCCGTATTTTCCGGTAGACATGTTTGCATAATTCCAAGTATAATAACGATAAAAAATAAAATTTAACTAAAAAGAAAAATGAAGTGTTGACAAAGAGCTGTCCACTGTATTGAGCATTTAATTATTTGTGGGAATTAAGTATTAGGTCTAAGGAATAATGATTTTATGCTAAGGATTTTATAAAATGAATTTCAATCGAATGCCAACGATACGTCAAATATTAATTAGAATCTTTAACGTTATTAAATAATATTAATTCATTTTCATAATAAATGTTGTATTATGTTGCTGTTGAAATTTAATATTGAATGATGAGGACAAAAGATTCCCCCAGAGATGTGCCAAATGTTGAAAACTTTATTTTATTCTACATTCTGTAGTCTATTCCTAATGTTTACGATGTAAGGACTTTTTAATACAATAGGAGTTTATATGACAGTGGAAATTTACACACTATAATAATAAACTATGATGTACACACATTAATGTCGTGCTCATTGTAAAAATTCTCTTCGCAGGAAAACTTTAAATTGAAATAAACAGAGACAAATTCTGGTAATATCTATAACATTGGTTCGACAGTTCGATGCTAATCAGGCAGTATTTTGGCTTATAAGTATTAAGGCTATTCAACACTATACGTGCGGGACTGTTAACCATAAATCGATCGCTCTGATGGACAGTTTGGAGCACCATAAACTGCACGAAATGACTGTTGAGCTTCTCGAATTCAATTATATATTTTTTGGGACATCTGACGAAGTCTATTTATGAAGAATTGCGAAACCAAACTCACCTAAAATATTTGACGAAAACTGTTTAATCGACTGTTTAAGAAAAGTCTTTTGTCAATTTAAACTTCTCCAGTTACTTTTTATTTTCAATAAATAGGTATTATTACAGTGTACTTCTTAAAGTGTTAAGCTACGATTACACGGTCAACGTAATCGGTCATCGCATTGACTATCTGACATCACCACAAAACTAATATTGTCTGTACTACTTCAGCGTCAATGTTTACAGTGTCAATGCTTCAAAAGTTGACGATTACACGAATGACACAAGTCGGTCAATGGTGTCGGAAAATTCGATTACGTGCCTTGTGTGTCAATGTTATTTTTATTCGCCACTGCCAATGCGTAGACATTCAAAACTTTGACGATCACACGAGTTGACCAAATTCTAATGCGTTGACCCTATGACAGAAGAAAGGGCGGGCATTTTTCACGTTTTGTTTGAGCAGTTTCAGTTTGTAAAACAAATCTATTTTAAAGTTAATTTTGAATATTAAAAGAAAAAAAAAACAAATACAAATGACAAAAAGAAACTTAGCTGCTTATATGTATAAATGAGAGCAGCGCAGATGAGGACGAAGGGAACAATAGCAGCGCAAGTCTGCCAGGAAATCGTCGTTCCATTTGGTGAAAAAGTTGGTTGATGCTGCGTGAAAAATAAGGATTGGGTGTGAAATTACTCCGAAAATTGCGAAATTACACAATATAACAAAAAAAAAAAAAAAGACAGCTACGTTGGTCGTCTAATTCTAGCTTTACTATTTTAAGTTTTCAACAAAATTCGTGGAAAAAAACATTGTTGTACAGAAGCTATGCATTTAAGATGCGATAGTAGGCACAAAATCTTAGAAGTTGTCCACTTCATTTGGTCTTGATTTTTAGAAAATATCACAATGAGCGGAAAAGACAAAGTTGGGTAAAGCATTGTACATTCATTTTGTTTGGTGGAATCTATATGTACATATAGGTTTTATTTCAATTTAAACTTAATTTTTTTTAGAATTGCAAAAATTCTTCAAAATGCTATGCTTCAGTATAATTAATGATAATTCAATCATATCAAATCAATTAAAAATTTAAACAAAAAGTAAATTAGTTTTATATCAATTAAATAATTATTATATAAAGGTGTTATGCATTTTTTTTCCAAAGGTTAAAATAGAAGCAAATATTCCATATACGCCACAGAATCCGCATATTATTTAGCTATATGAACACGTTATACCCTCTCATTAAAATTATGGTGGTAAATAAAATTAGATCAACTAAATAATTCAAATAGTGAAACACATCTGTAAAAAAAAAATAAAACAAAAACAACATCAATTTAAAAATATCAGGTACCTACGCAAACAATTACCGAGGATGGAAAGCAATTATTATTTCAATGGATAAATTTTTGATAAATATTGTTCAACCATACCCTCCCTTGTTTGTGTTCACTTTTAGTGAAAAGATTTGCAGAGAAGGTGTGGTAGATTATGTCATTAGGACATTATTTGGTACTGTTTAATTCATGCACTGACATTTATTACGTGTATACGCAGCAATTTATCCCTGTCAATTATGCAACTGTGCCATATGAATACTAAATGAAGCGATTATTTTCTATGTCATATTACGGTAGCTTTCAACTAATGGATGACGACCTAGGGTAGTCTGGCAATCAGAATAGCAACACAATTGTTAAAATACATATTTATAAATAAACCGTTGGAATGGAATCGATGATGAATATGTTTTATTGATAATTTGGCATGAGATGTGACTTTTTATATTTCATAAATTGCATTTTTAGATTTAAGATGACCTTGAGTTATCTTGCAGCAAAAGTACACTACTTAGAGCCGATTTTTCAACCTGCAGATAAACATCTAGCTAGTTGCCAGATTAATATACTTACTTGACTGGTAAACAACCGGATAACAACATCGAATTTTTCAATCAAGAAAAAACAATCTATAGAATAATTTAATTTGAATTTCACTTTTATGTCGAGTATCGAACTTTTCATAGAACTTAATTTTTTGTTTAACGTTTATTTCAAAGCAATAATTTTTCAAAGTGTTTTTGACATCGAAAATAGCTATTTATTTTATTCCTCAGATAACTCCTTATTCCGTTTTAAAATGAGCAGATAAATTTATTCCTAGATTAAGTGGTATCTGACTGTTGAAAAACTGATTTGTGTTTTATCTGGAGAATATGTACTAACTGAATGCTTAACTGACTATTGAAAAATTGGCCCTTAATGAATTAGAACACAAAAGAAGACATACCGATGGCATAAAAAGCTATGCTGTAGCACTTTATGTAAATGTAAGCACATATTAATATTAAATCATAAATTGAATAAATAACAAAAACTATTGATGAGGTAGGGAATTCTTAAAGAAGGTTGGATAGAGAAAAGAATAATAAATAATAAAATAAAGAATTTCCAAGAAGACAAAGAGTCGCCCTAGTATTGAAGTGCCGTATACGCCAAATTTCATTTTTTGAACTGGGTATGCAGTCTTATGTTTTCGGGGCGCTCTGTGCAAATCTGTTTTCCGATTTATTCTATCTCTTTCCGTTGCTCAGATATTCAGAATGGTTTTGACGTATATCCATCAAAATCATCAAGTTCACGTATTTTTTTGACGTAAACACCAACTTTTGGCACTTACGTCAAATTTTTCATTTAATTTACGAAAAAAATTGTTTGAGAATTGTTTGGACGTACTTTTTACTGTCTTGCAACGTAAGTCACTAAAAATCAAATGGACGTTCAGTATTGACTTGACGTATGTGCACACAAATTGCAGTATAATGCTTAGAAATCGTATATACATACGCCATAAGCATGAAAAATATTATATTTTTTATTTGCCGTATATGAATACAAGTCTAGCTGTGTCGATAAAAAAGTATAAATATCACAGCCGATCACAGTCTGCTAAGCTTTGTCAAGGAAGTGCTTCGCTATCGCTAAACCTGAATTCTCCAGTGCCCTATATGAATCTGGAACTTATTTCGTAAGGACTTATAATTCAAATTGAATAAAAATCGGGATGATATAAATTATGGTTCGAGTTCAAGCGGCTCAGACTTAACACAATTTTTTTGGAAACATATTGTTCTCAGAAAAATATTTTAATACGAAGCGATGATACTTTTAAAGATTTTGTTATAGATTCTAGCTTGCCACGGATTTTACTGAACATTCTGGTAAAAAGTTTATTTAAATAATTTTAGTTCTTAAAATAATTATCCAATATTCTTCTAAACAGAAAGTAATGCATCTTCAAAAAATTATGCAGCTATACATTTTACTAAAACAAACTATTATACAAAAGCCAGATTTGTTTCAAATTTCATTCAAGAAAAATGCGAGGGATTTGAGACATGAAATAATCTCAATTATTTAAAAACAAAATATTAAAAACAAATTTTGGAACGCCGAAAAATGTATGTAATCAATAATTACAAGTTATTCAGAAACGAAAAAAAACATCTAAAGAAAAAATTGAAAATATAAAAAGCCTTTTCCCTTTTATGTCTTCGGAAGATAAGTTACACTGTTTTATTTAAATTATGTAAACATATAATAATTTATTTATTTATTCATTGAAAATGTT
Source organism: Philhelius pedissequus (assembly GCA_910595825.1). NCBI lineage: Eukaryota > Metazoa > Arthropoda > Insecta > Diptera > Syrphidae > Philhelius > Philhelius pedissequus. The sequence goes on along the minus strand of OU343161.1, from coordinate 170,754,753 downwards.
CTCTTTCTGTAAAGTTTTAATTACAAAAGTGCTATTTTTCCTCGTCCCTTTAGGAAAACAAAGTATAGAAATGTCAGTTTATTTTTCATTTTTTCAATGTAGGTATCATAACATGAAGTGTTATATATTTTTTAAAAGACTGTATGATACTTTTAGATTAAAAAATGGACTGAAGAAACTTAAAGAATTTTGAAATAAGAAGTATTTTTTAGTTTTAACTGTCTTCTGTTAAGAAGAAGCATTTAAAAATGAGAATACAGAACCTTAATTTAGTTCATTACTGTAACACCGTATATGTTTTTTTGACGTACGTGTATGAAGAAAAGAAACTTCTGATTTTTATGGCGTATACGGCAAACTCAATTTGTATAAAAATTTTAATATTTTGGAAAATAAAAGGTTTTCAGATGTCTAATAACATTTGTATATAAAGGGGAATTCTCAACTATATCATACTAAAAAATCAAAAAATGCCAGCGGTTAGTTTTTTCGCAAAAGATTTCCAAACATTTAAACGCGATTTCCCAAAAATGTAAAAATGGCGTATACGGCACTTCAATACTAGGGCGACGAAAGATAATTTGAGCACAAGATACAGTGCCGTCATAAAGAAAATAATTCTGGGATATTAGTTGATAATTTTTGTTTTTCTTTGTTTTTAATTAATTAATTTATTTATTTATTTTCCGTCTAATAAAATATAATAGTGCAATATAAATGTTTAAATTAAATCAAAATTATACATATAAATGATTTGGTTTGAATATGATATTGCTTAACGGAGATTTTCGTTACTGCTGCCGATGAATTTACTGCATGCTTGAAATCGTCATCTTTGTGGCGGCATGTCAAGCTGTTGAAATTGACCACAAACATGAGAGTGGCATTCTCAAGACAACTGCTGGCGCTTGGCAATGGCCAAAATTTCTGTTAATGTCTCGACTGAATTGATATCATTCCCGGCAAATTCTTGCGATTTAACAACGTGGAATGAGAAACTCAATACCAAAGTAAAGTGTTCCCCGCTATATTGCAAAAAATTATAAAAATCTCGATTGGATTTGTGAATGGGCAATAAAAGCAGCGAAGAAAAAGGACGTTGTCGATAGCTTGGTAAACGGTCTTTGTTGTTTGTGTTTGCCCCGGAAAACAAATTTAAAAACATTGTTTATCATATCACTATCTCCTTATTTTTATTCCACTCAAATAAATCACATTGAAATTTGAACTTTTTGTTTTATTATAGCTCTACAGTTCATTTGAAGTCGTTAAATTAGGGGAGACGAAGTTCGCCTGGCCCGCTGGCTTATTATAAAATAAAAATAAATTCTTAGATTTCTTTTTATGATTTCTAGTCTAAATAGTAACTATTTAAATGTTTTATTAAGTGGAGTAAGGAGATTTGATAGTTTTGATAAGGTTCTGACTATTAGACAGAAACTTGACAGATGAATCCTGTTATATGTTTTAATTTGTTGATATATTGATGTTAACTGTCTTTTAGCCTTTCAGATTCGTGTTCTTCTCTCTTCCGTTTTGTGTTGGCATCGATGCCTGGCATCAAATTTGATGGCAGTGCTTTTCTTTTAATTTTGAGTGCTGAGTCATCAGGTCATAAAACAATTTTTTTTGTGAAAATAATTTTTGATAAATATTTTTAAATAACCTTACAACTCTATTCCTTAAATGAAACGTAAAGACATGAACTTTAACAACAGATATTTCGTTGGATATTACATTAAGTGGATTCGGCCTGTTTTGTTTAAATACCAGCCGAAAAGAACTTGTAGATAGCGTTTTTGTGTGATTGATTTTTTTTATTTAAAACACAATTAGGTATTTATCTTAGCGTTGTGAAATCAATGATCATTTTTGCTTTTCCAAAAAAAAATTCACATTGTTATTATTTTTTTTTTACTTTTAACGTTTCTCAATTTTTACTTGCGCTATAGGTGGTACTACATTACATATATAGAGCAAGTTTTGCATTTGAAAAAAAATAAAACTTGAGATTTTAATCAAAGTTGGCATTACGATGATAGGGAACACCAAAAAAGTGGGTCCCGCAATTCCGTCTGTATGTCTGTTTGTCTGGCTGTACAACTCTCTACAGCCTAAACGGTTGAAGCGATTTTCTTCAAACTTTGCATTTAAGCGTTCTAGGTGATTGTCCACAATAGATTTTTGAATCGTTTCTTTGGCCCCTAAAATAAAGGCACTTATGTAATTAGATGCAATTCGTCTATGGAATTTACTTCCTAAAGAATTGTAAATTCCTATGACACCTGCAGCTATTTTTGCACTAGTCAAATTAAATTTTAAATAAGATACATATTATAATCTTTTATTTAGTTTATAATTTACATCTTTCTTCCTTTTTAAATACTTTCAATAAATATATATATAATTAAAGGTATATACATTCCTTTTCTATATCTTTCTTTTGTAAATCAAATAACTAATTTTATTCTTTTCTTATAGCTATTCTCTAAAACATATTAATTTTAATGTGTCAATGTAAATTTGTATCAAAATAATAAAAGCAATGAAATATTAATAGACTTTTGTACACCTATCAATCTAATTTAATAAAATATTTTATTTCTAATTCGAATGGACTTTGAGTTGACAAGCAAACTGTTCTTGAAATAAAATTTTAAATTCAGAAGCTTTACACTTTTTTTTTTAATTCATCAAAAAAATTGAAGGGTGCCATTCTTATCTTGAAAACGCATTTTTTTAATATTTTCAACATATCTGAAACGTACTTTGAATTTCACCATCTATCGATTTACAAGATATAATACCTACTCCATAACTTAGCGCTTTGAAAATAACTCAAGAAAAAATTAAAAATTAAAAAAAACTATAACATAATATTTTAAATGATAACAATGTAGTAAATGATAATTGCATTTTTTTTTTTTAATTTAACTATATGCTTGTAAGACCTAAGGTCTTTTAAATGCAACCTGAATTTCACGGCACTAGTTTGGCACAGTGGATTTGAGAACCAGGTATTGCCTGTATCATTTTAACCCATGGGCGGCATCCAATTAATATTGGAGGTATAGAAAAGAATGATCTGATTGATTTTATTTCATATAATAAAGATAGGCTATCAGCAATTTAATTTTTGTACGTTTTATTATATTTATTTATTTTTACCCTACGTTTCGTTCGATTTTCCCAACTTCTTCAGGGGTTGTTTTTTTAAACATGAAATATTAAAAATTTTCATTAATTTTTTTTTAAATTAATTAAATTAAGCACTATTGTATTAATTGCAACGACTAGAAGTCGTTTTTCATTGTTATTCAAAACAAGTTGTTAATATGGTCCTGCAAACCAATTTCTTAAAATTTTAGAAATGTAGTGCCGTTACCCGGACTTTATTTAGGATGAAATACTTTTAGATAGCAATACCAGAGTAGTTGCAAAAATACATTTGTGTGATGATTTTGCCGATTATCCACAAGAGGCTGATGCAGTTATCCAATGCAGGAGGAAGAAACGCCATGCTGCAATAGGAGCTATATACTATTCAAAAGATGAAACGGCTATAAACTATTTAACCTTAAATTAACTTTGACGTGTTTTATGAAGTTTTAATAAAATATTTAATTTTTCCTTTTTGGTTCTATAAAATATCTTTTTAATTTAAATGTCTGTCAGAATTACTGCCCAAATATTCTTGCTTCTTGTAGCGATGTGGTAAGGATTGAATTTTTCACCCTGTCGACTTTGTAGGTTTCTTACAGTAGTGGACAATAGTAGCCAAAAAAATCTTAATGCTTTTAACACTTGAAGGCTTCCAGATATTGGTAAACCTCTTTTAGTTGGTTAGAGTTTAATTTTTAGCAAATCAATTACAAAAGTTGTCGTGTGTTTGTCGAATCAAGGCCTTTCATAAAAATCGTCGTTAAACAGTTCAATGAGGTCGATCCTATAGCGCTTCCGTCTTTTTTTCACACTATCAGAATTGGTCGAAGAGAGCTTATAGCAAGCTCCGCCTTGCGACCAATGGTTTGCCAACACAGAAAACTGTGTTATACCACCGGCTCATCATTTAATGCAGTGTTAGTTGTTAGTAGGCAAACTCTATTACAAATAACAATAACACAAGTACAACATGAAAATATAACATATAATATTATGTCAATAAAAAACAAGAACATAACAATAAACAAAAAAACATTTAGGAGCGTGGAACGCTGGTTTTGAGTAGATTTTTTAAATTTAATTTTACTGATATTGAAATCTAAAACGTTTGAATTCCAATTTAAAAGTCTACCCATACGTGTCAAGGGCTCATGCATCGCATAGTTGGTCCTATGTGTTGGGACTTTAATCAAGTCGAGTCCACGCAGATTATAACCTCCACCCCGATAATTAAAAAAAAAAACTGAATATAGTAGGTCTGGTGCATCTTTGACACCTGTTATTATTTGGTGGAAGAATTTTTTTGGAAAATGTCATTGTCTGACATTTTGTCGGGTTAAGATTCAAACTGTTCTTTTCACACCACAAGGTAAAGTGGTTAATATCCTCATGGAATAGAGTTCGATCCTTTGAGGATGATATATTTTTATAAATCTTCGTATCGTCTACAAAGATAAGAATATCGCTATTGCGTACACAAAGAGGAGCATCATTAATAGAAAATGTAAAGAGTAATGGTCCAAGATGGCTTCCCTGCGGAACACCTGATTTGGCAGTAAGAGCCTTGAGTAAGACTTTCTGAATTTGACTTGATATGACCTATCTTCAAGGTACGATGATATCCACTTGATGAAAGATGGAGGGAACCCGTATGAATTAAGCTTAAACTTGATAATCTCATGAGACAATTGATCAAAAACTTTCGAGAAGTCTGTGTATACACAATCAACTTCTTGACCACTTTCTAGAGAGTTTAAACATTTATTCAATATAGAATAATGCTCTTTTCAATGTGACAAAAAGCTCAAAATTTTGTCATGTTATATTGTAATATTGTTGAATGGTACTTGAGGACAATTTCTTAAAATACGAAAATAGTTTTCGTCAACAACAACAGGAGAATCAACGAAGGATTGGCTGGAAATGCTCGCAAGTCCATCACAGATTTTAGAAGTTGAGCTCAAGATTACGTTTTTATAAATTATATCCAATGGATGCCCGCGTCACATTTCTTTTTAGAATTTATAAATTTCCAGAAGTTTTTCGGCTCTAACTTCAAAGAACACCCCATGGTTTCCAGATATTTGTTACAGAGTTCGAAAGAGAGTTTTCTTAATTCTTCAAAAAGAGAAATGTATACTACTTGATTTTCTACCGTCATGAATCTAATGTATTTTTTCCAAGCCTTATTTATTTTGTTTCGGAGACATTTCAGTTCTTTTGTGATCCAAGGATGACAAGAACAATTAGAGGGAATAGACCTTTTTATAGGAACTGTTTCATTAATGCATCTCATTAAAATAGAATAGAAGCTTGAGATAGTTGAGTCAAGATCATTAGATATCGGTAAATGTTCTATACCGGAATTTTTTAAACTATTCAAGAGCTGTTGAAAATCACCTTTGCGAAAGTCAAAAGTATGGAAGCAGTCAAGAGGATTACTATTTTCTAGTAAATGACCACTCAAGTCAAGAAAAATATCAAGAGGCGGGTGATAACGATCTATGTTAGATAAAGCAGAGGTAGATTCTACCACTACTGTACTAACGGCGTCAGATGAGAAGACGAGGTGAAGTTGTTTATTTTTAAAATGTTGTATAGAGCTATCTTGATGTAAATTTGCAGAGATAATATTATCCAACATTTGGAGCTCGTGTTGGGATGAACTTGCGGAAGCTTAGAAATAGGATTCGTTATCAGAGGGAACCCAATCAAAATCCCCTAATAAATGGATATTGCTGTCCAGGCTAGATAAGCTAAGAATAAAGTTGATTGCTAAAGAGAGTTGAGTGTATACTGATACAGGACTTTTAGGTGGAATATAAACATTTAAAATAAATAAGACTAAAGATTCCTTAGTTATTTTGACGCACAACAATTCAATTGTCAGATTGAATGGGAAGACTATTTGTGTAGAGCAGAAATTACTTCTTACAGCAATAAGTACTCCGCCACCAACTGAATTCATAATATCAACATGAAGATCCTTTCGTTAAACTAAGAACTCGCTATCAAAAATTTCTGTATCTAAAATTGAGGCATTAAGCCAAGTCTCAGTCAGGGCAAAAAGATCGTATGGCAAATATAGGGAATTATTATATGTCTTGGAAGTTTTGCTTCGAAGACCTCCTACATTTTGGTAGTAGAGAAAAAACCTGGGCAGTTTTTTGAATTTAAATTTAAACTAAAAGCCGAATTTATATTAGATTTGTTTCTCATGGGGGCTATAAATTCTTTCACCAATGTATTAGAAGGCCACGAACTACTACATATGTGTTCAAAGAGGCAACTGGGCGCAATTATTTTGAAAGAGGCTACGAAACTGTTAGGTTTACTTATTTTGGAACATTCTTCTTTTAGTACCATTTCCAAATCAACCAAGATATCAAAATATTCTTCAATGTTTTCATTAATTGACATTTTTCTTTGTTTTCATTCAAATCACATTTGTCACATTTTTTTTTACTTTTTTCAAGTATTTATGATGTTCGGTAGAGTTAAAAACAACTTAAATAAAACATTTGTCGTGACTAACGTTAGACTCGAGCTTTTATTTTAGAAATGGATTTAAATTGTTTATGAATTACATGAACTCGGGTTTAGCTTAGAAACAACTTATCAAACATATATGAATATGTGACATTATCTTTAAAATAAAAGCTCTGCGAATTTATAATTTTGATTTAAACTTTAAAGAATTCGGTTTTTCTTAATACAAAACATTTGCCCAGGGCACCTAAGATATTTACTGCATTTTGACTCGACTAGAATAATAGTTATTACTGATATTATTTAAACATTTGATACCACATACTTATAAAATTATGTTCATGTGCCAATAATAAAATACGATATTGTGATACGTTTGGTGGCCAGTATTGTTCCTCTAGGCGTCGACTTTAATTGTCTACCATTCTATGTAGACAATTGTGTCGACAATGTAGACAATGTAGACAATGAAGTCGACAATGTAGACAATGAGGATATTTCATCCTCATCTGTCATTCTCGATTGTTCTTTCGCAAGGTTTACTTGACTTCTATTTAGAAAAGGTGCGTGTTTTACTTCAATTAAATATCGAAAAATTGAGTTCTTTGATAATAAAATTATGTCTGGTCGACGCAAAAATAAAGCATTTGATGAATTGGGTTTCCAACAACAAATATGTAGCATATTGCAGAGTGTGCAATAAAAGTTTACATAACACTGCAGAAAGCCGTCTGCGCAGCCACAGGTAGATACAGAAACGTATTAGATAAACCATAAAATTATATTATTTATTGACCATTGACCATATGCTTTAACATTCTATTTGGAAAGGAATGCCTGCAAACCATCCCAATCAACTGCGGCATCTGAATCCGGTGATGTTTCTATGATTGTTTTTATTGATGACACTGATCTTAGCTCGAGCTCTGGCATTCAAAACTCTGAGACGGTAGTAAAAAATTGTGTTTTTGTATAAAATTTATAACTCACAAATGTTAATTGTTAGATGTCTATCTCTCTTACAAACGATATTGACAGCAATAATGTTTATGTTTTAATTAGCTGTGTAAGTATTTTTATTTTACTAAAATCGATCAAATTGAATCTGACGCATTCTCTGTAGGAAGCAGCTAACAAAACCGACCCATTGAAGAGTTGTTCAACACATGATCCAACAACTCTTACCTATACTGATTCAAGCGATATTCAACCACAAGTTGCGACAACAAGCTCATCATTTTCATTGAGTTCCAACAGTTGCAGTTCCTCATCATTGTCGTTGTGCCCACCCCCACCTGTAACAACTTTCAATAAGAACATACAACGATCGAAACGTTGTCCAACCCCATCAAACTCTGTTTCTCAATGTATGGACCGATTGACGGAAAGAGAGGAAGACGAGTTGAATGAAGCTTTGGGTAAACTGGTTTTTGGATTCAACATTCCGTTAAGAATTGTTGATTCAATTCATTTTAAAAATTTTATAAAAAAAAAATAATCCCTGCGTATGCAGATAAGGTTCCAGGTCGAAAAAAACTTTTAACAACGCTTTTGGATCATGCTTATGATAAATGTGTTTCTTCATTTAAAGCATCTATCAGTTCGGGTTCTGTTTTGCTGATTGACGGCTGGAAGAATAGCTCCAGCAACAGCAAGACTGTCGTCTCAATGCTACATAATGCTGAAGGCGAACAAGCATTTTTTTAGGCCTGGGACCTATCTGGAGAATCAGAGACTGCAGAAAAGCTAACAAACATACTATCAGAATCTGTAGATATTGCAAAAGAAATTTACTCCACTCAAGTTTACGCTGTTGTATCTGACAACGCCAGCACTATGAAGAGAATGGGAAAAATGCAGAGCATTTTATATGGCATAGTACTTGTAGTAGTCATATTGGAAATATTTTAGACAAAGACTTAGTCGACAAAAATATTAATGCCAAGGTTGCTTTGATTTTAAAAGAGTTCAAACAAGTAGATATTGAAAAAATGGTAGTAAATCGTGGAGGCTCCAGAATTATACTGCCCTGTGAAACCAGATGGTGTTCATACCGTGATTCATATAAATGCTTGGTAAAAAATTTTGATATAATGAAAATTGTAGCAGCAGAATCAACTACCAACAAAATAAAGCAGACTGTAGCTTTGTTGATGTTTGATGAAAAGTTTATTGATGATGTTAGGAATTACATCGAGCTTCTTGATCCAGTCTGCACTTTAATAAACAGGTGTCAAGCGGTTGATTGTTCTGCTGGAGAAGCAGTTCATCTTTGGTTGAGTTTAAGACCCCAGATAGATTAAAGGCGCAATACGAAACAGCATATTATTTACACCCTCATTTTGACAAATGGAAGCTGACGGTTAGTCAAAATGAAATCGTGTGGCAGTTTTTGTTAAAGCATCTAAATAGTGATGGAATTGAAGATTGGGACTCTTTTAATAGAAAAATCAATTTTTTTAAGTTTCTTTATGAAGAGATATTAAAAAACCTCTATGGCCTCTATAAAACATCCAAATCTGGCAAATTTGGCAAAAAAAAACTTATTCTTATTCCAGCCTCTTCCGCTCAAATTGAAAGAGTTTTTTTCAAGTTGGTCGCATGTTCATTTCATGTCGAGAACCGCTTGACTTTTGAACGACCGAAGAAACTCCTTCATCTTTATTATTCACTGAGAATCGAGGATAAACAATATAATTGTTTTGACGAAGACGTCGAAGACGAAAATGAATATTTTTGTATTTATGAAATACATAAGAATTTACGATTTTTTATTTTTGTTAATTTTGTTGAAATAAATAAAAAATGCAGAGTGAAAGACTCAAATAATACAAATTTGTTTTGTTTATATGATTAAGAAGACAAAAAAAAGTTAAAAAATTGAAAGTAAATTGATTGTCTACATTGTCTACATTGACATGTAGACAATGATGAATTGTCTACGTTGCATTGGCTACACGTAGACAATCGTGTAGTCTACATTTTTTGTCTACATGGAACAACACTGTTGGTGGCCAATGGCCATATTATCTTTCCTTATCTCAAATAACAATCGTGCAGGAAACCGCTTAAGCTGTTAATGCTCATGGTATGCAAACTAATCAAGCGAAAATATCCTGCGGCAAATCATTTCCTTGTTGCATTATTAGCTTTGCATAAAAAACCGCAAACTTTTGCAAAATTTTGCGTAAAAGGTTCGTATAATTAAAGTAAAGATTGAGGTCCTATACTTGAAAATGTGGGAGGAAGAGGCTATGGTTAGAATTTAAAAAAAATGCACATACAAACGAATAACAGAATGTAAAATGTAAGATTGGTATACACACGCACCGGACAGAACAAGGACATACACGAATAATAAAGTGCACCTTTCATGCCCCATTTATTATGCAGCATCAGCTTCAACCCCATTACATAATATAAACACTAGAGCGAATAACAAATAGCATATCACTTTGTTTGTTCTGTAAAATGGCGGTGAAGTGAAATAGTGTGGGACAGATGTTGGAATCGATAGGTAAGCGAAGTGGCCTTCTTTTATTTGTATACGACATATTCTTTGCCACATTTTATCTTTTGTGGGCCCATTAAAAAGGATTTATGTATATGCTTTGTTTCATTGTGTGTTTGTTTGTTTGTTTTCAAGATGAGATAATATGGATAGCAAAATACTTTGTCTACGCGATGGACATAGCTAATATCCCTTTAAACTGAATAAATATTGGTCGCTCCTTCAGCGGAGTAATTTAATGGATAACTATCTGCGAACGCATTTTACTTTTATAGGTAAGAAAAACTGAAGTTTAAGAAAGAAGAAATGGCAGGAAGGATGATATAATCAGTAATTGATTGAATGGTCTTTTTATTTCACTTGTCCATTTGTTGGAAGACTAATTATTTGCATTACGCTTTGGCTTTCTTCGCAAAGACAGTTTACAGTCCTATGTTGTAGGTTGAAGTTACCTAAATGAAAGCTTTTGTTAGGTTTGAATATCTGTACGTTTGAGACTTTGAGTGTAAATACAACAAAATTACGCAATAGCGATCAGCTGAATTAATTACATAACCACAATAATAGGTAAGAAAATTTAAACATTTAAATTCCAGAAGAGAGGAGGCTATAACAACAAGTGATTAGTTATTAAAGCCAAAGCACGCGCTAAAGGGATTATAAATAAATAATAAATATAAATAATAGTCAAGCCGTGCACATCGTTTACTGTTCGAGTTAGAATTCTTTTCTCTCTGGCACAAGTCTAACTGTGCACATAATTCCGCCAATTCGCAAACGGTTACGGGACTCATCATCGTCCGATGAGAATTCCCTAACTGCAAAAATGAGTCGATCTAAAAAATTAACTAAAAATCCGGGAAGTTCCCAAAATAAATTATCTTCATTTTATCGCTTTAGTGACCTTTCAGAACTTTCTGATATCGAAGAACCAATGGCTGAGATGTTGCATCAACCTCAAGAAAATCTGCGTAAAGCTGAGGAATTTCGTCCTATTAATTTGATAGGTAAAAACAGTTCGTTCGTGTTTAAGTGCATGAAAGAATGTGGAATAACCAAATTCGAGTCCAAAAATATTTCAATTGGGAGTCGTATAGAACGCTTTAATGAAAATGATATTAAAAAAATTTCAAACGCCCTTCTTCAGAAAAAAGTACAGTTCTTCTCTCACAATACCCAAAATCAAATAACTTTTAAAGTAGTGTTATACGGCTTACATAAAATGAAAACAGACGATCTTTAAGTTCTATAAATCTCTATTATGAATATTAAGAACCCTAAATTTAAAGACCAGTGTAACTACTTGGTTTATCTCAAAAACAACAGTATTAAAATGAATGAACTAAAAAAACAAGCCAGACTTGTCGGCCACGTGTCAGTTTATTGGGATTTCTATAGAAAACATCCTCACTTCGTGCCTCAATGCCATTAATGTTTAATGTTTGGTTTTCCTTTTGCAATGTGAGAACAGCATGTCCTTACTGCTCCGAGCCTCATAATTTAAACGAATGCCCCAACAAAGATGAGCCACTGAAGTGTGTCAATTGTAATGAGCATCATAAAGCAAACGACGCCACGTGTAAGAAAAGGTTAGAATATATCGAAATACAAAATCGAATTAAATCTCTTAATAAAAGAAAGCATTTGGGATCCGAGCATACCTTTGAAGATTCATCATTGAAAAAGTATTCAGCCTTTAACCTGAATACTGATGACTTCCCGGCCTTATCCCAATTAAAACGAAGATCTTCAACATTTCAAAGCTTATCAACTAAAAACAACATTCACCTCGCCTCCAACTCGTCACCAGTCAACAACAACAACTATCATTCCTCCAAATTAAGGAACTCTGCGTCTGTAAACACCAGAGGTGCCAGCACATCGATCTCTAAATTTAGTTTTGATGAACTTAAGTCTCTCAAAGATGAAATGCTGAGTAAATTATATGTTTGTAAATGTAAACAAGACCAATTTAATGTTATAGCTGAATTAAGCTTAAAATATTTGTAAACTTACCATGGACAATAAACTTAAAATGCTCCTGTGGAATGCTAAAAGCTTGAAAAAAAAGAAATATAATTTATTTAATTTTCTTATTGTGAACAAAATTTATATTGCAGTTGTTACCGACACCTGGGTTAAGTCAAGCATTAATATTTATAATTCAAAATACTATTGTTACAGATCGGATATGTTGTTGGATAGAGGAGGAGGAGTTTGCATTTTTGTAAACAAATCGGTGAAGCATGCCCTAGTCCCAAGTACTAACACTTTTCTAATAGAAATTTTATCAATAGTAGTAGATTGTAGCCCATCAAATAAATTCGAAATTTTAGCAGCCAACTTTCCGGGTGGAAGAGTTAACAAACAAAGGAAAAGAAAATTCGAATCCGATATTCTGAAGTTTATAAGAACTGATGAAAATTATCTCTTATGTGTTGATTTTATTTCCAGACATTCATCTTGGGGTTGTGTTCGCCCTAACTTCTGGGGGAATGTTCTGTCAGATCTGAAGGTTTTTGAGAATTTTGACATTGCTTTCTCTTCCGAACCTACATATACATCTTCTACCGGCAGAGGTCTCCCGTCTACCTTAGATTTTGTACTTACGAATAAACTCGATAGCATCTCTCGCTTAAATGTCATCAATGATCTTTCATCTCATCACAAGCCCGTAGTTTTCTATCTCAACGAATCAAGTATCCAAGCCCTGATTGAAAGTTTTAACTTCAATCGAGCTAATTGGAAAAAATTCAAATGTTGGCTCAAAAATTCACTCTTTTTGACTTTTCTATAACCTTCTACTTTTAGACTAGAAGAAATTGATGATAAGATCAGAGCATTTGAAAATTCAATCGAAGTTTGGGTTAGAGCTTCCGAGCGTCTATTTTCTGTTCCTCATCAACAAAACAATAAAATGTTATTACTTACTGATGACGTAAGAAAAACGATAAATTATAGAAATACAATCCGAAGAAGATATCAAAGGTCAAGGGACTTATTTTTGAAATTTCAGCTTAATTTATTAAACAAATTAGTTATTAAAAAACTTCAAGATATTCAAAACAAAGAATGGAACAGAAGCCCGATCAAAAAATATTCAAGAACAAAAACAGAAGAATCCCTTACCTTGAAAGTGATGGTACAATACTTCATACTAATGAAGAAAAAGCTATAGAATTTATAATTTTTTTTTCTTTCTAGCCATTCAATTTCAGATAGCTCGAATAACATACAAACCAATAAATCTGTCCAAAACAGTATTAGCCACATAAATTCATCTTCCATGGAAACCAACATTCCATCGATTGCAGTATCCTACGTAAAAGACAAATTCTCCGTCATCCGTGTAAAAAAAGCAGCCGGTATAAACAAAATCTCCAACAGGGTTATCAAAAACCTGCACAAAAATAGCAATCTATTATTTAACTTCTTTGCTTAAAAGTTGTATCAATGAAGGTTATTTTCCGAAAAGATGGAAAATTGCTAGAATAATTCCGATATTAAAACCATCTAAGCCAAAAAACCTCAAGTTATCGCCCCATAAGCCTACTTAGTTGTTTGGGTAAACTTTTCGAAAAATTAATTTTTAATCTAATGCTTGAATTTGTTGAAGGTCCAAATCTTGTTCCACCCGAACAGTTTGGGTTCAGAAAGAACCATTAAACAAGCCGCCAACTGAAAAGTATAACTAATAAAGTAAAAGAATCTCTGCGTAGCAAACAATCTATAGATATGGTCTCTTCTGACATACAAAAAGCATTTGACAGAGTTTGGCATGACGGCTTGCTTCACAAACTGTTCACAAACAACTTCCCCATGTATATACTTAAAATTATTCAGAGTTTTCTTTCAGACAGACTTTTTTATGTTAAACTGCACTCCGATTCATCTCCTCTATTTCCGATAAAAGCAGGTGTCCCCCAACGTTCCACCTTATCCCCGTTGTTATATAACTTATATATTGCCGACTTTCCAAGAAACTTAGACTGCACAAACGCTTTCTTTGCAAATGATACAGCCATATTCTGCGCATCTACATATTGCCAAACTATTCTTTGTAAATTACAAAATGCATTAAACCACATTGAAAAATATTTCCATCGATAGAAAATTAAAATTAATCCAACCAAAACGCAAGCTTTGTTCTTAACCAGGAAAAGAAAAGAATCAAATCTACCGCAATATAACTTATCGATCTGCAGCACCCCAATAGAATGGTCAACAACCATAAAATACCTGGTTGTTATTCTTGACAAAAGATTAACATTTACAAATCATATAACAGACAGTATCAAAAAGGTTAATCTTTTAATTAAAATTCTATATCCACTATTAAACAAAAATTCGTATTTAAGCAAGGCCAATAAAATTCTTCTTTATAAAGTTATTATACTTCAAAGACTTGTATACGCTTCTCCTTGCTGGAGCAAATGCGCTGAATGTCATATAAAAAAACTTCAAATTTGTCAAAATAAAACTTGAAAAATGATCTTAAAACTTCCCTGGCATTTTTCCACATTGGCAGTGCATGAAATGTCTAATATTAAAACCATTAAATATAAAATAGGCCTTCTTATAGAAAATTTTGAATAAAGATGTACGATTCTATGATAGTTTAGTTCTATGATAAATTCACTTACATTATAATTAGATTTAAGTCTAGTAATTAGTTTAATCAAATTACGTTTTTTTTAATATATACAATATAAGACATTCTTTTTTTTTGTATCTATTGAGTTTTTTTTTAGAAATTTTTCTCATAATTATTATCACTTTCCTTAAAATTATCTTTTCATATATATAATCTCTAGTTGCTTAGAATCTTTATATTCTAATCTCTATAAAATAATTACCTTACAATGTTACTCATACATACTGAATAAATATAAAGATTTGAATTTGAATAAATAATGGAAGAAATTATAAATTATGCACTTTAATTTTTATGATATAAAATGAAACCTAACCTTGAACTTGATTAGTTATTATTAAAAAAAGAAAATGAATTCAAAATTTTATCTATACATTTATAAATTTTAGTAGAAACATATCATCTCCGAAACATACAATTTACTTCTTACTAAATCAATTATATCACATAAGGACCATGTCTGCCTCATGAGCCCTAAGTTAATTTATGGTAAAAAAAAACAATAACACGACAACAACAACTGTTTATACTAGTTCCAGAATCAAAGACACAAAAAGAATAATCTGTCCCTGGACGCTTTACTTACTCTATTAACAAAACCCACTACAACTTAATTCAATGTTCGTATAGTTATAAGGACTTAGCCTGAAGCGTAAACCTTACTCTTGCACCTGGAGAAACGTTAATCAATCTTTGATATACTACCTTGCTTCGGTGACACAAAAAAAAAAAAAAATAGCAAAAATTCTTTCCTATACGTAACCAAACCACCAAAGGCCATAAGAGGTTAAAACCGAGAGGAAAAAATGTTTCGAGTGTGTACTCGTATTCACTTATCAAAACCGAAATGCCCAGGGATTTTGGTTGTCCTCTCTTATTCACAACAGAAAGAAATAAAAAATACGAGGACATCAAAAGCAAAAAAAGAATAATGTCCACCATTTCAGCTGATTCAAGAGGCAGGAGAAGATGGAGTTTTTTTTTTTTTTTTTTTTTTGTTAAAAATAAAAGGTAAACAAACATCAGCAACGTACGAATAATAATCCTACTTCCCACATCTCAGTCTAAAATCTTTTTGTCAAGCAACGCAGAGGAGGCGATTATTCCGAACACACACAGATTCAGGTGGGGCTTAATCAATGTTCGGGGAGCATAACTTCACATTTAAGCCACCTATCTTAACGTGGCTGACATGAATGTCTATATGTGTGTAGAGAATGTTGAATATAGAATGCAGGGTTGTTATATCGACATAAGTTCAGTGTTGCTTATTCACATTTTAAAAACACGGACGGTGTTTCCGGCTTTTCTGTGTCTGTTTTAATTTTGATGTCAATTATTGTTTAAGTTTCAATGATCTTCGATAAACAAACCGGGATCAATTGTTAATAAACGACCTATTACCTAAGTAGAGAAAGATTATAAATAGTAACCCAATTGGTGGCGTTCATGATTTTTTTAATGCAAAAAAATGCACGACTGGATCGCACGTATTGCTTTTATGATCGAACGCAAAGGTCGTTCTTTAATAATTTTTTTATATACGAAATTTAATAAATTTTATTCTAAAAAAAATGTTGGCACCTATGAGAATTTTCAGTATTTAATAATATAAACTTAAGACCAGAATTTAAAAAAATAGTCCACCCGTTTTCAAAATATTTAATTCTCAAAAAAAATATGTTTTTTTTTTCAAAATTCCAAAAAAAACTATTTTTAGAAAATGTTGGTATTTAGAATTCAAAGGACCTCCTACACATATATTTTGATCGAAATCCGTGGAACCGTTTATGTTAAAGTTGAAATAAGAAAAATGGTTAAATCGCTTCAGCCGCTTAGGCTGTAAATCTATCTATAGACAGACGGAGATGCGGTACCCACTTTTTTGGTGTACATACTGTAGGGACTCAGATAGAAAATAAAATATTAGACATCGAATAAGAATTATTCATTACCACAGCTAAACTGTTACCACTGTCGCACCGTATGAATTGAATTATTTACAAATCGTCACCCTGTAAATATTGGACAGAATTTCCGTACCTCATCAGCTGTGTAGCCTTCGTTGAGTATCACAGGAAATAGATAGACGAGCTGGTAGGGACCATGACGAAAAATTGTCAAAAAGAAAAAATTTAACCTTCCTTCTATTAGACTGGCCGAGGTAAAAGGTCGTGCTTGGAGTTACATCTATACATAGTGGATGTCCAGAGATTTACCTATCGCATTCCAAAGGAACATAACCAGGTTATAAAATCAAATAAAATACCAAATTTAAAAGACAAATCTTCTCGCAGAATAACCTTATTCAACAGAGATCAAAATATTTAACCTCGCGAATATGACGAGCGGCAAAAAAATCTCTGAGTGACAGACCGAAACGAGGGACTCGTTTCTGGGTTGCCACTTCTGAATAAATTGTCCAAGTATCACTAGCATTTCTAAAATAGTAACAAAAAGATCTTCGTAGATTAAATAGAACTTTTCCCAAGCACGATGTAATACCAAATCTCGGCTAAGACAATCGGCTGCCAAATCTGAGGAGTCCTAGGATTTGAAAGAAGCCTACAACGCCGTCTGCCTAAACGCTCATAAATTGGCGATTGCATCTCAAGGGGCTAACAGTAGAATCCCCTACGTGATCCCCTCAATGATCTAGAGATCATAGTGAATACGCAATAAATAGTAAAAAACTAACCAAACCTACAGTCCCGGCCCAATGGTGAAGAGATCAACAAAACTCCCACAACGATCAGTCCAACGTCACCCACGAGTTGTTCCGATAGATGAAAACCTCATAGTAGCATTCACCAGCCTGCAACCCATGATTACATACTGAACAAAGCAATTGGTGATAACAAAACTTGGCAAGTAGTCAACGTCACGGAACAAAATAAAAGACGGCCAACGAAATAAACTATTGATTATAACGGGTGATTTTTTTGCTACTTGGTTTTTGACGTTTATATTTTTGACAGATCACACATGACAAATTCCACGAACATTTGACATTTCTTTTCAGTATTGTTTGCCATATCATCATGAATAGACTTACGCCCGAACAACGTTTGCAAATTATTGAAATTTATTATCAAAATTCGTGCTCTGTGAAAAATGTGTTTCGCAAGCTACGTCCGTTTTTTTTCCGCTCATTTTTGGCTAAATGGATACGTGAATAAGCAGAATTGCCGTATTTGGAGTGAAGAGCAGCCAGAGGCAATTCAGCAGCTACCAATGCATCCCGAAAAATGCACTGTTTGGTGCGGTTTGATAACAGATTTTTTTTAGCCGAAAATGCAAGAATTGAACTCGGTCGACATGTGGTTCCAACAGGACGGTGCCACATGCCACACTGCACGCGAAACCATGCATCAATTGAGAGGCGAATTTGGTGAGCAGTTGATCTCACGTTTTGGCGCAGTCAATTGGCCACCAAGATCATGTGATTTGACCCCGTTAGACTATTTTTTGTGGGGCTATGTTAAGTCTATTGTCTATGGGGACAAGCCAAACACGATTGCTGCCTTGGAAGATAACATTGAACGCGTCATTGGTGAGATTCCGGCCGAAATGTGTGAAAAAGTTTCCCAAAATTGGACCTTCAGAATGGACCACCTGAAGCGTAGCCGCGGGCAAAATTTAAATGAAATTATTTTTAAAAAGTAAATGGCAGAAATTGATTTATCGATCCAAATAAAAATTTCATTCACTTTTTACAAGTTTCTGTGTTTTTTTGAATTTTCAAAAACCAAGCTCTTAAAAAATCACCGTTTATAATCATAGTACTTTAACTATTATTGTAAGTATTTCTGTTATAAGTTAAGTACATATTTAGACTAGGTAAAGAGTTCGTTCATTTGCCTCAAGATTTGTTTTTTTGTTTCCTTAGCTCTTTCTTTAACCTGCAAGATCGAGTCCACTCTTATGCGTGCTGTGCACAACATACATTGGAGCAACGAACCATCTTCTAAGAAAATAAAAAAATAAGGTAGCGGAATATATTAAGTAAACTAATCCGGTAAGTCCGACCTATTATATTATTAAAACATAAAATAAAACAAAAAAAAAAACTATCTTACAAGTGAACGTAAACTAATATATTGAGAATTTGAGATGCAATTAAGAGGAGTTTAACTACTGACAAGCTAAATAATAAAGAATAATACGAGTCCTTTTTTCAAATTAAAAGAGAAGGTAAAAGAGAGCAATTCTACCAGAAAAACAACATGTATATAATAAGAGTATTTTGGAGTGAAATAACTTTCTTTGTTTTACTAAAATTTTAAAATCAATAAGTTTTGTTTGCTTATCTTAGGGTAAAACAAATTAAAAATATTTAAATGAGAAAATTAATTAAAATTTAGAGTTAATATCACAGATGCAGAAACGGTTGTATTTTGATATCACAACTCTAAAAAACTATATTAAATTTACAAATTAATTAAGTTTAAAATTAGAGTAAAACCGAATTGATATAAAGATTAAGTATCTCAACTAGATCCCAGAAAGAGTAGTCATCTCAGGAAATAGTAACATACATAATTGTTTTTTTTTCTGAAGTAGAGAGTTTATAATTTCCATGAATTTTATAATGAAATTAAATTTGATGTTGACGTATTTTCGGTACTTTATATGAATGAAGAGTATTGAGATGGAGTAAGTGCTTATTGGAGTGCTAATAGGGGGAGTATATGGAGGTACATATTCGACGAACAAGGAGTGACTTCAATTAAGTAAACCATATTACAACAGGGCCTAGAGCCAAAATATTTTGCGAGCATCTAGCCGTGGAAGGTTGTAGTTTATGCGAACTCAACTGGGGGTGGGCAACGCAATGGAAACCAAAAACCATCTAACGGTTTCCGAATAGTATCAGAGTAGATGAGACATGCTGCAAATACGTTCTTTAGGGGTTGGTTGTGTGTGTTATACTTTAATATTTCAGTCATGTAAATTTTAACGGGTCCGGTAGCAGTGCAAGATCCCACGAATCCGTCGAGCTAGTGTCGCGCGAATGCAAGCATGCCTGCCGCACTTCCCTACCAAGACAACCTATCCTGCGACCTATTGAACTCAGAGGGGTTCCTGTCCTTTTTGCCTTTAGTAGGAATAATTATCGTAGGGTGGAGACAACTTATCGTTACAATACTCTATCATTGTTATCTCAACGAGGTTTTTTCAATGCCAAATTTGTCCTATAATACCTACAATCTACATACATCGTTAGTAAAAAGCGGAACACCAAAACGCTTTTAGAATATCTGTGTTTGATAAAGTAGTTGTGGTATATTTTAAATTTGTTTTAAAAAAACAAGTTTTACCAAACCTATAATTTTTTTCCAAGGCGATTTCAAAATCTCACTTTTTGTTGTAGAAAAATTTGTAAAACGTCTATAAGTGCATTTAAAATTTTGTTTTCTGATTTTTAAGAGTACTGATATTCTAGTCAAAATATAATATATGTATATACTAGGAAATAATAAGCCGATTTGTGCAAGTTGTGAGTCAATCGATATCAGATCTATTTTATTGCTTTATTCACATCATTGACACGTACACTTTTTTGTATTTTCTCATTAGATAGGAATTTGGAAATATGTAACTTTATGAAATGAATATACATTTTTTTTGTAAGCGCAATGCAACAAGATATCAAGCACAGTCAGACAGGCAAACATTTGAATTTATTTTTTTTTTTGTTAAGGCGCGTCCATATTATGCCGAATGATTCCAATTGGCCTTGCCGCGCCACTCATTATGGTCGCCACGTTTGGGTTTCTTTCATCTATCCATTTCGTTCGGTTTGAATTTATTTCGGTTACGGCGTGGACCAAAGGCCGATCGGGACTTCCATACTTATTCGGCTTGGCCCGAATTCATTCAAGACTCACTTAAAAACCCTGGCATAGCTGACTTTATTCAAGACTGGATTATCTCTATGCTTAGTGGCAGGATGATTTTAGCTTCGTTAGGAAAGTCGACCGATACCAAATATGTAAATAGAGGAACAATACAGGGTGGAGTTCTGTTGCTTTTAGTCAGGAACAAAATTCTTTTCAAGCTGAGGAATAGTGGTGTGAGGTACCGTGTGCAGATGATCTAGTACTTTAAGTGTGGGGAAAATTGCCAACAGTGATTAGTGAAATCACTGATAGGGCTCTGTTAAAGGTTAACAATTGAGCCACGAGATGTGAACTAGGGGTTAACCAAGTCAAAGCAGAATTTTTAAATTTCACTACCTGGACTAACATACTCACTTTCAACCTACGTCGATTAAATGGTCAAAATTTGTCACTACCTTCCAGTGCGAGATATTTAATAGTCATCCTAGACCGAAAGTTAACTGGAAACTTAACATTCAAGAACGGGTTAAGAAGACTAGCATTGCTTTTTAATGCTTGTAGTAAAATATTCTGTAAAAAATGGGGTCTTTAATCGAAAATAATCCTATATGGACATACACAGCTGTAGTACGACCAATCCTGGCTACCGTTGCTGCCACAGCGGCCTTAAGATCTTGTTCAACGGATGCTTTAAATGTTATTTTATATTTTCTACCTCTTAACCCTCGCATTAAACAACTGATATATTGCATCGCGCTAAGACTCAATGAGTCAATATGCTGGTTTGCCAAACCTTACGGCAACACACCAAAATTGATTCTACCAGATATTCGCTACATCTTTCCGACTTTGCCGGCGTAAGTAATAGCTATTAGAGGCATGCAAAATTCTTAAATCAAATCCAATTCAAAATCTAAATTCGGTAATAATAAAAAATCTTCAGAACTTGTCAAACAATGCCGAAATGAGCTTGATAACGTGGACATTTACCGTAGAATTCCTTTATTCTGCGGATTCCAGGTAACAAAGGTTCATTAGAACGGGCGGACGAGCTGTCCCGACAGGGATAATACCTTCATATCAGGCTTGCAGAGAATGTCTTTCTCCCACTCTCTGCTACGAAGGGCAAAATTCTTTTAGTTTTCCTCATGGTATACAAACAAAAATAGGAAAAATCTAACCGACTGTACGATACCTAGAATGATATGGCTCACCTTCAATAAATCCTGCACAGATCATCTCATTTTTAGACCAAGGCTGGACTTAGCAAGGGTAGTCACAACTTGAACTAGGCACTGGCCCTTGGGCACCAACATATGGGTGGTAAGGATCACCATACCACCTACTCACTTAGCTGTAAAAACCAGATGAAAAAGGGCTTTATTTTCCGATCTAAAAAAAACTGTCGGATACAATAGTCAAAAACTTAATTTATTTCAATAACGGGTCGAAATGGGTCTATACTCTGTTCAATTTATATTTTCAGTACAGGCCTTATGGGAGAGCTTTTTCAAACACATTGGTGCCGGTTGGTGTTTGCATGGCACACAACTTAAGAAATTGCTACTAAAATATTCCATAAGCCAACGTACATACATTCCACCATGACCTGTCTGCTCCCCGGCTCAGAGGAGACTGATAGCCAATTTGACTCTCCCTTGTAGTGCTTATTAAAAAAATAAACACATTGGTTAAGAGTTATCATTGGGCCGTTGATGGAAATTCGAATACCGTTTTCTTTAGTTTTCGCTATGGAGCCAGCGTTGCCGGAAACAAAATTTTGTAAGTGCTAATTCTGACAACAGAAAGTGCCATTTTAGGCCACTGGGTGCCACCAACAAAAAAGTAACAAAATTCCGAAGATTCCATTTGTAATTTTTAGTTTTATTTATTGCCCTTCAAAGCTTAAGGAATAATAAGAATAAATAAACACAAAATTAATAAAAAATAAATTAATAGATAAAATAAAAGAACATCATTAAATAAATATAAAAAACATTTTGGTGCTAGATTTAGTTGATAAATCATTTTCCGTGTCGGAATCATCTTAATTTCATGAAAAATATTTTTTTTAAGTAAATTTAACTCCATTTCAATTTATTTTTAAGAGTGTTTCTGCAAAAATAAACGAACTTGAATTGTAGGTAAACAACAATATTTTTTTTTATAATCTCTGTCAGATGACTGACTGTTCTAATTACCTCCATATACTTAAGACTTCAATTGATTAACCTCCCATCTCTTTTGTGGTCACAGAGAGTACTTGCAGTTCTGCTTCATAACTGGAGTAATAAATGGGTCTATTTTATGTCCATCGTTTCTCGTTCGAATAGGTTTTAATGTAAGTCAGACTAGCTTCGAACTATTTTTAACAGATAAAATTATAGTGCTAATAGTCCTCTTAATCAGTTAATCAAAAATTTCACTAAATTCTCTATTCTCATTGGTTCTGCAATTTTAAATCTGAAAGCTGTAATTTCTTTGCTCTGAGTAGTTGAAATTTTGTTATAATTATTATTAATTATATGTAGATTTAAGTAAATTTTTGTAATTTTAACGTTAGCATTTAACCTATTAAATAAATAATAATAATAATTTGTTCTGTCTTGTTCTGAAGTTTTTCACGAATCTGTTCTGTTCTGTTCTATTCTGTTCTAAATTATTCGTCACTGAACAATCTTAATATAAATTTTTAGGTGATATGAATTGCTGGCAAGTTTAAGCGTTTATTTTTTCATTAAACGACAAAAGTGTTTTTATTCCTTTATAAGAAAGTCAATTTTTAGCATGGGTTTTAATGTTATTTAAGCGTGAAATAACCATTTCAGCTGATGCACTACCTGATCTGATCATGAACTTAGATATATTTCAAAACATTTGCTCGTTGATTACTAGAGTGCCATTTGAATCGCTTGAGTGCCAGAGTGCCAGTTAATTTAAAAAGTGCCAAAGTGGAGCTTTTATATTCGAAGCTCTCTTAGAGATTTTGAGAGCATATATTGTCAGTTTAAGTAGAAAGGTGTTGTCGCAGCTTGCTTTTATGCTTCTATTTTTTTTTTTTAGAAAACGGTTAAAACGCAGCTATATATTATTTGTTAGTTATTTTTTTAAGAAAAAATTACTATTTGAGCAAGTTTTTGATGGAGTCCGGTTCATTAATTAATTGTAACTTTAAATTACCAGACAGTTTTTTTTTCATGAAAATAGAAATAAAATGAAGATGGTTTCGTGTATATAAATATAACATTTAAAATAGTGCGGTACAATTTGAGGGGATATTATTATTTTTGTGCTGTGTTTATTTACATTTAAAATGTCTTCAAGTTCTCCAAAGGACACAAGTTCATTATTATACCTTACTTATACGTTTTTTTCTGTGATTTTTTTTTTCACGTTAAAACAGATAATAGGCTTTCTGGGGAACTCTTAAAAAAACGCCTAATATCTTACTTCTTGGTAGTGTGGAAAAATATAGATTTATTTTTATTTGGATTTAGTTTAATTTTTTTAGATTTAGTTTACGATGTACATGTTTCTGTTCATGAGATCTAAATTGACAGTTGGTAACCCTACCGACATTTGGGAGAGAAGTATGCCAATTTATAATGCTCACTACGGCAACCATGGAAAATGGATAAGCTATATAGAAATGAGATAGCTTATTGAAATCCGTAATAGTAAGGGTGAAAGGCAAATATCCTATCTTCCCTGTACTGAAAATATATATTGAACAGAGTATATAGCGATGCTTCGCTTGAGTTGTTTCCTTCTCGTTGACGGACAAAAAACTGTTTTTTTTTTTTTGTTATTCAGGTTTCGAGTTCTTTCTTTTCAAAACAGGGTTTTCTATCACTACCTGGTCCATAAGATTCCAGTACGATCTGACCGCCATTTTACCTACCTATTTTTGCCTGGCAACTTTTTGTTGATATCTCTTTTCTCTTTTTTTTTTGTTTTCCATCTGCCAGATATCATAAATATTTTAAAGTTGCAGTTGATGTAAATAATTTGCATTAAAAAAAGGACGAATAAAAATGGTTGGAATTATTTTATTTCGAAATACATAAAATACGATAACTTTCAATCGAATTTTAAAATATTCCACTCTATTGGAAACGTTGTATAAGGCTCCTATTTATTTAAGGACCTACCTACCTTGAATGTATTAAATATGATTTAATTGGATTGCATCCTGTATGTAGATGCAATATACTTCATATCATGTTTAACAACTCTTAAAAGCGTTCGACCATTCGTCAATAAACAAACCATCCAAAAAGTTGTCAGCAGAAGGTCCTCGAAACGATATGAGTGCCTTCACAAACATATTAATTTTTTCATATTTTTTCTATATGACGAATGAGCGTACCAAACTTAAATTCCATCACTGTTCACAGCACATGAAACACGATCGATTTTTTTGCTTAAATACTTTTAATATGCATTGAATAAATAACAGACCAACAGAATCAGCCATCTTGCTCTTCCTTTACAGGCATATTTGCTCCACATTAATAAAAGACATAAAAGCAGCATAATCTATGCATTCTTTTTAAGCTTATGTGTCAATTTCGAAATGTCGGTCGTCTCGTTTAGGGTGTGAAAACCTATACCTGTACACGTGGGTACCTATTTATATACATAACTGTTCACATTTTGTTCGTTGATATTTTTTGTGCTCCATTCACATTTCTAATCTTTTTTTGGTCTTGCTGTGATAAAACCACCGCACCGATAACGTTCCCCATGGACACCATTGCTACATTATACATTATATCGTGTGGATAAATTGGGAGGAAATTATTCTATTTCATGCGAGATTTAACGTGTGTTTTCCAATAACTTATCGATGTATTATGTGGTAACACTTAAGGGTGAACAGTGTACCCAAAGTAGTTGTAGAACACGTTTTATATAATATATTTTAGCCTAGGCCTTTTATACCTTATCGTACACTTTATTTATGGTGTATGTTGAAAAGGGCAACCCCAGCTGTAGGTTAAACATCGAAATGCTACAAATATTTTCTGTTTTGTTGTCATAGTGATTGATAGTGAGGAATTATTCTGCAAAAATGAATTTATCTCGTTTTATATACTCTGGCAGGTTTGAAGTGAAAGTTAAATCATTTCCATGACAATGCATTTACGGAAGGTGATTTTTTATCGACTCTGTTCTTTTTTGACTAGTATTCCGTAATAAATTTGAAAGATTATTTTGCTCCACTGTTAAAGAGACCGACTCGTTTTTTCTTATTAGGATGTCTTCGGGGCACTAATTTAAAGCATAGGATTTAAGACGTGGTTGTCATTGTCGTCAAAATTATTATTACAGGTTGATGTTAATGAGAGATTATTCTTAAGAAATAGCAATTATAATTGGCAAAACAATAAAGCGAACCATGCAAAACGAATAATTATAGCAAATATAAAATGACACGTTTTGTCTTAACGAAAGCTTTATTAAAAGTGATCTTCTTTTTCTAATGAAAACAAAAGTTCAAAAACAAAACTAATTATACATAACATATGTATTATACATTATACATATTTATACACCTAGGTACATAAATCGTTCGAATCTACGATAAAAGAGGTAGTATGTAGAACATTTTGTATGTTGGCATATTATTTATAACGGGTGCTCATACTGGGTAGTGAAGTTGGTTTGAAAAACAATATATATGTATTTCTAAATGTATAGTGATGGACAAAACAATAGGACCATTTTTATAGTTCTTAATTATATGTAAAAAAAATATGTTTTTTATATTTTTTCATAATTTTTTTTTATTGTACGACTTATTTTAACGAGTCTAAAACTAAATTAATTCATAAACTTTTAAAAAAATATATACTTACTTACTAAATTATAAAATAAGAAAATAAGGTTATTTTTAAATGAACAAAACAATAGGACCATTAATTTTATTTGTAAATTTGTTTATACTTTTAAAAGTGTTCACTACCGAAAGTCAATATTTTGTAGTATAACCCTTGTTTTGAGTCACAGCTTGGACTCTCATTGGCATTGAATCGACAAGTTTGCTGCAGGTACTTTGCGGTATAGCGTACCAGGCTTTTTTGAATTTGTTCCACAGTTCATCTTTATTTTTTGATTTTTCACCAGCCAGAGATTTTTTTACAATTGCCCATAAGTTTTCCAATGGATTTAAATCGGGCGAGCCGGCCAGGTAACTAGATCAATCCTTTTCTCTTCTAACCAGCTTTTAACTTTGCGAGATGTATGCTTCGGGTCATTGTCATGCATGAACTTCCACCTTAAAGGCATTTCATACACGGCATACGGAAGCATGACCTCCTCTAATATTTTTGTGTGTAAATGCTGATCCATATTTTTTTCCATCCGAAAAATTGGACCTACCCCGTACCACGAAAAACATCCCAAACCATGATGTTCCCACCTCCGTGCTTCACTGTTTTGGTTGTGTACTGTGGTTTATGCGTAGCATTCTTTGGACGTCTTACCCACCTCTTACCGTCTGATCCTACCAAATTTACTTTGGTTTCGTCAGACCATAGAATGTTTCGCCATTTTTTTCCATTATCTGGGCCCACCCAATCTAAATGTTGTTTGGCAAAATAGATTCTATTTTTTCGATGTCTTTTGGTAAGCAGTGGTACTTCCCTAGAGCTTCTTCCGAAAAGATGCTGCTCCTCAAGCCGTCTCCTAACCGTTCTTTCACTGATGGGCAAGTCCAGTTCCTTTTTAATATCCCTAGAAGATTTAAATGGGTCCTTCTTGGACAGGCGCTTAATCTGAGCATCAAGTCTTGGGGATGTTTACCGTGGTCTGCCTGTTTTTTCTTTTGCTTTTTGGGGTTGTAGTGCGTTATACACAAATATTTTGGATCTCCCAATTATTCTGGCCACTTCCCTCTGCGATTTTCCATCCTGCACCAGTTTGATGATAGTTTCCCTCATAGTTTCGGAACAATGTACGCCGGCGCCGCGACCCATGTTGCGTTTATTCTTGTGAATTCACATATAATAAACAAATATGTATAATATTCCAAGAATGGAGTACTGTATAATGTTTTATCAAAATCTTATTAATTTCAACCTAAAAACAAACAAAACTCACCTGGTACTTTTGTTTTGTCCAGCTCTAATAGATATTTTTTTTTATTTGCTTACCTTTTCACAGTAATAAGCAGTTTATTCTTAATTTTAGTTGCTAGCACCAAGAATTAACCGTTATTAGCTGGACTTACATAAAGAAAAAATTATAACTATTTTTTTTTAAGAAAGAGAGAGCTAATTTTAAAGGCATCCTTACTGGTCTTATTGTTTTGTCCGTCACTGTAGATATTTTTTATACACATTCTTTGTTTCATTGAAAACATAGAAAAAACAGAAATAAAATGAATAACTGGATCTTAAGAACTTGGTCTTATAGCCAGGGGCGTATCCAGGATTGCAGTTGTGGGGGGGGGGGCGTTGGTGGACCGAAAAAGATTATTTTATTAGATAAAGGTACATATCCTTAATATAATCGTATAATATATATCAGTAGTTTGAAAAAAAGATTAACAGTCTTGGCAATGTTTGTAAAAAAAGAGTTCTATTGGACCCATACACAAAATATATTGACAAAGAGTTTAATACAAAAAACATAATGTACAGAATGTACGACAGAATCCAGTTGCGGAATATAAACAGGCCTTCGAAAATACTTCTCGGCAAGTAGGCGCTTCATACGAAAACAACACGTTATTTTAAGGATCCAAAATTTATATTTTTCAATCCGCAGGGTCATTTCTCCTATAATCGAACACTTAGTGGCTTACATAAAAGTAATCATCAACAAAAGCCGTTCAACGTAAATATATGATGTAAAGTTAGTTACTTGCTGAAACTCAAAATTTTGTACTATATCTATATATTTTTTTATTTACTTTAACTGCTTTTTTTTAAAAAAAATAAAAACTAGAAAAAAGCCAAAAAAAAAAAATAAAAACTAGAAAAAAGCCAAATTACCCAGTAATCGAACACTTGTTTCCTGAAGCCGAACATAAAGTTTCCTAATTTCGAACGTAAGATTTTGGGAATAGACTAAACTTTTTAAAAAATAATAAAAATCATTTGTTGAATTCTTATTTCAATTTAAATGAACAAATTTATTAAATTATTTTATTTTTATTCAATTTTGTTGAAAATAGGAACACAAGTGTTTAAAAAACCTTAAAAAAAACGAACATAAATATCAATATTCTTAAGCAAAGTAGTTTTGGAATTCTTTTTAAAATGTAATGTAATGTTAAAAGTATAAGATCGATATATGCCAGCAACCTTGCTATAACTTGCATAAGATGGCCATATACAATATAAGCTATAGCTTAAATAAAATGGCTATATATAAGCTACCTACTGATGCACGTGCTTTAGATTGTATAAGATGGCTATAGCTTGTATAATACTCGTACAAACTACATACAAATGCTCGGGCTTTTCTGGTTATAAATTTGCTGAAGGATATTATCAGATCTCTTTATATATTGTATATTGAAATCGGTTTTGGTCGATATTTTTTGTCGATTTTGTGCTCACTTACATTTTTTTTAACAATAAAGTTAAAACGAATATTAACATCAAATACTTATTCAAAACTAATGGCGAAATTCCCATGAAATACAAATAAATTTACAACAATAACAAATCATAAAAATGGACGCACTATAGCTTGTATAAGATGGCTATATACAAGATATAGCTTGTATAAGATGGCTATATTAAACTGCTTTGCTTTAGCTTTTATAAGATGGCTATATGCAAGCCATTTTGCTATAGCGTTTATAAGATGGCCATATACATGATTTAGCTTGTTTAAAATGGCTATATACTCGTATAAGCTATAGCTTGTATAAGATGGCTATATCCAAGCTTCCATGCTATAGCTTGCATAAGTTGGCTTTACATACGCTATATCTTGTGTTAGATGGCTATTGATTTTAGCGCTCTAAATAACAACTTTGGAAGGCTCGTAGATGGCCTAATAAAAGTAGTTTTGAAAAGTTTTATCAATAAAATATTTAATTTGCCATTGCTTGCGAAATTTCAAAATCGGACCTACTGCACGCTAAATTGTTAGTATCTTAATTTCCCGATATTAATCCTTCCATGAAGTGTAGATATGGGTACTCCAAACTCATTACTTTCTGCTCGAAAGCTCAAAAGATTCTAACGAATAACTTTTAAGGTAATTTCTCGAGAGGGTTCAGGGTTCACTTTATATGTTTGATAATTTCGTTTCGTTGTGTCTGTAAGAAGTTTTAGTTTTCTAATTTAAGGCAAGAAACGATAAAATATTTGAACTGTTCGGACAAAGGAAACCAACAATACATTATAATACATTATGGTTTCCTTGATTCGAACACTAGCGTTCGAACAGGAAACTCGTACAAATTTGGTTTCCTATGTTCGAACAGTAAAAATATAAAACAACTATTAACTTCTTAGATACAAATTTTATTTAATTGAATAACAATAGATTTAAACTAAAGAAAAACCTTTTAAAGATTTGTATTTAACTCAATTTTCGCACAATATACACAGTTTCCCACAACCCTATCAACATTTTTTTTCTACAAAACCCGTAAAATACCGGACTCTATGGAGTCCCAACACAAACAACAATTCTTATTAAATATTGGCATTTAATTGTGCTAGTTGAATATGTCTCAATGTTAAGGGTAGTATCAAATTTTACATTTCGCATTTATAGAAGTTGAAAATCTGGGAAATAACACAGTTTAAACGGTTTTTTCCTAAAAGTTTCCTGGAAATTTTTCACCAATTCGAATCTTGGGAACGTGAATGATGCTAAAAAGTTTACCCCGGAATTTATTGGTAGTGGTAATAAACTTTAAAAGGGAATTTTGCTTCATTTCATACGATTTTTTTTCGAGGGAAATTTATTCTTTGCTATATTCACGATCATAGGAAAAATATCCAGGGAATAAAATATTCCAATATGAAGCGAAATTCTCTGGGCGATTCCCGATAAATAAAATCTGTGTGAGATTTGCATTCTCAGATACACAGCCTGGGGTTAAATTCCGCATGCGTGAGTTTTATCTGTATACACAGAGTCGTGTACACTTACATATTTGCGATACCTCAAGGGTGCGATTCTCTTTTTTTTATGACTGATAGGCAAATCACCCATAATTTGATTGTGAATATTTTTTCTTCACAAAAATTCATTCATGCTTGAGGAATTCGACCCCTGGATCCCTTAATTATACTATATTTCCCGCTAAATTGAAGAAACACATACAGTATTTTACGGATAAATTAAAAACTCATATAAGAAAAACTCGCTTCTAAGAAACGGAATAAGAAACACCATGCCTTTTTTATATTTCTTTCGAAATTAATCGTTTATAAGAAACTCGCATATAAGAAAAACACTGTTATACGAAAGCGTTTCTTACAAACCAAAATCAATTCTTAACAAAAAAGTACGCTTATAAGAAGTTAACTTTGTCTTACAAGCACAAGCCTGTGCCAAAACCTTTTAAATATGCATCTTTGTGTTAAGGCCTGTATTACAAGTTCCCACTTTCCAAAGGAATGACAGCGGAAAATTGAAAAGGCCGCGAATATTCTGACCACAGATGAGGTCAGCTATTACCGTGTATTTGTGTGTAGTTTCACTATACCACAAATTGTTATTAGTTTTTACATCTATTCATGGAGAGGAAGTTAAATTTACAAATACAACAATGTAAACAAATGTGATTCTTATATTTGCGCTTGACTTCTTTTTGCTGGTTGCGTTTCACCGATAAATGTTTAAAGATTAGTCTACCTGTAATACAAAATAGTTCCTAAAGGCTTAATTTTCTAATAGGCTCACAAAAGGTTGCTTAATTTTATTTATTTTAAGAGAAGACTTATTTATTTTATTTTTTTACTTGTTGAAGAAGAGTATATTTTTGTTACTTTGTTATATTAAAGCTTTTTATCTTAAAAAATATTATAGATGAAGTTTTTATATGAACATACATTCATTATGCATATAAAGTTTGAATGGGCTACTTCGTTTTCATGAAATTTTGAACGTATACCTACAAAATATTTTCTTTTGCCCATAATTTTTTAAAAGAAATTTTTTCTTATATCCGTGTTTCTTTCTTACATCCGATGTTTGGATATAAGAAAAACTTCGATATAAGAAAGAAATGTCTGGGATTTATAGAGCATCTTATATTCGTGTTGTCTAGGTACTGATATTTTATAATTATAATTGTATAAATTATTCAAAATAATTTCTGGAATTAAAATTACAACTTCGCTAAAATATTTAATTGCTAAAGCATGAAACTTATTCAATTGAATCAAAAAGAACAACAATTTTAATTTGTTTAATAAATATAAATTTTGTTTACGACAAGCCTATTTTTATCAGATAATCTACATATAAGAATCATGAGCAATAATAAAACACGCCTAAGCTTTTGGTAGCAGTGTAGAAACCCGAATAACATTAGAAATACTTCAAAAATATAAATCTAAAATTCTAAAGCATCATACTATTTCTTTCTGACACAAACATTTGGCACAGAGCTCAGGTTGCACCTCGATCAGTATGCAGTAGCTTGCTAGTTTAAGTAAGTTATTCTTCACTTTTTTTTTTTTCAAATAAGACACATTTATATAACGGATTATCCATTTTGCGGTTTCAAAAGTAAACTTAAATAAATCACATACTAAATATTTTTTTCATGATATTTCTTTTTTTTTATAAAGCTTGAACGTTGACATTATGTGCGAAACACTAAATCATTTAAATGACCACCACGCGAATTGTTGCAAACGTCGATTCTTTTGAGGTAATTTTCGACCACTTTTTGACACATATTGGGCGGTATCTCAGCCATAACTTGACGAATGTTGGTTTTCAAGTTCTCAAGAGTTAAAGGTTTATCTGCATAAACACGGTCTTTCGCGTAGCCCCACAAAAAAACTACAGCCGGCCGTTTCAAATCGCATGATCTTGATGACCAGTTAATTACGCGGACAGGAAATGTCTCGTGCAATAAAGCCATATTCGCTCGAGTTGTGTGGCATGTGGCACCGTCTTGTTGAAACCACATATTCTCCAAGTCGAATTCTTCAATGGCAAGCAAAAAAAATTCGGTTATCATATGACTATAACGCTCCGAATTGGCGGTGACAGTCGTTCGATCGTCGTTTTCGAAGAAATAAGGTCCAATTACACCTCCGGACCAAAAAGCGCCCCAAGCAGTGACTTTTTGCGATGCAATGGCCTCTCTTCAATTACTTGAGGATTCTTAGAACATCAAATACAACAATTTTATTTATTAAACACCCACCGAGTGTGCTTCGTCGCTGAAGAAAATTTTGTTCGAAAAATCGAAGTCCACCGCCTGTTGTTCAAGCACCCATTCGACGTATCTACGACGTTGTGAATGGTCAGCTAGCTGCAGTTGATGTGTGAGCTGGACTTTATATGGATGTAGGTGTAGATCCAAATGTAAAATACGCCATAATGTGCCGTAAGACAGTCCTAATTCCTGAGAACGACGAGGAATCGGCACATTCGGGTCTTCGGCAACACTTTCACTTACAGCAGCGATATTTTCAGTGGTACGAGCGAAACGATGATGCACAGGCCTTACAATATCTGTAATCTTCAAATTTCTTCACAATTTTGCCAATTGTTTGCGTAGTTGGACGATTATGTAAACCATAATCTGTTCTTAGGTTTTAACAATTTTTATGCGTTGTGCGATAGTTCGATAGTGCGATCCATTTTCGTAAATGTTAGACTTTCAGCTGGAAAAAAAGTTGATATAACAACTTAGTTTGACAGATGTCGAATGCCAGCCCTATACTTTTGAAACCGCAAAATGGATAACCTTTTACATTTTAGAATAAACAAAATCAGATACACTATAATGACGAAATGCAAACAAATAACCCTTTTTAAACTTCTTAAAAATTGCAGTCACTTTGTGTGATATTGTCAAAAAAAAGTAGCAATATAGTAAAAAAAAGTTTTAATTTATGACAAAAAATACCAAATTGATGCCACCACGCATTCAAATGTAAAAATCTAATATTATTTATTGTTAATCGTAATTTTCGTTTAGTTTTTTTTATGCAAATTTCAATTGAGAATAATATAAAGTTGGTAAATATTTCGATGAAATTGCGATTCGTTTATGTCAATGTTGTTTCATTTTGTTCCAATTATTGATATTAAAGGTCATCATGATTCAGGACTTTTAAGTGTCAATTTTTACCATTTAAGACATTCTTGCAAATTGCGAGTAAACAGTCTTAAATGCCTAAATTCAGAGCTAGGGTAGGAAACTGAATTGGTTTTTCGTGATTTACATCGCATTTTGCTTGATCCGATCTAAAAATTGTTTCCGTGATGCTCATTATTCTTTTTGTTTGTTCCTACGTTTTATGATTATAAATGAAGATTTTATCATTGTTTTGCAGTTCTGGGGGAGGGGGGGTCAGGTCATTACTCACATGACCCCCCCCCCCTAGATTCGCCAATGAAGGTTAGTCTATTTATGCAGGTGTAAATCCGATTTGGGTAAGATTATCTTGATTCTTAGTATAATGAATTGTCGAATAGATGATTCAAGAAACAATTACATGTCTAGTATCATATCTAAACTATACCTACAAATACAAATATATTTAAATGGATTTTAGTTATTTAAATTGGGAGGGTAATATGATTATACCTACCAACATAGTTGGAACCTAGGTATGTAAATATGTATGTACCTACATATATAATAAAAGTGAGGGATATACTTGGGTATAAGTAGCCACATGCATATAACTTTAAAATTTAGGTCTTATATACATAATATGCATGTGATATGTCACGGATATCCGGGAGGTATTTGGTATCCGGGCTATATTCGGCCGTAATGGAATAATCTTTTTATGTCCGGCCGAATACCGAATTTTACATTTAAACATTTTTAGAAAAAAAGTTTGAAACGCCATTTTAAAGTTATTATTAATAAATATCGGAATAAATCCAAAAACAAAAACAATACAAACGCATTTACATACGTAGGTATTGTTTTTGTTCCTTATTTTGTGGACTGTAATTATGATTTTAATTGAGTTTTTTTGTGACCTTTAGTCCGAATTAATATGCGTTTCGCCCAGGTACTACAGATGGGCTCATCAGTTAGATGCTGTATTACCTTTATAAGACGCAATATATTTTAGTCGACAAATAAAATTTACAGATTTAAAGCACTTTTAAATTTTATTTTTAGGCCTAAAAATAACGGTGTGATCTTGAAGGAAAATCTTATTTTTCTCTAAAGCGGCTACAACGATTTTGATAAAAAAAAATTGAGATTTTTTTTGTTGGTAATAGCTATCATTTGATATGAACCAAAATGACGGGAAAAGTCTATTAACGGTAACTTTCATATAACGTTTTTTTTTAATTTTTGGCTTTCTCGGTAACGGTACATTGTGTTTCTGTCAAATTTTATATCTGATAAGATCTAAGTAGCTAACTTAATTTTGCATATCAAAATTTTGAATAACTTTTTCTTAAATTAAAATTAATAATTGAATTTTTTTTTAAATCAATATTTTTAAAACTAATCAAAAAAATAATTAAATTAAATTTTATATTCACATGTACATTAATAGTCTCTAAAAAAAATTGCATACCTACCAAAATTTCAAAAAACGAAAAATAAAAAACGGGATTTCATCAAAACCCGTCCTACAATTTTCGAGATACTTTTTTATTGATCGGTGACATCTAATGGCGTTCTTCGTTTTTTTCGAAAAAACCGATTGAAGTAATGGTTTTGTTAGTTTAAATAAGTTTAAAAAAAAAAACGATTTTTTCCCACATATACACCATTCACTTTCATTATATATCTACATACTTACTTGTACATATTAAATTATTACCCTCCTAATTTACATAATTAGTTATCATTAAATAATTAAAATCCACTTAATCCACATTTGCAGGTAGGCATACCTATGTAACTATTCCTTGAATCATGCATTGGACAATTCATTATACTAAGAATCAAGGTAATATTACCTACATGGGCTTTAAATCTGCATAGGAATAACAGCGTCAGTGAATAATACTAAAATTGTTAGCTACAAGAGCAAGTTGTACGATCCAGTCGTGCATTTTATTTTTATGATGGATGTCCTGTGTGCGGTGATTGTGCCATATCTCACACTAAAATATTGCAAACTTCTCAAAATAAATTGTTAACATGATTTTGATCATTCCACAATTCAATATTTGATCTCCATAGAAAAGCTGGTATTAAATTGATTAATGAACGAATTCAAGAACTTACTGAGCGATTTGTTATCAGTTGTAATTTTGCTGAAAATCGTCTCACAAGCGAAAGTTGTTTGTAACATGCACCGTGTCGTTTGAAAAAATATTTTTTTTACTTATTAATTTCTTTGCTTGTTAATGTATTTATTTATAAACAAACCTATTTGTATTATATTTATGTTTATTAATTTAAATAGTTAACACGCCGCATTTACATGCACCCCGTTATGATTTGCCAGGTCAGCAAATCATGTTCGAGCAAGTTGTAGGTTCCCACGATTGGCGAGGATCATGTATCAGCGCATTTTGAGGTAAATGCACGGGAGCCTTCAAGGTCGCTGACGCTGCGAATCATCGTGCGGCGTAATGGAATTGCGATATGGATTATTAAGTGTGGGAAGAGTTAGTCTTAAGTTAGTCTTAAAACAGGTCGGACGTGGGTAATAAAGATCAGTGATTTTGAATAAATAACGGATTGTTTAATTTAAGTAAGTCGAACCGTTGGGCCTGCCCCTAGTGGGCAGGCGTTCGCGTTTTCTTTAGGATCCCTCGGAGGGAATCCTTTTACTTAAATATATATATGTACTTATTTATTTACTTGTTCATGTATTTATTTTTTTTTCAATTTTTTTTTAAATTTAACTACATGCCTGTAAGACCTAAGGTATTTTAAATGCAACCTGAATTGCATGGCACTAGTTTGGCACAGTGGATTTGAGAACCAGGTATTGACTGTCTCATTTTAACCCATGGGCGGCATCCAATTAAAATTGAAGGTATAGAAAAGAATGCGCCTAGCGTGTGGACCGAACCCAAACGTCTAAGTTAGCAATGAAACACTTTATCCCCTGCGCCACTGCCACCCAATTTATGTATCTAATTTGTATGTACTTAATTTTTTTTTGTATATCTATATTTATTTATCTGGGGTGCCAGCATGTAACTTGATACTATTGAGTATTGATCATCGTCGTTGAACTCGAAACAAATATTTTTTGACAGCACGTAACTTGAAACGAGTTTCATTTTGACTTGTACTAAAAAATTATTGTGAACTAGAATTTGAAATGTCAAATAGTATTTTTTTTAAATTAAAATTATTTTCTCAATTTTAAAATCCGCATATTTTTGATTCGGAAAATCAAGATGACGAAGCTTCTAATGCCAAAGTCAAAAGGAAATATTGAAGAGATAATAGCAACCAATTAGTGTTGTGTGAAAATGAGTAAAGATTAAAAAAAAAACATCGACAAAATATTAATTTTTTTTTTTTTAGTTTTGTCAAGAATAAGTAAAGAATGTTTCCGGTGGATATTCAACACCATTCAAATCCTAAGAAGCGTAAGAAGCACTTCGGTTCCCCCATATTTACAGGTTAGTGCAACATTGAGTCTGATAGCCAATGTGAGTTATCAGACCAATGTGGGAACAAATGTGTTATTAGGTATAGCAGAAACAACCGTAAAGACCCTTTCAAAGGCTGCTTCCAGCCCAGCGCACTGAATTATTGTTTATTTTATAGCGTTTATATTTTTTTGAATGTAAGGGCTTCCACCAACGCCCTTTAAGTTAAGCTGATTGGTTCTCAGCTTAAACTTCACTATTATATGTATTTAAAATCACTCCAAGTAAAAAAATAAGAAAGGTTTAAAAAATATACTCCCATTTCTCATATCAACGAAATATTACCCAATTCTTACGATTTTTTTGCGGAGGACATTTCTGTGTTTAATGAATTTTTTTCAATTTTTCCAAGAGGAAATCGCTTGTTTTCCTACCTCGGGAGGTTCCTCTGGCCAAGTCATGATGACTACTCATAAATCTAGTAATAGTCTCCAACTACTTTTTGTTAATGGACATGTTTTGCTTGGGTTCCATCTTTGTTTTGTGGAAATACTCCCGACGAGGATTACTAAATTCTATCGACTAAGAACTTTTGTTTCAAACGCCTGTTTGAAATTTGTGTGCTGCCAATTCTGACGATACAATCGAGCGAAATCGATGAACCAAATTAGATGCTGACAGTGCTCGATTGTATCGAGCAAACTAGATTGTATCAATTTACGTGCTGGCATCTCTGTTTGTTTGTTTATTTATTAATTTGATTAAAGAATTTATCTAATTGTGTTTAAAGAACGTACTTATTTAGTTATTAACTAATAACTGCACAGTAGCTTTTACTTTAAACATTTTTTTTTAGAAAAACAGAAAAGAAAATGTAAAAATAAAATACTATTATTTTTTTCGCATTTCCTTCAAATGTTGGTTTATCTTTAAAATTAATATAAGCTTCTTAAAGACAGAGGTAGTGAATAATTTAGAATTTTCCTTCCAATAAGACGCAGTGCCACATTGACATTTCACATAGCTGGTCAAATTATTTTCTCCTTACGGATTTTCTTGTATATGACGATTAAGCAGCTCAAAATCATAAAACACGTAATAAAAACATATATAACAGGTCCGCCATCTAACGTTTTTTTTTCACCTAGTGCTTAATTCGTGAATGGTAACACTTAGGTCATGTCTGATTTGACAGATAATTAGTCTTATCCTACCGCTGAACGAATATGGTTGTGTATACGCTTGCACAACGCTGGGAAATATTGCGACATTACTTTGAAAATCATGGTAACGTTGCAGAATGTGTGCGAAAATTGCGTACGGATTTTGGAAGAAGAGAAGCACCGTCAGCTCCGTATGTTCGTTATCTTGTGAA
This sequence comes from Philhelius pedissequus, assembly GCA_910595825.1. Lineage (NCBI taxonomy): Eukaryota > Metazoa > Arthropoda > Insecta > Diptera > Syrphidae > Philhelius > Philhelius pedissequus. Next base: position 170,716,018 of record OU343161.1, on the reverse strand, counting down.
AAAAGTGAAAGAAACTGGCATCCCCATCGATAAACCAAAGCGTGAAAGCCAAAAGCAGTTCATTCACCCGAGAATATTGCTGCTGTGGCAGAAAGTGTACGTGAAGCGCCATCAAGATCAATTCACCGTCGTTCTCAACAATTGAACATTTCGGAGACATCATTGAGACGAATTTTGCATAAAGACCTAGATATGACGCCATACAAAGTCCAATTGGTTCAGGAGTTGAAGCCAACTGACCATCCAATGCGTTTTCGCTTCGCTAAGTGGGTCTGCGATCGACTTAGAGAAGATGCCGATTTTGCCAAAAAAATCATCTTTTCAGATGAAGCTCATTTTTATCTTGGCGGGTATGTAAACAAGCAAAATTGTCGCATTTGGGGCACAGAAAACCCGCAAGCATACATTGAAAAGCCGATACACCCAAAATGAGTCACTGTCGTTATCGGGCCATGTTGAAGGAATTTTTGTTCACAAAAATTGAAGAGGAGGATATTGGCAATATTTGGTTTCAACAGGACGGCGCTACGTGCCACACAGCCGAAGCTACACTCGATGTTTTGCGCCCTGTTTTTGAAGATCGCATTATCAGCCGCAGAGCTGATGTCGTTTGGCCACCTCGGAGCTGCGATTCGACACCGTTGGACTATTATTTGTGGGGTGCCGTAAAAGATAAGTGTTACGCCGACAAGCCAGAGACAATTTACGCTCTAAAGAACAATATTCGTGAAGCCATTGGTGAAATACAGCTGCACACAATCGATAATATGCTTAAAAATTGGACCGATCGTGTAGGCTACTGCATGGCCAGCCGTGGCAGCCATTTGAATGAAATTATTTTCCATTATTAACCGGAAGGATTGTACTTTCAAATAAAAAAAGAAATTTGAGAAAATATTCAGTATTTTTTTTATAGCATTTTCAAAAAAAAAGTTATTTGGCGGACCCTTTATTATTTAAAAAATACTACAAATTTAAATAAGAAAGAAAGAAAAAGCTATTCGAGGCGTTATTTCAAAAAAATCGCCCAACAATTAGATACTATTGTTACAGTAACTGTTGGTACCACACTTTTCGACGAAACTCGTGAAATTGAAACTTATACGCTAATCAACTTCAATGCGAGTATTTTCGTATGTTATTTAGAAAACTTAACAAAACAATTCAATTATCTATTCTGCAGTTTGGATTTTCTAAGATGATGTCAGAAATATTTCTCCCTTCTGATATTTCTAAATCTAGTCCTTAGAATGCTTGCATATTCTATAAATGTATGAGAAACTAATCTACTTTAAATTTTAAATATCTTGTAACTTTGTTCTCTTTGAATTAAAAATAAGCCAAGCGAAATTATCATAAGAGTCTTTAGGTAAACTCTTAGCTTTTTCTGCCTAGGTATAAATGGTGGAGAATTTATTTTCGCTAAATATAATCATACGATATTATTACAATTAACCCCTTGCGAGTAACTCTTATAGGAGCTAGAACACAACGCTGTTTAAGGTAACTGCTGTAAGTCTATGTATATCATTGACACAAGTCTTTTTTCTGGAATTGTAAGCTTAGCAGACTCACCCTTATGCAAGGTAAAATGAATGCTACAATACGAACGAACAGAAAGAAGCAAAAGAGATCCCTATAATCCTTGCACCTTCTTTAATTAATTTTATTTTATTTTTCTACACTTTATCTTTATGTGTTCTTTATGTTCATAATTAGTTTTTCACTTATGTCTTCATTCAAATAGTGGCATTAAAGCCCGTAAAAGGCTTAAGCTCCTTAGATCTTTAAGAAACTATAATACATTTAAATTTATTAATCAAACTTTTAACTAAATAATGGGTACCGAATGTTTGGTCCAGACGACTTGCTTAGAAAATCTTGCTCATCAATTATTACAATACCAAAATTTAATCATCTGATTATAATGTAGGTAGTGTAGTTTTTCGATAATATTAATCGATATTTAATTAGCAGGCCAAATGATAATTTAAAAAAATTGAAAAATTTGAAGTTTTATAGATATTTTGTTTATCATTAGCTTTATAAAATTCCAAATTCAAATAAATCTTATCATTAACTTGACTGAGCTGAGGTAGCAGCATTCACTAAACTACAGTCTGAGATAGCAGACTCAAATAAATCACAATCTGACATAGCAGATGTCAGTTAACCACAGTATGAAATAGCAGACTGTCACTAAACCACAGTCGGATATAGCAGAAGACACTAAACCACAATGAGATAGCAGATGCCACTAACTAACTAACTTAAACCTGGGGTTGCACTGTCCTTTCTCGGATCTAAGTGTTTCATAATGTGAAGCTTTACAAAGTACGGATTGATACTTTTGATAAACTATGGTTGTTGTTAGAGGTAGATGTAAAGGGTTATCCATTTTGCGGTTTAAAAATTATAGGGCTGGAATTCGACATCTGTCGAAGTAAGTTTTTTTTTCAGTTGAAAGTCTGACATTTACGAGAATGGGGTCGCTTAACTATCGCACAACGCATAAAAATTGTTAAAACCTACTACAAAAATGGTGATTCTGCCACAGCCACATATCGTGCTTTAAGAGGAGATTATGGCTTACATAATCTTCCAACTACGCAAGCAATTGGAAAAATTGTAAAGAAATTTTAAGAGACTGGATTGGTTACCGATTCTGTAAGGCCTGCGCATCATCGTTTCGCTTGTACCACTGAAAATATCGCTGCTGTGAGTGAGTGTTGCCGAAGACCCGAATGTGTCGATTCCTCGTCGTTCTCAGAAAGTAGGACTGTTTTACGGCACATTATGGCGTATTTTGCATTTTCGATTTACACTTACATCCATATAAAGTCCAGCTCACACAACAACTGAAGCCAGCTGACCATTCACAACTTCGTAGATACGTCGAATAGGTGCTTGAACAACAGGCGGTGGACGGCGATATTTCGACCACAATTTTCTGCAGCGACGAAGCACATTTCTCACTCGGTGGGCATGTTAACAAACAAAATTGTCGTATTTGGGGTTCTGAGAATCCTCAAGTAATTGAAGAGAAGCCATTACATCCACAAAAAGTCACTGTTTGGGGCGCCCTTTGGTCCGGAGGTGTGATTGCACCTTACTTCTTCGAAAACGACGATCGAACGACTGTCACCGTCAATTCGGAGCGTTACGGTCATGATAACCGACTTTTTTTTTACCTGCTATTGAAGAATACGGCTTGGAGAATATGTGGTTTCAACAAGACTGTGCCACATGCCACACAACTCGAGCGAATATGGCTTTATTGCAAGAGACATTTCCTGGCAGCTTAATTTCTCGTCGTGGCGATATCAACTGGCCACCAAGATCATGCGATTTGACACCTCTGGACTTTTTTTGTATGGCTACGCGAAAAAACGTGCTTATGCAGATAAACCTTTAACTCTTGAGCACTTAAAAACCAACATTCGTCAAGTTATGGCTGAGATACCGACCAATAAATGTCAAAAATTGGTCGAAAATTATTTCAAAAGAATCGATGCTTGCAATACTTCGCGTGGTGGTCAGTTAAATGATGAAGTATTTCACACATAATGTCAACGTTCAAACTTTATAATTTTAAATTAAATAAAACAATAAAGTAATAATGAATAATCCAAAAGTAGAAATAAAATAAAATTATAATGCATATACCTATCTATACTTTAATATTTTAACAAATATTCTTGTTACCAAACTCAGAAAAATGTTATTTTTAATTTTTCTCATTAATGATAATTTAAATCATTTCAGCAAATAACATCAAAGAAGACTTTGGAACCCCTGTTTTCCCTTGTGCCTTATTGGATCAAATCAATTATTTCAATTAGGTTGCTCTGAAAAGATTTGCTTTCACAGGAACGCCTACTGTATAAATCGTTGTAATAATATAAAATTCCAAATATAAACACAAATTCAAACAAAAGAACTGTCCTGGGTTTGAATAAAATGGAGAATGATTATTATCTATTTGAGCTAAAGGGCAATAAGACATTCGTCCCGTCCAACCAATGAAAGCATTTGAATAAATGTGCGTGTAAATATTACCTTCACAATAATGGCTGACGGAGATTGTGGCTCATGTTCCTGTTTATACCCCCTTATTACTTCGACTAATGGCTGATGGGGCGACATGACGTTTGGCTGAGCCGAAGCAATCCGCTCGCACATGATTGATTGCTGAAATTGACCCAGCACCAGCACCAACGTCAGCGTTCCATTCAAAATGTGTCTTTATTCCACTTCATGAATATTAACGATTAAATGATGGATTTATGCAAAGCGGGGGCGAGTGTCAAATGAAAACATGTTTTGTTCCTAATTTATTCGCTAGTGGATTTGAGATGCTGGACTATGGATTTGTTTTATGGGTAGGTGGGTATACATATTTAGCTATATTCTGCTCCTGTTAAAGAGATAATAATCCATATTATCTAAATGGAAGTTTGGAATGATTGTTTGCAAGTCTTGTAGAACCTCATTTAAAGTTCAGAGGTTGTAATTTATTATTATATTTACAAACACAAAAAAAACAAAGATGAGACTTTGAGAAAAAATGATGCAGAATTTCTTAAGCAATTTGTTAAACGGGATATTTAACTTGTCACTCTCGTTACGATAAGAAAATAAAGAAGTAGAAAAAATTATTTATAAAATTACGTACCTATAATAAAAGTAAGTATATGTATTTTGGGTAATATTAACAGAAAATCCAATTTTAATATTTCCTCAACAAAACACAGAATGAAAAGAGGATTATTGGTCCATTTGCCTACTATATTATGTTTTTTTAATTTTCTGAACAGCTCTAAAATTGATTCTTTTGTTATTATTGGTACTGAACTTTGTCAAAAGTGGTAGTTAACATAAAAATAAGAACATTGCCAGATACGAGTACGGGCAATCTTAGAGAGGGAAGCTCATTTCCGTATGTGTTCATAAATATTAAAGGTGGATTAATATGTAAGATACTACATCTACTCTACATCGAGCTAAAAGCCTTAAGCAGCGCAGCGTACACCTTATTATGGGGGTCCCCCAAGGATCTGTTTTGGCCCTATCCTTTTTTGATTTTTGTTAACTCCCTTTTTGTTCAACCTTTTAAAGGCAGTATCACAGCTTTTGCTGACGATACTGCTTTGTGATATTTTACGAAAAACTATTTCCAATTATTTATTGACTTAAATTATGATCTTGAGAAACTACGTAAATGATTTTATATTCATCGACTTATTATAAGTGACAAACAACATTTATGGATTTTATCTTAAAGTGTAATATCTGTGAAGATATTTCAATAAGTTAACATTCACCTTTCTGTCTTCGATATCTGCTTAATAATGATTGCTCCTATGATTCTATTACTTCGTTTAATGAAAACCAGCTTTGTTCTGATGGTTGTTTTAGAATTGAACGAGTTGAAACTTTCAAATACCTAGGTATTCTGATTGATTTACAAATGAGCTGGAAAAACTACACGTCTATCTTTAAGGATTATCTTAACAAAGTTGTTAAGCAAATCTACCACCTTAGTTTGTATTGTAGTATACCTCTTCTAAAGTTTATCTAAAATGGTTTCTTTAAATCTAAGCTTCAATATGGACTTTCTCGTTGGAGAGGTACGCATTATAGCAAAATTGCGCCTTTACTTACTAAGCAAAAATTTGCTTTCAGAATTACTGCTAGGGTTAATCGTAGAACTCTAATTTTGATTTATTCAAGAATCTTAAAATTTTGCCACTAAAGCACTCAATTTGGTCACTGTACCTAATATTAATAAATCACACTTTTGTCACTTTTATTTAGTTGCTGATGCACCTCGTTGAATGCGAGAGAGTTGAAACAACATTTTTAAGAAATATTAAGCTTCTTCCATTTTCTCTGGACTATAATGGTATAGATGCTTTAATGAATGTAATTACTTGGGAATTATATAAAATAAAATGCACGACTGGATCGTACGAACTTGCTCTTGTAACTAACAACTTTAGTGAACCTAGTTATCCTTTGCAGGATTATATCCGATGTAGGTAAGATTACCTTGATTCTTAATATAATGAATAGTGAAATACATATTGTCACGGCAAAATTTTTCGCGACAAGTTTAATCCTCGTGTTTGTTTAATAATAATTTTTTTTTAACAGCTATTCCTCCTCTTTACTAAAAGAAACCGGGACGGCCATGGTCCATCAGCCATCGGTTCTTCCTCTCAGTACTGTGGAAGAAAACAAGATGGATGAATGTGGCGAATTTAGTCTTTATATCGAAGTGCTAACCATTGGTGGAAGAGTAGTGTTGATACTTTTGTTGAGAACTAGATGTCACTCCAGGTGGAAAATGTCCAACGGGCCGAACTAATTTTGAATGTGTTATTCTACATTTTATTAAAGATTATAAATTGATTAACTTCCTTTTCTGTAAAGATGGACTCTTATCGTTGGTTCCCACCTTCTTGAACAGTTAAACACGATAGGTAGGATTTATAAGACTTAGGCTCTTTCACACTGGGTTATTGGTTCATATTTACAATTAACTTTCGCTCTGACTGGAGTTTTCGATTTCTTTTCTTTTCCGGCGGGTTACGCGTTTTAGTTTTTTTCGAACAAAATGTTCTCCAGCGACGAAGAACATTTCTCACTCGGTGGGTATGTTCATAAACAAAATTGTCGTATTAAGGGTTCCGAGAATCCTCAAGTAATTGAAGAAGAGCCATTACATCCACAAAAAGTCACTGTTTGGGGCTCTCTTTGGTCAGGAGGTGTTATTGGACCTTACTTCTTCGAAAACGACGATGGAACGACTGTCACCGTCAATTCGGAGCGTTATGGTCATATGATAACCGACTTCTTTTTGCCTGCTATTGAAGAATTCGACCCGGAGAATATGTGGTTTTATCAAGATAGTGCCACATGCCACACATCTCGAGCGAATATGGCTTCATTGCAAGAGACATTTCCTGGCCGCTTAATTTCTCGTCGTGGCGATACCAACTGGCCACCAAGATTATGCGATTTGGCACCGCCGGACCTTTTTTGTGGGGCTACGCGAAAGACCGTGTTTATGCAGATAAACATTTAACTCTTGAGCACTTGAAAACCAACATTCGTCAAGTTATGGCTGAGATTCCGCCCAATATGTGTCAAAAAGTGTTCGAAAATTACCTCAAAAGAATCGATGCTTGCAACAATTCGCGTAGTAGTCATTTAAATGATGTCGTGTTTTACACATAATGTCAACGTTCAAAAGAAATATCATGAAAAAAAATATTTTATATGTGTTTTATTTACGTTTACTTTTGAAACCGCAAAATGGATAACCCTTTATTATCTAGCATTTAAATGCATAATTGAACGCTCTAAGCCTTTGCGGAACCCGACCGAATTACACCGCCGCCCACTCTTTTTCAATATTTAAGCATTTAAAACCAAAGTGCAACGGTATCTCCTGCCTAATTCTATCCTCGCTCGCATCTGTGTTTAAACATTTTTAGGGTAGTCATAACCCCTTGATTGCGCACATAATAAATAAAATGCACGACTGGAGCCCACGAACTTGCTCTTATGTTCGATCACATCGTATGCAAAAGATTTCTATTAAAAATCTAAATATATTTTTAAAGTCGTATTCTACTTAATTTTTTATATATAAAAAATTTCTTTATTTTTTTTTTTAAATTGGTATGACAATCTTAAGTATTTAATAATATAAACTTAAAAAAAAAAGATTAATTCGGCTTAAACAAAGAAAAAGTAATTCAAAATTCTGAAATAAATAATTAAACTAATTTGAGCTCAAAAAAAGTACGTCATTTTATTTCTTGTAAGACTTTTAATTTATGAGAAAAAAACCTTAAAACATCTGTGGAGCAGTTTTTGAGAAAAAAAGTTTTTTTTTTAAACTTTTTGAAAAAATTTAAAAAAAAATTCAAAATCGTGAATTCATATGTATTTAGCAAATACATATAACTATAATTTTTGAAAAAAATTATTGAGCAGTTTTCAAAATATAATTTAATTTTTTTTAAATGCTTTTAAAAATACAAAAAATATTAATTAAAAATATTAGTACGCTGTATAAATTAGGCAACCTAAACCTATATATGTTTGAAATTTCGAAAGAATCGGTTAAGCCATTTATGAGATAGTCGAAATAAGATAAAACTGTCCTATGGGAAGTACCGTTTTAAAACATTTACATTTTTTTTTCAACCGTAGTTGCACTGATTTTTTTAAAACAAAATCGCTAGATCCGTTTCCAAGATCTAACGATCTGTCAGTTTGTCAGTCTGTCAGACTGAAAGACAGACAGACAGACAGACATAATTCTAAGACCATCTTTGTTCGTCTTCGCTATCATCGTAATGTCATGATTGATTGTTATCTCAAAACTTTTTTTTCGACGAATACATAACTTGCCTTATAGTACCTGTAATCGCAAGTAAACAAGGCTAAATAAAAGTTAGACAGTTGATTTATTAATTCCTTATGCTTTTTAACATAATTCCTTTTTCTTATGAACATAAACTGTTTTAGGGGGAGAGCCGGCAAACGGCTCCTTTCTCTCTCTGCCTAAGCATATGCATGTTGTAATTTTTAGTCTCCATTACTTAAAGGTTTTGGGTCCATTCGCAATGGAAAAGAGGTGCAAAGATATGTGTGCATACATAAGATACTATATCAAACAGTGAGAACCTACTATTATCCTCTTTTTCAGTCTTTTATTTTAATACCATTTTCGTATATGTATGTACATCTCTTACGTTTACCCACACTATGATCGTATATCCTTGAATCACAAGAGCAAGTTCGTGCAATGAATAAAATGCAATTTCTGCATTTTATATTCTACTTTCTGTAACATTCACACAAAACATATGTTCCTTTGAAAACTAGTTACTTATCATTAGTGAACACTGTACAGTAAAATGCAATAAAAGGAAGCCATCATAACATATCACAACACCGTTCATTATTTATAAAAAAAAAAAGAAAAGTTTAACCATTTACTAAGTCCTTGGCCAACAACATAAACCATACCCTTCGATGGGAAAAAAGGAAAATAAAAGCAAGGCAATTGACGCGCAACAATGGAAAAATATAATGGGAAACTCAATGTCCTTCGATAATATTGAGGTCACCCATCATTGATATCGCCACATTCAACCCTGGAATAGTATTTCTTTGATTCTGAACACAAAAGATTATTCGTTCCGTTGAATTATGTAATAGTGCAATGCAATAATATCTCGAATGGATTTAAAAAAATGCTTTTGAGGATAATTCTTATACCATGATATGATATTGATTGATTCTAACCTCGAACTTTTAAAATGATTTTTTAAAATTTAAAATGGAAGCTTCGAATATTTCACACTTATAAAATCTCTTCATAAAATAGGATTTGTAGTCTTTGTGAATTGATTTCACTGACGGTAATAAATCTTCAAAAGAAAATGTCCTTTAAAGTGTCTCCAGTCTTTTCCCACAATTCATTCTAGATAATGAGGCTGACTTGAAAAAAGTATATCATTATATATTTTGTGATGTCAGAATTTACTTGTGAAATGATGTACACTTTACGTTATTTTCCATACGAACATCGTCAGCATCAGCCATGACTTGCGAACATAGTTGTTTTTATATAATTTCAGACCCAATGACAACAAAACATTTCAAGTGCAAAGTGTGAAATGTAAAGTAAAGTAATAAAGGACAACGTAGAAATGATATGCTTTACAAACTGGTTTTCTGATTCTGAAATAGCAAAGGGAACTGCACTTCAAAGCTTGCCAATGGAAACCAGAACATGTGTGCTTTTGATGTAAAATAGTACATGTACAATATACATCTGCATGTATATACATAATGGACCTACATACATGGAAACAAATATTATGCTGAGAATTTTAATCTTGTATCCGTATAGGATGTTGTGTCCATGGTCTAGTTTTAGTTACTATCGAGCTTAAGAATTTTACTTGAGTTGAAATTGGGGCGTTATTGATTTTATAATATTTCAACGCAAGTTTTCTCATTTTAAAATCAATATCTGGGAGTAATACATATACAATATTATTAAATTAAAGTTATGTACAAATCTAAACATACAATTTTTTCAACTATTCCCGGTATAAGAAATTACGTCTTCAATGAAATACTTTTGAATTCATTAAAACATCGATTGCTTTCAGCGATGAAACGCGTGTTATCATTTCATGTGAAAATAATATTGCATTTTTCGTAAGATTATTATCGATATAGTACCATCTACCCTGTTTTCTTTTAGTTGGTTTGGTACCTTACAGACAAATATTCAACTGAATTCAATGCTTACGAATATAATAGCGATTAGAACGTTCTTGAACACCGGACCCATACTATACAGGTCGTGTGGTGTTGCTCGAAAAGTAATTTTGCATTGTGGCGGCTGGCGGGTTGGTGTATAGGATGATGGTGTGGTGAATATTGGAATGGTGGATGATGTTGTGGATGGTGTATTGGATGATCAATTTTGGATGGTGTATTGGATAGTTTTATGATGGTGGAATTGTGGTGCTGATGGAAAGGTGGTGACATAGGATGGTGTGGTAAATGATGCGTTTTACTATGATGCCTGAGGAATGTTGTGGCATGGGATATTATGGTGAATAGTGGTATGGTAAATTGGATGATTGTGCTGGAGGAATGGTAGTGGATTTTGTGTATTGGGTGCCTTGGGAAAATAAAATAAGGTACTTTTATAACCCAACGTTAATTTTACATTTTAAACTTGAATTTTGGCGTTCAAAATGTAAATCTTACATTATAAACGTGAATTGTTGGATTAAAAGCGTACTCATCCAACAGCTGGAATATGCAACATCCACCACCATTCCTCCAACATAATCGTCCAATACACCATACCACTGTTCACAATAATACCCAATGCCACATCTACTCCTCGGCAGGGATGGGACTTTTTGAAAAAAAAATCAAAAGTATAATTGAAAAAAAAAAAGCGCAGTAGATTAATTTTTGTCGCAATAGATTTTTATATTTTTAAAACATAAATAAAGAGTAAACCACAGAGTATATCGGCTCCAAACAATCTTTTTCAACTTGCAGAGAATAATTTTTTACAAAGTGGTTGTAATTATTTTGTTTCGAAGTTTATCCATCACTAAACTTACTGTCGAAAATTTACACAACGTTAACATAATTTACATAAATGTTTAAATGTTTTTTCCCCAAAGAGCTAATAGTCTCGGCAGCTAGGCTTGTTAAACTTAATATTATCATGTAATTTAAATTGCTTGGTAATAAATTATAATAATAATAATAATAATAATTTTTCCCCAAAAGCGTTTTCTTCGTTATTCAGTTTAACCCAAGAAGTCATCAGAATCATACTATTTCTCTAACACGATATTGTTTTCCCAACAAAGATATCCAAACAAAGTGCCGAATGTTTTACGCTACGAATACGAATAAATTGACATCATATGCCCCGAACGAAATCCAAACAGCATTGCCTCACAGAAACTGGTTTTCTTATTTACGTCAAAATATGAGAAGAAAAATCGATTAAAATTTGTATTGCTAATCTTTTGATAGTGTTTAATTGTTTTTTTTTTTGCTTCCACTTCGCAGGCTACTATAAAATAACTATTCGGTAGAAAAACTGTCAAACGTCCTATTCATTCGGGGCTAGTGATGTCAATTTCCCCGAACTCCGAATTTCGTAGGAAATATTTTTAGTGCGACTGGACCTATAATACTTTTTCGTGATTCGTAATAAGTATAAATTACGACTGGGCTTGTGATTAAGACTTTCCAGGATTTCGTTATGTAACAATGGGCAAAACTTAAGTCATTGTATCCTCCCTTGCATCTAAGTACCTAAGAAGTTCTAATATTGTATCATTAAAATTGAAACGTTTTTTTTATTTGATTGCAATTTCTACATAAAATTCAACCAATTATTTTTTCATTTCATACAGTTTGCTTTATTCAAAGTCGTGAGATGCAATAAATCCCTGGAACTCTATCGCAAAATGCATGTACGAATAGCAAAGCTAATCTGAAGAACTTTCTAAATCCATATTTGTACTGCTTAAATATATATTTTTTAAATTTCTATATACATATCTGGTATGGCTTGATCAGAACAAGAAAACAAATACAACATAATTGAAAAGATTCTTATAAGTCAGCTGTAACCTTCAAAACATAGTCAAAAGCCGAAATCCATTAGTGGTGTTCAGGTTTTTGTTTGAATGAGATTGACCGCATACAATATTAGATTCAAAGAAATAATTTTTGGATTACTTTTACATATTGAATGTTTTTTTCGTAAAACAAAAATTGCAGTAGATTTTATTTAAAGGCGGTAGATTTGTTTTTCGAGGAAAACGCAGTAGATCTACTGCAATTGCAGTAAAGTCACAACCCTGCGTCCTCGGGCATCATCGTCCAACACATCAGTCACCACACCATCCCATGTCACCACCGTTCCTCCAGCACCAGAATTCCACCACCATAAAACTGTCCAATACACCATTCAAAATCCATCATCCAATACACCATCCACAACATCGTTCACCATCCGCATACCACTATTCACCACACCATCATTCAATACACAAACCAACATCCAATACACCAACGCCCACTATTCAAAATTAATTCTCGTGCAACACCATCCGACCAGTATAGTAAGGATCAGGGGATCCGGTGTTCCAGAACCCACTAATCGCTACTACTAACCATCCCCGAAAATTTCCATCTCTTTTTTTTGTTTCATTTAATTTTCCTCTTATGGTAAAGAGATCACACACAACTGAGGTGTAACATAGCGAAAAACATTAAAAAGGAAACAAAAGGAGAAGTTAAGGCAAACAGGATAACGTAAAACCAAGCCAAGAACAACACAGCCCTGTTCAGGAATATATTTTTAATTATTTAACAGGTCACTAATATCAGAGGGATTTAATTTTTTAATTATATTCAAAAATTACCGGCTCCCACGCCTGTCAAGAAAAGGTAGGTATAGGAATGTGCATATAATATATAGAGTACATAGATATTATAAGGAAGTAACCGATGCAAGTCTGTGCCAACACAAATTTACAAAAAAGGTACAAACAGTAGCGTCAGCAGTTGTGCCCTCCACAATTATATCAGAGCCACCCTGATCATAATATTTCTTTAGTAGGTACCAGGTAGGTAGATATACATGTACTCAGGAGCATCAATATATGTATATTGGGTTATGCCATCAAAAACAACGTGCGATTTTTCTCGGGATAATTAATTAAAAAAAAATAAAATTAAGAGAACATCAGATACAGTACCAGCACCAGAATTAAGATTTTGTAGCGGCGCAGTTGACGCAAAAACTTAATTACAGTGTAGTCTCTTTAATGCGAAGAATTCGAAAAAAGAAAATATAGCACAATTTTTTTTAAAAAATTAATTTTATTTAAATTTACTGATGTGTTTCTTACAAATTCCGTTCTAAATATTAAGTTACTTTTATATATTTTTTCTTTTTTTATAATTTTGCAGGCACTCAAGGGATTATGTATACCGTTGATATGTTTTTAACATAGCACGGTCATCCAGTGGGTGAAAGAAGAGAAAGAAGGATAGGAAAGATGTGTGTCGCAATATTCTGAGACTAAAGCTGGTTGTTGTCTCCGATTTATCTGCAGGGATGGCGGCTGAACTAATGTGGACAAAATTACCGTGTCTTATTTATTTATGTCTCCTATAATTCGCATTATTTTATTTTACTTCTTTGTCATATTTATGAATAGTTTACTCAATCACATGTTGTTAGTGTTATGCCTGAATAGCATGTAATGAGCAAACCAGCAACTCATTATATGACAATTTTGAGAATTGGTTTTTAATGGAATATAAGAAGACATGGACAACGGCAGGAATCGAACCTGCGACCAAGAGGTTGACAGGCGAGCACACAACTATCGCGCGACGGCCACCCCCAAAATGCAATTTTTTAAAGATAAAATAAGAATTTATAAACTGTAATGATTGCAAATATTATATAAATTAGAATAAGAAATAATATAAAACAAAGTATAATACTAAGAAGTTTGAAGAACGGAAAAGTAAAAATAAAGTACGGAGGTAAAAGTAAGGTAAAGGAAAAGATGAAAGAGAAATAGAAGAAGCTGAAAGGGAAAGGACAAAAATGTTGAAGATTTTATTGTTGCGATGAATAAAATTCCACAAGTGATTTTTTTAAGTTGTTGATATTTAATAATTGATTAATATTCTCAGGCAAGGAATTCCGCAAACGAATTGCATGTATGAAAAAAAGACGAGATGAGTTTAAATAATTGAATCTATGGCTAACAATGTTGGGGTTCTAAGAGAGCGGGTGAAGTGTATTTTGAAATATAGTTAAGATGTTGACTGAGTACGTATGATTTTGTGGAGAAATATACAATTCCTAAATTTTCTATGTTGTTGGAAGGTGCAGCGTAAGATATTTTGTGCGTACAGAGGGATTCTCTCGTGCCTACGTACCCGGTAAATGTATCTTACACCATCATTGAAAGCTACTTGTAGCTTGTGTTGTGAAATCGAATCAAGGTTACTATAAACTTATTTATTATAGGCATTATAAGTGGAAGTACTAACCTTTTTCTTGTTTTGAGCGGGGTGAAACTGTCTGAAATCCAAAATTTACGCAGGAAACCATATATTCTTCGACTACAATATTGATGTGGTTATGATATTATAGTTTGCGATTAATGACAAATTCGAGGCATGATACTGTTTACAGTTCAATATTCCGGTTAGAAATAGGGATAACGTGACATTTTGTTGGATTTAAGGTTAAGCAATTTAGCAAAGCCCAATTAGCAATTGAAGATAGATCTTCATTAAAGTTTGTTACTACCTCATCCAAGATAGTAGTACATCATCAGCGCTTAGGTGAATTGACCAATGCTTACCAGTTGATGCTAAATCGTTTATGTATGAACAAAAAAGAATGGGACCCAAAATTGAGCCCAGAGGTACACCTTGTACAACAAGCATATATTGAGAGTAATTACCACCAACAACCACTCTTTGAAATCTTTTACTTAAATAACTAATAATAAGCTGAAGGGCCCTGTCTCCAAAACCTAAAAAGTGTCGGAATTTCCAAAAAAGAATGGAATGGTTGACTTCGTCAAAAGCATTTGAAGTGGACTGATCAAAGAATTAAGAAACGGGTGATTTTGTATATGCTTCCTCAAAACTCTTTCAAACACCTTATTGAATGCTAATGGGGCGATAATCATTAGCAGATATGAGAAGGAGCGACACATTTCAGATTTATTTATGTTGCCTTAAAAAATAAAATGCACGACTGGACCGTACGAACTTGCTCTTGTAGCTAATAAATTAGCATATAACTTTATAATTAAGGTGCAATAAAAATAATATTCCTGTGATTTGTAAGATAGTATATAAATGTATGAGCGCATACAAAGTACATAATATGTATAATTGTATATGTATGTAGGTATTCAGTAACGTCCCCAAAAATGCGTAAAAATAAAATATAATCAAGGAGAAAGAAAGGCTGATACAGATAATTAAGTCTTTTTAGATTGCTTAGTGGTACAAGTTTGAGGGAAATAAGATGCCGTTTTAATTCTAGAACAAATATGAATACATACATATAAAAAAATGAAAAATGGCTGAAGCGGTTTAAAAAAAAATATTTTTTTACTTATAAAATTTTAAACACATTTTTAGAAAAAAATTTTAACGCCATTTTGAAGTAATTATTAATATAATATGCAATTTTAATTTTAAGAAAAATCAGTGTAAAAAACCGATTTTCAAAAAAAAAATATTTTATAAAAAATCGAAAAAACATTTTTTTTTTTTTTTTTTTGAAAATTTGAGTATGCACTTTTATTAAGACGCTTAAGAGGGCATTTCCATTTAAAAAATAATTTTAATTGGTTCATCCAATAGTGATAAAGCCGAAAATATGAAAAGTGGTTCTATGGGAATTAGCGTTAATAAGTACGCAAAATAAAATATTTTTTTACTTAAGAGTGTACTGTACTATTTTAAGAACAAATGCATTTTATATCCAAATTCTTGGATCCGTTCTTTTTTAACATTTGTATGGGAGGAACCGCTGTTTTCTGTTTTTGGAAAATAGTTCTTTAAATGTTAAAGATAATGTGAAGGAACTACCAAATAGGAAGTTTCGAAAAAAATTGATTGAGAGTTTTTCGAAATGAGGGTTTGAATTTTTTAGGAGTTTCTGCAAACAAATCTAAAAAAAATCACAAGAAACTTTTCCCAGAAAATCAATAATTCTGCTAGAGGCACCAAAAATAACAATTTTTTACAAAAAAAAAATTACCTTTTCCCTAACTAATTTGTTTTTATAAAATTAGTTGCATCCGTTTTTGATCGAAATAAGGTTTTCGTTTTTGGAACCGATATTTTTCATCTTAAGAAAAATGAAAATAAAATACACGACTGTTTCCTTGTGTGATCACATGGTATGCTAAAGATTCCTAATAGAAACGCCTAAAATATATTATAAAATTGATTTTAAAAAATTTTGTATATACAAAATTTCTTTAATTTTTTTTATAAAATTGCTATGGCAATTGTGCGACTGCAATAGAAGTGATGTTACATTTTACGTTGATTATTTTGTAAAATTGGGAATTCAATCGGGTTATGCAATACAAAGAACCTACTAATTAAAAAAATAATTAATTTTGCTTAAAATAACTATACCGAACTCTCTTTTTGGCCAAGCAATTTTCTTAATAATAATTGCTTCAAGATCTGAAAATTTAACTATTAATCAATTAATTATTTTTTCTTCATGAAAAGAGAGCTTGACCTGTATTAGTGCCTAGGCAGATGGGTTTGGGTACGTGTAATAATACGCAGTACCTCCAGATACGGTACATGGGGTTTTTGCTTGCTTCAGTTTAAAATACAACAAACCCTAGAAGGAGACACTTGGTTCTGGCGTTGCTGTGGGTACCGTCTAACACTGTGTGCATTTAATAAGGAATTCTGGGAGTAGAAGGTTTCTGGAATCTAATTTAATTACTGCAGGTAAAAACGAGGTCTAATGATGCAGAGTGCATCCATCCACGATGTTCAGCATCTACACAACTTTTTATAGATGTTATACGCCTGTTGACATAAATATACAAATACTGGTAGGAAGATTAGGCATGGGAATGGGTGCATGTTCTTTTTTTTTGCTATATACACTTTCCTTTGCAACGATGAGAGTTTACAGTTTGTGAATCATTTAAGGCAAAGTGAATGCTTAATAACATGGTTTTTTTAATGGTGAAAAACTATGGTGGGTGACCTAGATTGTTAAGTAAGACTTAAAAAACATTTTAACACTTTAGAGTGCGTGGCAGTCGAAGTGTCCTTTATGAAAGCAGTTTAAACGATCTTAATGCTTGTAATTAATTTGAGGACCCAGAGATGCATGAAAAATAAGTACCAGTTTGATTAGAGCATCTCGACGTAGTACGCATAGAATATGAACTATTTGTGTACATATACATATATATGCCAAAAGTTTTAATTTTTTTAAATATTCATCGTTTTTGAAATTTTATACTCCAAAAATATCTATAAATAAGGAAACATTGATTAATGAATTCAACAAATTATTAAAAACAAAACTACTAAACTGTGATGAAATTCTTCTCGTCTGTTTAAATTTTGAAAGATAACAATAATAAATATTTACTTTAGAGTCCAGTTTGGCGGTTGGGTATGCTAATTTCCAGCATTACAACAGTAATTACACGCCAATTATACCATTACCTGTTTCTTCTTGGTTATGCTATGAACTCAGACAATGTCACAGGACTGAGATCAAACAATGAATAGCTTCTGACAATTTTTGCTTTAATTGTCTGAAAATTCAATTGAGTATCAAGAACCACTGTAGAGCAACTAAGGAGATCTTTTAGAAGTCACTATAATTACCTCAGTCCACTATGCGAATCACAATTTCAGAAGCTAATACCTTGTAAAAGGTGATGATAGGGCCGAAGGCTTTCGTATTTTAAATTTTTAGTCCTGCCTCCATAGATAGAGATTGGAGGGTTAGATCTAAAACTTTGTATACATACATAGCCATAATAATAAAAAATTGATATCTATGATGGGCGTGTAATTTAAAGTGGAAGTCCATCAAAAGGGACTGGGCGCCGTAAGGGACGACTGCAACTTAGTTTGGAAAGTGAAAGAACAACCGAAATTGCTGAAGCAGTTTTAAGGCGCCGGAAAATACTTTATAAATAATAATTTGTTCAACATATACGGTGGTTCATAATAAGGTATTCATCTGTTTACCATTAAGTGAATTCTCGCAAATAAGTTTGTCACTGTTTAAACTAATTAATTTTCGAATTTAAATTTAAATATAAACCTCATGACACTTTGAAGCTCACGAACAAAATTAACAAATTTTGAAGAACTCTAACAATACAATTCCAATACATATTTTAACTACTTATATACAAAATTTTAGAAATATTTTTTTGATTACATAAAATGCTGCGGTTTGCTTAAACTGTTTTCGTTTTCTAAGTACAATAAGATAATAATGACGAACCTACCACAAGATCTTTTCGTAATCGTTTTATTTTTATTATGAAGGAAAATTCTAGGGAATATATTAATTTTAAAAGTCAATCTTCAACGTTCCACGGTGGGGGTGTCTAAAAATAGTATCTACTACCTTCCGCAATTTTTCTTTCTATAGGTTTATCGCTATAGGGGTACTATATGGCAAGTCTTGGATTCGTAAGAAAAATAGAACTTGAAAATACGAAGACAAAAAAGAGGTTCGCGCAATTCCGTCTGCCTGTCTGTCTGGCTGTGTGTCCGCGAGTCCACAGCTCAAACAGTCAGAAGACTTATTGTATCATTTGGTTGCTACTAAAGCTATTGTAAATTCATCATGCGTCAAATGTTCCAAAATTAGTAAACCTAACATTTTCGTAGCATCCTTCAAAATAATTGCTCCCAGTTTTCTCGTTGAACCCATATGTAGTAGTTCTTTGCCTCCTAATACATTGGTGGAAGAATTTATAGCCCCCTTGAGAAAGAAATCTGATCCTAATTCAGCTTCTAGTTTAAATTAAAAAAACTGTCCAGGTTCTGCCTCTACTAACAAAATGTAGGACGTCTTCGTAGCAAAACTACGAAGACTTATAATAATTCTCTAGCTTTACCATTAGATCTTTTCGCCCTGACTGTGACTAGGCTTAATGTCTCAATATTAGACACGGAACTTTTTGATAACGAGTTCTTAGTTTACCGAAAGGATCGTCATGTAGATATTACAAATTGAATTGGTGGCGGAGTACTTATTGCTGTTAGAAGTAATTTCTGCTCAACACAAATTGTCTTCCCATTCAATCTGACAATTGAACTGTTGTGCGTCAAAATAACTAAGGAATCTTTAGTGTTATTTGTTTTAAATGTTTCTATTCCACCTAAAAGTCCTGTGTCAGTATACAGTCAATTCTCTTTGGCAATCAACTTTATTTTTAGCTTAGCTAGCCTGTGCAGCAATATCCTTCTATTATGGGATTTTAATCTTCCTCACATTGAATGGGTTCCCTCTGATGACGAATCCTATTTTGAAGCTTCAACAAGTACATGCCAACAGGAGCTCCAAGTGTTGGGTAATATTATCTTCACAAATTTACATCAAGTAAGCTCTATACATAATTTTAAAAATAGACAACTTTACCTCGTATTCTCATCTGACGCCGTTAGTACAGTAGTGGTAGAATCTACCTCTGCTTTATTTAACATCGATCATTATCACCCGCCTCTTGACATTTTTCTTGACTTGAGTGGTCACTTAGTAGATAATAGTAATCCTCATGTCATGACTGCTCCCATACTTTTGACTTTCACAAAGAAGATTTTCAACAGCTCTTAGATAGTTTAAAAAATTCCGGTATAGAACATTTACCGATTTCTAATGATCTTGACTCAGCTATCTCAAGCTTCTATTCTATTTTGATGAGATGCATTAATGAAACAGTTCCTAAAAAAAGATCTATTCCCTCTAATTCTTCTAGTCATCCTTGGTTCACAAAAGAACTGAAATGTCTGCGAAACAAAAGAAATACGGCTTGGAAAAAATACATTAGATTCATGACGGTAGAAAATCAAGTAGTTTACATTTCTCTTTTAGAAGAATTCAAAAAACTCTCTTTCCAACTCTATCACAAATATCTTCTTTTTTTTTGTATAATCTACACGCACTCAAGGGATTATACTACCCTTTAAATGTTTAAACACAGCGCGGTCGTGAGGTTCAGGAAGAGAAAGAATGATAGAAAAGATGTGTTGCGCGATGTTCTGAGACTGTAGGTGGTTGTTGTCTCAGATTGTATCTCCAGGGGTGGCGGCTGAACTAATGCAGAGAAATTTATGTATCGTATCTTTTTTATCTATGTCCCTTATAATTCGCATTAATTTTCTTATTCATTCTCATATTTTATCGGTATACTAGTTTTACTCAATCACATGTTGTTAGTTCTATGCCTAAACAACATGTAAAGAGTAAACCAGCAACTCATTGTATGACATTTATTTTTAGAATTGGTTTTTAATGGAAGAATAAGAAGACATATGCTACGGCAGGGACAGAGCCTGTGACCATGAGGTTGACAGGCGAACACACAACTATCGCGCCACGGCCACCCAAATCCGGAAACCATGGGGCGTTCTTTGAAGTTAGACCCGAAAAACTTCTGGAAATTTATAAATTCTAATAATTATAAATCTAATGTATAATGACGTAATCTTGAGTTCAACTTCTGAAATCTGTGAGGGCCAAATTGGAGTTAGCAGACGGTCATTACAACGGATACTTCATGATGACTTAAACTTGTTTCTGTACAAAGTCTAAATTACAAGCAAGTTGAGCCCTCAGGATTTGTTTGTTCGCCTGGTATTTTGCCGAAAAATGCTTTCAATGGCCGAAGAAGTCAACACATTGATAAATTGTTTGTTCATGTCTGATGAGACCCATTTTGACTTAAACGGCAATGCTAGAAAGCAAAATTGCCGTATATGGAGTGAATCTAATCCAGAAATGCTCCATGAGAAGGAACTGCACCCGGAACGAGTCACTGTGTGGTGCGCAGTTTCATCAAGGTGTATTGTCGGGCCATACTCTTTGAAGAAAATGGCGTAACAAAAACTGTCAATGGGGACCGTTATTTAAAGGTGTTGAAGGAGTTTTTTTTTACCCAGAAATTCGCCGAAGACGTATCCCTTTCAGTAGGATTTGGTTTCAACAAGATGGAGCAAGTGCACACGTAGCCACTCTAGTTATGGCAGAGCTCCAACGAAAATTCCCAAACAAATTGATATCCAGAAACTGCACTTTCCGCTGTCCCCCAAGGTCACCTGACCTGACTGCACCAGACTTTTTTTATGGGGTTATGTCAAGCAGGAAGTGTACAAAGCGAAACCCAGGAATTTGACTGAATTGAAGCAGTCCATTAAAACAATAATTGAGGCGATCCCAATTTCAACCCTTCAGGCCGCAATGAACAATTTTCTGATCATTTGCGGTCTATCGTCTTTAAAAACCATTAGTTATTTAAAATAAAATTTAATTTTTAATCCAATAAAAAAAAATTAATGAAATACATCGATTAAAATAAAAGTTATTTAAATTTCTTATTGAAGCATGATTCGTGCGCCACCCTGTACAATAATTTAAGAAATTTTGTGCAACTATCCTACAGTAAGACCCGACTTGAAAAATATATTTAGCTGTTTACTATAAGAATCTTTACTAAGAATCGATGTGATCGAATATAAGAGCAAGTACGTGCGACCAAATTGTACATTTTATTTATTATAGGAGAAAGAACTTTTTTACGGCTCTAAAATTAGATTAGAAGTTAGAAACGTTGTTTTGCACACTAGCTCATATCTAGAAACCAAACACTTCAACCGCAACCATTTTTTCGCCTTTAACTAGCTTTTGCCGTTCGCTATACTGTGTTATAATGTAGACATTTAGGAGAATAGAAAGCAAAGGGGCTGATTTTTTGTTCGTAGTCCACTGTGCTCTGGCACTGGTTGTCCTTTGATTTATTATTGGTTGTTTGTGTTTGTCTTTTGTCAAGCTATAGATCTCATTTTCACTTTTTATTGTTATTTCTTCGGCTTTTGTATTTTCTGTGTCTATTTTTTTAGTATAAAAGAACGTTTTTTGTTACCATTCCTTCTAAGAAGAAGGGGGTTGAAGACATTCTGCTTCTATTTATGTATGTGTATCTATTTTCCTGGAATCGTTTTAGTAGATATATATAGGTTGATTTAAGAGGACTTTTTCACATTGTTAACAGGGCAGATAGATTTCTTTCCTCTTTCTTGGAAATAGCTATGTGCGGTTGAATGTGACAAAATGAATGGTATTTTTAAGAACAATCAAAATTCTTTGCGTTTTTTTATGGATTGAGGTTTTTTTTATAACACGTAAATGGTATGGGAGTATTAAAACGATATTTGATGTTTCCGGTTATTTTTTTAAATAAAAAAATCTTACATCATAAGTAGATTATGATGTTAGTGACAAAAAATAGGATAAAATATTATTTTAGATTTTGTTTAAATTTTACATTGGTACCTACATAGGTACCTAAAGAAAATGACAAAAGCCACCAAAAACCCACTGCTATTAATTTATTATTTCAACCTACATAGCACAATAGTCATTTAGGTACTGTCGAAAGTGTGATATTGTAGCAGTAAAAAACAAAAGCAAGGACAACTTTGCAGACATACATAAGTCTTGAATTCTTTAAAACTCCGGATTATATTTGCAACTTCGTTGTGTGATTCCCTTATTAACCCATTATAATAGTTCATGTTTAGTAATCTTTTTATTTTATTGAAGTTTTCTAGCAATACGTATTTCTTTTCTAATTTAAATTTTTTAGTTGCTATATTTTTTGGATTCGTAAAAAAATCGAACTCGAGATTTGAATAAAATATGAGATTACTATAATAGTGGAGACGAAAAATATTAGTCTCACAATTCTGTC
Organism: Philhelius pedissequus; assembly: GCA_910595825.1. Classification (NCBI taxonomy): domain Eukaryota; kingdom Metazoa; phylum Arthropoda; class Insecta; order Diptera; family Syrphidae; genus Philhelius; species Philhelius pedissequus. The sequence goes on along the minus strand of OU343161.1, from coordinate 170,692,904 downwards.
TATCCGTCCGCGAGTTTACAGCTTAAGCGAATTAATGAATTTTCTTCAAATTTGGAACATATTGTTTATTTTTGATAATATGCACAGTCTGTCAGTCTGTCAGTCTGTCAGTCTATCAGTCTGTCGGTCTATCAGTCTGTTTGTATGTATGTATAGACACCTACATACATCCCAAACGGGTGGGCCGAATTTCTTCAAACTTGGTATTTAGGTATTTTTTTAGCTCAAAAAATTACGGTACCTGCCATATAACCGTTACGTTGAAGCCTATTTTTCTCGGAAACGGCTCTAACAATTTTGTTTAAAAAAATCAGTGCAGCTTTTTAGGTACGACCGATCATATGGTTGAAAAAAAAAACATTTCAAAAAATGTCTAAAAACGGTTCATTCCATAGGACCGTTTTTTTTTTTTTTTTGCTTGTGAATATCTCATAAGCCACTTATTAACCGATTTTTCGAAATTTCAAATATATATATGTAGGGTTAGGTTGCCCAATTTATTCTGCGTACCAATATTTTTAATTAATGTTTTATTTTGTATTTTTAAAAGCATTTACACATTTTTTTTTAAATTTATATTTTGAAAACTGTTCATTAAATTTTTTTTCAAAAATTGTAGTTGTATGTAGTTGCGTAATACCTATGAATTGGCGTTTTTGAATTTATTTTAGAAAAACGTTTTCAAAAAATCTTAATAAAAACTTTTTTCTCAAAAAGAATGGCATAACAATTTCTTTTAGAAAAAAAAATTAAAGAAATTTTGTAAATGTACATACACCTATAAAAAATTAAGTAAAAAACGACTTTAAAAATATATTTAGATTTTTAATAGAAATCTTTTGCATACGATGTGATCGAACATAGAAGCAAGTTCGTGCGATCAATCATGCATTTTATTTTTATAACATTGCATCTTTAAAGAAAAAAGCCATTTCAACTACAATTTTTTATTAAAAAAAAAATTATCCTGTAAGTGCAACCACCTCGGTTATTGGAACTGCTTTAATATCTATTAGTTGCGTAAATGGAGTTTTTTACTGTATGTGCCACGAGCTTTTGGCGACCAGTGTGCTGCAGCTCAATAAATAGCTGCTTGGGTTCAGCTTACTATTTCGTAGCTGAAGCTCTTTAGAAGAGAAGTTGAATAGTTCCTTATTTCCCCTAAGGTTCGAAAGATAATTTACCAAAAAATAAAAAAAATCATGTCAAAATATCACTAAGTTTAAAAGGAATGTCTACTTTTAAATAACTCGTTTAATTCGCAGTGTTTTGCTTTAATAAGTCATTACGATGAAAGAAATAAATCATCTATCTATTTAGGTATCTAATAAGGTTTTATTACAATATTAATTAAAAAACTATTCAATTGCATACCACTTGTGATTAAACGTTTTAAGCAGTTAAATAGCTTCTGCAATGTGCACTAAAACAGTTTGCATAAAGCTTGTTCTTATTACTTCAGGTTAGCCGTAAGCAAAGTACATATATTTATTTGGGTACCTATACCTATTTGTGTTTATATGTACATATATAAAAACCTGCACTCAGCCAACAGACAAGATCAACATAGTTAGTGACTGAAAAAAAAACAAATAATAATTGAAAAATTAAAAAAAAGATTTGTTTCTTATATTAAAGTCATCCTCTTCAACTCAATGCAAAAGCATATCACTAATTCATTTAAGATTTCTTATCTTATCTGCAACTGCAACCCTATTTCATCTAAACTTTCATGTACCTTCAATTTTAAGGGTGTTGTCCTTTTCCACCATTTTTTGCTTTGGTGTTTTTATTTTTAAATATTTCTCCTTGTTACCGCACGAGTTACTCTTCAGAAACGATTCAGGTGTCGCAAGGCAGAATAATTTTCTACAAGCAAATAAAACAAAAGACATTAAATACGGCAAAAACAGGAAAACACATCCAAGCCGCCCGACATCGCCATTACAAACAAGAAAGCCGCAAAAGGTGAATGGATAGCAACGAGCTTGAGTACAACAAAAAATGGATGATATGTATGGTTTTTGGGTATTTTGAGCAGAAGGCTTTCTTTTCCGAACGGGAAAAATATTCTTAGGAAGTAAGTGTGGTGGAAAATTTATTTCATCAATTTGTGAGTAAATTGCTTGGAGGATTGAATTACCACTGGTTTTTTTTTATTTTTAGATCGATTATACTATCTTGTATTTTTTTTTTAAATTTTGTTTGCGTCAAGGATGCTTGGTTTTACTATATCGGTTTTACCTTTTCATTTCCCTTTCCCACTCGCTAAATCTCATTCTGAAATTCAAAAACAAAAAAATATACTCAAGAAGCTCAATAGCTGAAAGGTATCTTCCCACCTTCTTCGGTTAATAAGTTTTTATTTTTATTTTTGCACATTTTGCGATTTTACTTTTCAGTTGGGACTTAAATCCGCTTTTAAAACTGAACAGATTTGTTTATATAAATGTACATATATATCGAGGTACAGGTACCTATCTAAGTACATATGTACATACCTACCTTACCTAGTTATATAGGATGATATATGTACAATTAAAGGCAACGGATTATTTCTCGAAGTCGTAGAGACTGACGTTATCGAAAAGGCCTCAGGGAGCAATAGTTATCTGGTTGAGTTAGTGTTAAAGGGACGATCTCGTGCTTGTTTATTTGGAAGTCGAAAGAAATCCTTAGAGCCAAGGTTACTGTTCATTATTCTGTTCTAAATTTAGTAGGTATCCATTATGGGATGGAAGAATTTTATGTAAGTATACATTAAAAGTATCTATGTATGTACATTTATCTTTTTCTATACAAAATTTTTTTCAAATATATTTTTTTTTATTTTATTTTACTAGAACAAATTTATATTTACATATAGGAGAAAAAACGTGTTAGAACAGTAATTTCTCTCATATGCGGTTAAGAAGAGGTACCGAGGATTTCTCCAGCATTTACCTAGGTCCATATGTATGTAAGAAGTACCTGTACCGCGCCTACAAAGAGAAACATAAAACTGAAAACCCTTAAGAAATGTAGGTATAGATACATATTTATATTTGATATTTTATTTATTTATTACAGTAGTGCCCAACTGGTTATGATAAAAGGGCATTTTTGAAAATCTAAAAAAGGTACGCGGCTACTACTGAGTAAAAAGTGTAAGGTTTTTAATACTTGTCATAAATTAAACTGAGAAAAATGCAACGATTTTAGCAAACACTAATGAACAAGAACGAATTGAATGACGATCTGCAAGTCTGACGATGCGCCGTATGACTTATTTGCATTTGACTGAATGAACTACCCAGCTAGCAGGACAATGCAGATTTCTCACTTATTAAAACCGTTCACATGAGTATGTGTACGAGAAATATAGGGCGATATGTATAGAGTTAGGTGTTTCATTAGGCTTATTCAAGGGGATTTGAGGGCGCCTCGAAAACAGTTCGCGGGCGACTAAGTGCCCGCGAACTACGGCTTGGACACAAGGATTTAAGCAACTGTACATCAAAATTTACTTATAATTTCCTCAGTATGTATTACTATATTAATTGTATAAAGTGCAAGAATGCAAATTAGTTAAATTACAATTATAAATAATTTACAATATTATATTATACATAATATATAAAATAAAATTCACAACTTAATGTATCTAAGTATTAACGCTGTTATTTACATAGATACATTCCTACCAAATGTATATTTAAATCTAGATTATAGGTAATATTTCATACAATCTTCAGAAGGATGATTATCACTGCATACAAGACAGAGATTACTGTCTGTACAGCAGTAGCCTATGACCAAATGTTTGACAACGGTAGCATCTGATGACAAGTCTACTATTTTTATATTCTCCCAATAAACTCTTTGGTGAAGTTAACTTCGAATACATAATAATTCCGTGAATGATTCACCCGTATCAAGTTGAACAACAAAAATATTGAGTTTAATATTAAGCTCTTTTGTTCTCGCAATAGAAAATGCAGATACTTTGCAAATTTTAACATTTGGAACAGACTCTCGAAGAGCGTTCAAAATAATTTCAATTGGTGTATCACCTTCGAGACCTTTAATTAAAATGGAGGTCTTTTTTGTCTCCTGTGAAGAGAAAGAATACGCACCTAAACCTGTTTGCCGAAGACGGTCAATTATCAAACTAAGCACACTAGAGTTATTTACATACACTTTAGTTTCTTGATAACCAATGTTTACAAATTTATATTGAATTATTGTTATTTTGACTATCTACCTACTAACACCGAGAGTGATGGTTAACTAAATTAAAGTTGTAAGCTATAAGAGTCGCCGTTGTTTTTAAATATTTTTATTTTAAGTATTTTTTACTTGCGATTATAGGTACTATCAGGCAAGTTATGCATTCGTCGAAAAAAAAGTTGTGAGATACTCGTAACAATCAAACATGACATTACGATGATAGCGAAGACGAAAAAAGATGGTCTAGAAATTCTGTCCGTCTGTATGTCTGTCTGTCAGTGTTTCTGTATGTATGCATAGGCACCTACAGCCCAAACAGGTGGGCCGAATTGCTTCAAACTTGGTATATAGAGTTTTTTAGGTATTGTACAGAGGGGGAATTGAATTTTTTTTAGCTCAAAAAATAATGGTACCTGCCATATAGCCGTTACGTTCAAACCTATTTTTCTCGGAAAAGGCTCTAACGATTTTGATTTAAAAAAAATCTGTGTGGGTTTTTAGCTACGACCGATCATATAGTTGAAAAAAATATTAGAAAAATTTCTAAAAACGGTACTTTCCATAGGACCGTTTCTTTTGCTTTCGACTATCTCATAAATGACTTAACCGATTCTTGCGAAATTTCACAAAAATATAGGTTTAGGTTGCCCCAATTATACCGCGTACGAATATTTTTAATTAATATTTTTTTGTATTTTTAAAATTATTTTTAAGAAAAAAATTTAAAAAATTTACTATTCGAAAACTGCTCATTAAATTTTTTCCAAAAATTATATTTATTTGTATTTTCTGAAAACCTATGAACTGGCGTTTGTGATTTTTTTTTTAATAATTTCAAAAAGTTTTTAAAATAAAACTTTTTTTTTTCAAAAACCGCTCCACAGATTAAAAATTTTTTTTTTCATAAATTCAAATTTATCCAAGAAATAAAATGGCGTACTTTTTTTGAGCTCAAATTAGTTTAAGTATTTATTTCAGAATTTTTAAATATTTTTTCTTTAATTAAACAGATTTAATCTTTTGTTTTTAAGTTTATATTATTAAATAATTAATATTGTCATACCAATTAATTTTAGAACAAAATTAATGAAATTTTGTATATGCATAAACAAAATTGAGTTAATAATGACTTTAAAAATATATTTAGATTTTTAATAGAAATCTTTTGCATACGATGTGATCGAACACAAGACCAAGTTCGTGCGATCCAGTCGTGCATTTTATTTTTTAGAAAATTACCCCTCCCACCTAAAAGGAGGGAGATAGACTTCTTCTCCCAGAGGAAAAAAAATATTGCACTTTTTTCAAAAACTATGCATAGATTTGACTTAACTTAAAAAATAGTTAATAGAGTAGGCTTTATAAAAAATTATAACATTTATCAGTAAGTATTACCGTATTTTTTAAATATTTTTTTTTCAATTGTTAGTACCTTTGTTATGAAATTGTCCCTCGAGCCCCTACTCTTACTCAGAGTAAAAAATGCTTCTTTAGGACCCCTCTACAAAAACCCTTATCAAGTTTTGGTGCCCAAAATATGCTTGTTTAGGACCCCTATACAAGAAATCGTTATCCAGTTTTGATGCCAAAGTTAACGTACTCTCCCCAGAAAACGATATATTCAATATTATTTCAAAAGATGCATTTTTGTCTTTCATTTTGATTTAAAAATTTACTGAAGCTGAAAGTGAGAGTGTATTTATTTGTTTATGGTGAAATATCAAGTTCTTTATTATTTATGAGTATTTTGGAATTCCAAAATACAAAAACACAATTAAATTACGCTATACAGAATGTTTTGAAAGTGATCCCTTTAAAAATCAAACTTTTAATTCATAAAAAGTCATATCTTAGGCTAAATGAATAGTTTCAGTAAAGTGATGTCGACTAAGTTATAGAGAGCAAATAAGACATTTAGTACTAATTTTAATAAATTTGTCTACCATAAAGTTATTTTTTGACGTTTCAATTTAACCAAAAAAAATCGTTATTTTTCTTTAAAGTGGAAGGTAGGCAAGTTATTCCCGACCAACGGTAACGTGTCCCGATGAGATATGTAATTCTACGACAGCCTCCCTTACTAGAAGTAACTATTCCTTTCTACAATTAATTATATGCTAAGGGTCAAGGTAATATTACCTACATCGGCTTTAAGCTTGCATAGGATAACTAGACTACCTACCTATTAACTGCGTCAATGCTTAGCTATACATTAAAATTGTTAGCTACAAGAGCATGATCGTACGATCCAGTCGTTCATTTTATTTTGTATAACGATGCACGCACTAAAGGGGCTTTGACTAACATTAAAATGATCAAGCACACAGAGAGCGTTAGGAAAATAGCCAAGGATTTAAGAGGAGATACCGATGCACATTGGTTTAGAATTTCTGAATATCAAAATGGGAGGGGAAAATAGAGTCGGGTAGAGCATTCCACATCTGCGTTGTACTGCTAAAAAAAGAATCTCTGTACTTGACATTAGGTCCGCCATTGGGCTTAAGAAACTGATGAGCATTTCTAGAAGCGCGAGTATTAGATACTCGTACTGTTGAAAACTTTAAGGGGAGGAATTCAACTGACAATTTCGCTATAATATTGTTTTAAAAATAGCCAGTGACGTTTATTCATAAATGCGCAGGAGTTCACCGCACACCCTACCAAAATCATCTGTATTTCGCATGGGTTTCCAAAATCCCTAAGACCCAAATTAATAAACATGGACTAGGGAAGGTTTAGGACTTATTCCGTGGACTAAGTGCGAATTTCTATTAATAAAACACAATTTCTAATATTTGACGTTTACCAACTTACTGCTTCGCTAGACCATCGAATACTGTGGTCTACCGATGGACTAAGAATTGACATTTATGATCAAAATTTACAGGGCCATAGAGTAAAGAGAGGTTGAGTTGAAACTCGTACTTATTGTAGTAGATTTGTTCGATTTCTTATTAATAGGAAATTTTAGTCCATGGTCTTACTCTTATTCCATGGTTTTGTAAGTCCATGGACTAAAGGTGGACTAAACGTTTTTTATTTATAGGGCTGTGAATGTTTTCATTTTAATTTGTTTTCCGACTACCTGCCTTATTCAAAGATTTTCTCATAACTTCAACGCAGTGATTCCACGTTCAAAATTTAAACAAAAACAAGGCACGAAATTCATGCTCCTTTATAAATCTTTCTACAGCCCTTGGTGTTCACTATCATCAACCGCAACGGTTTTCCTTTTCCTTTTTCGGACAGCAAGAGAATTCATTCACAATCAAAAAGCAGAAATGCACACATTTGGATGTTCTCCCAACATCAGCGCAACCAAATGATACAAATCCCCATATTAAAAAAATATCCAACAGAAAGAGAAGAGATAATTGCCAGTACAAGCCTATATGGTTAGGTGTTTAACAACATTCAGTACCAACGTTGCCGAAGTGGCACTATCGTGCACTATTAGCACTTTTTAATTTAAAAGGCACTTTGGCACTCAAACGCTTCAAATGGCACTCTAGGAATCAACGAGCAGATGTTTTCAAATATATCCAAGTACAAGATCAGATCAGGTAGTACATCAGCTGAAAGCGTTGTTTCACGCTAAAATAACATTAAAGCCCATAGTAAAAATCGACATTCTTATAAAGTAATAAAATCACTTTTGTCGTTTAATGAAATAATAAAGACTAAAACTTGCCAGCAATTCATATTACCTAAAAATTTATATTAATGGCGTTTTTATTTGGCAATCCGGAATCGTTCTCCGATCCTTTTGTGTAATTCTGACGATTCTGAATTTTAGTGAGATTGTATCTGCGAAAATATTTGTGTACGTGAGAATATTCAAATTAAAAAAAAAAATGTTTGTTGCACAGTTATGATACCAAAAATGACAACAGTCGAGTTTGACGTTCACGTATATGAATTTGTGAGTGCTTCTTGTTCTGATTCTCATTTCAAATCCAAAAGCAAAATTCTCTTTTTTTCAGAATTAAAACTGTCATTTTTCCCAAGTGAACGCTTTCCGAAGAATCCGGAATGCTTCCGGATTGCCAAATAAGAACGACATAAGATTGTTCAGTGACGAAAAGGTTAGAACAGAATATAACAGATCATGCCAGAACAGAACAGATTCGTGAGAAACTTTAGAACAAGATAATAGGTTAAATGATAACGTTAAAATTACAAAAAATTACTTCAATCCAAATTTAAATAATTATAATTATAACAAATTTTCAACTACTCAAAGCAAAACAATTAAAGCTTTCAGATTTTAAATTATCATTTGCAGAACCAATTAGAATAGAGAATTTATTGAAAATTTTTGATTAACTGATTAAGAGGACTATTAGCGCCATAGTTTGATCTGCTAAAAATAGTTCGAAGTGTTAAATTCCATCTTAAGCTAGTCTGACTCATATTAAAACCTATTCGAACGAGAAACGATGGATATAAAATTGATCCATTCATTACTCCATCTGAAGCAGAACTGCAAGTACTCTCTGTGACCACAAAGAGATGGGAGGTTAATCAGTTGAAGTCTTAAAGTATATGGAGATAATTAGAACAGTCAGTCATCTGGCAGAGATTATAAAAAAAAAATTATTGTTGTTTACCTACAATTCAAGATCGTTTGTTTTTGCAGAAAAATTCTTAAAAATAAATTGAAATATAGTTTATTTATTTAAAAAAATATTTTTCATGAAATTGAGATGAGTCCGACAGGGAAAATGATTTATCAACTAAATCTAACACCAAAATGTTTTTTTAACAACATCAATTGGTTTTGACAGTTCTCGCAAATCTGTTCTAACCTGTTCTACCTAAAAAGTAAGTTCAGAAAATCCTGTTATAAAGTGTTCCAAACTGACCCATTGAACACCAAACCTGAACAGTCAAGAACAGAAAATTTCTCATTGAACAGCAAAATCCTGTACTTTTCTGTTCTAAGGTGCTCTAATCTGTTCCGAAAATCCTCGTTGAACACACATATTGTTAGTTGATGCTTTTATTTATTTTTTGTATGTTTCATTAAATGAAGTTCTTTTATTTTATCTATTAATTTATTTTTATTAATTTTGTGTTCGTTTATTCTTATTATTGCTTAAGTTTTGAGGCGCAATAAATAAAATTAAAAATTACATACATATGAAATCTTCGAAATTTTTTCACTTTTTTGTTGGTGGCCTAAAATGGCACTTTCTGTTGTCAGAATTAGCACTTACAAAATTTTATTTCCGGCAACGCTGTTCAGTACACCGTCGGCCAGCATCGTTGGAAGTCCAAGAGAAGCTGGATCAGTACACAGTACGAAGAGAGTTCGTAATTTGGTATTCATTTTCATTGGGCCTGCTGTGGGTGTGCCATGTGGTGCAGATTCATTATCTGTACTTGTACGTAAACCAATGCCATGCCATTCGACAAGTGAAAAACAGGATAAAGAGAAAAGAGAACTTTAATTTCTTTTTACTCTTAGTGTTTGGCTCTTATTATTATGTTCATTGCGTGTTTGCGGTGCGGATTCATTGCGAGTACCAAGTAAATTTAAATACAAACTTACTCATAACCGAGGTTCACGTACAAGTGTATATAAAGCGACTTCGAAGGTCGAACAAAATACAAACTAATTTAATTAATGCAGTATATAAATTCTGATAACATTTAATGACAGTGCTAGATTTCAAATAAATAACTTGAGAACAAGTTTTCATCATATTTTGGAAGCATCTAGAAATGCTGTTGATATTTTCCAAAATACAATGCTCGAAAAAAAATATCTACGTGATTGTAACTGTAAATTACAAAATATTTTATTTTTCCTTACGCATTCGTTCTTAATCATGTTCAATGTATGGAGTGTGTTGAAATTAACTGGAAAAAAGTATTTTGACATCATATTCTTTTTAGTTCATTTCGTTTCGTGCGTGCGATCAAAGTTAATATTTGTTAAAATTAAGCTTCTTAACTTAAATACAGAAATTTTATTACATTCATTTTTTTTTTTTCAATTTAATTGATTATAATGGGGAAAACGGTGGAAATACGCGAAGTTTTAAGAAATCGTCGGAAAATTTGAAGAAAACGTGCTAAAAACGCCAAAATCTGCAACAATAGAAATGAAAAATCAGTATGATATTGAAATTTGTGAAAAAACTATAAGAAATCGTTTAAAAGAGGCTGGCTTTGCCACTTACATAGCCAGAACAATACCACAAATATCACATAAAAACAAAATTAAACGTTTGGAATTCATCAAAAAAATTTTACATAAGCCTTCGAGCAACTTAAAAGTTTTTGATTTGGCACAAATCGAACGATCACCCCAAATGATTTCATGCTTATTTGTTCCTTACTCCGCGTATGTTTAGTGCAGTCTGATGAATGAATATTGAATTGAAAGCAAAACATACTCAGAACATAAATTTGTGAATTGACTTAAAAAATAAAACTCCTAGCTATCGATCTACTCAGAAAATAAATAAAAGCTTGAAATATAAAGGGGAAATGTAAAGGTGTGAACAATTTAAACTACGTTGTAGTGTACGTTCAGAACCAAGAAACATTAAAAGGAAACACGCAAATCTCCGGCAATTTTGGTTCTTCGTGTGAAAGTATTAGACGATTTTTACAGCAATACAAAAATTGCCCTGTGTGAAAAGGGACTTGACCATAGTCTATGAACAAACCCATTCACTTATCATTTCATTTCTATTAGTGCAAAATGAATGTTCGAATTTAAAATTGCAAATGCAGAAAAAATGAAAACAAGAAATAGGTTTGAAACATAAATTAAATATTTTATGTGAATAAAAGCTAATTATTGTTAAAATTTTGATATTTTCTTAATTCTACTTTGCACAAGACTCTTTCATTGCTGGATAACACATTTCTTCTGAAAATTTAAAATAAGTGATAATTCATAACTTCATAGGTACCTAACTGTCCATACTACAAAAGACATTTTCAAAAAGAAATATATTTGAAATGCAGCATTACGTATGATATTCATTTAATTAAAATTAATCTTTAACATAAGTCTCATAAAGGTTGAAATGAAAATTGGAATTTTATTTTTTTTTAAATTATTTTGAACTGATTTGTGGGACGACCGAAAATCTTGATTTGTTGAAAACCATGTACTCTTGCACAATACAACTTAATACTAAAATTCAATACGTTTCGCAACTCACCTGGCTTATATCCATCGGCATGTTCATGTGAAGAAATGTGTCGCAAGCAAATCATAATGATGCAAAACAAAATCGGTGAAGCAAACTCCATGTTTTATTTCTTGTAGAGTTATTTCATAAAAAAAGGAACTAAAAAATTCACTTTAATGAAATTAATGAAAGAAAATTCCTTAACGAAAACCAAAATATATATGATCTCACGCACACAGGTTTTCGCGCACTTAGTTCACAATAGATATCACAGAGACGTACAAAATTACTTGATCAAAAGAAGAAAAACAAAAGATGTTTTTTTTTGGAAGATTATTATGATTTAAGTGAGACTTTATTTTTTATGTTAAAATCTACCACAAATTGGGGTGTAGGTTGATTCAAAAAATCTGCCGGAGCTATAGGTATAATATCTTATGTTATGTTATGTTAATGCTTTAGTGTGTTTGCTTTTAAGGTACAAATTTCAGAATAACAACTCCGAGCTGTCATTATTATCGGCACATTTTCTACAACCGTGTACCATTTTGGATGAATGGCTGCTACACATGTGCGTTATAATGTACATACAGTAAATTTTATGCGATTACACGTCATTTGCACGCGTCGTGGAGTAAAGTATCTTCTTTTTTTTTTTAAATTATGTATTTAATATACGATTCATGCTCTATGTTTTCTGCATATGGCGAACACTTTTATCGATCGAGGTACACACCCAATAGTGGTGTGGCCCTTTGGCTCAGGACAAGAACCCTGTCAGTCGTAACCCGACTGCTATGCGGTTACTTTTTACGATAAATATATTTTTCTCCATCCAAAAACCAAAACGCTGACGACCTCAGACAGAAGGAAGCCGAGAGTCCTTTTTATGAATATATCTACGACGATGATGGTAAGTAGTGTGGAGCACAGCAGTGCGTCGCAGTGCTGCTGTTGCCTCTCTCAAAGCTTCTGATTCTCTGTGGCACGATTGTATTGTACAGCCTCCTGCGAAGGAAGTGAGGTTTTATTGTTATAGCTGAGGAAATTGCTTCATTTGAATAGCAGGTCCTGTTCCAGATTATATTGCTCCTGCTAATGACAGTGGCAACCCATATGATTATGTTTCGTCAAAGTAATGGAAGAGCAAAAAGAAATAATATGAGTCGTGAGTTAAATTTCGTAGCTGTGATGGACACGATTATGCGATATGTTCATCATCGTCATCACCCTCTACCATCTCCTCGTCCTCAGCATCTGCATGGAATTGATGATGTTATTTGGTATTTATGATACTCGACTACTTTGTTGGCCTTTTACAAAATACTGTATCATTCCGATGGGGAATTTCAGTAGCAATTGGCGATGGAGGATTTTTTTCCAACAAGTGGCAGCGCTATCTCCAGTTTATTTTGACATTCTTTTTGGAAATCTGCAATTATATAAGAAAAAAGACGATGTCATTAATGTGGTGTCCTTTGTTAATGGTGTCGTTAAATAAAAACTTTTAATGACTCATTAGGGAAGCATTGTCATATTGTTTTTTTTTTTTGGCAAATGGCCAGAACAAGGCCATTTCTTTCTACACTTTTGTTGCTAACGCTAAGAGGGCTCTTAAATTGAGCTTCGTGCAGGCAAGATTAATTTTTCTAACACCATCAAATGTTATCACTTTGAAAGTTGTGTTAGAATCGTTTTTGATGGGTATATTATTTAGGGTATATCATAAACGTTTGTCTTATTATTTTTTATTACTTTACTCGTTCTAAATAAACCAAGGGATTTAGGGAGATGATAAATAATTTAAAAAAAATTACAACATTGACTTTTAATACATGGTTGTCACAGAATCATGTGAAGTCTACTATTATTAGTTATAGTCGTCAAAAGCTTTAAAAGTCCATCACAGCAGAGTTTAATTTGTACTTGGTATATATATGGTAAGTTTTGCACTTGGAGAACAACGAGGTTTTGATCACACTCGACATTATTATGATAAGGAACACGAAAAAAGTGGGTCCCGCACAATCTGAAGTATGTCTGTCTCTGTCTGTCTGTAATCCGATCTACAAGCCTAAGCCGCTCAAGCGATTTTCTCAAACTTTGTACGTAAGAGTCTAAAGTCATTGCCTGAAATCTTTCTTATTTTGTTTTATCCCCAAAAATACGGAACCTGCTCTATAGAATTCTTTGAACCAAAAATGTTAAAGTCATAATCATCTCGAAAACGTGTGTAATGATTTTGATTTAAAAAAACTAATCCGTCCGCTATTGTACGTATGTACGTCCGGTAGGGATGCCAACGGTATCTCGATGTTTTCAAAACATCGATGTTTCGTGGGCGATGATCGCTGTTAACATCGATGTTTTCATAACCGATACATCTACGGAAAACCCCTCAAACATCGACATCGTTGATTCATTTCGTTAAACATTGCCAAGATGTGTTAAACAAAAAAATGTGCTTGTATTTGTGTTGCATTAAACGGAAAACCATTTATCTGTCCTAGCATTGTCCACCTCAAATCTGAACATTATTTTCAGTGTTTGGGAAAGTTAAGGTTTTCACAAATATTATGTGTGTAGCAAGTAGCAACACTGCATCGGCAACGGCAGTCGCAACCTCTACATGTGAAGCCCAAATTTCTTAAAAATGTTACTAAAGTAGGTTACATATTATCGAACCTGCGTGACATTCTTGTAGGATATCGAACATGCGTGAAAAGTATCGGCTACACATTTATCAGTTTTGTTGTCCGTCCGCCAAAAATAATTTTCATTTTCAATCCAAGGTCTAGCTCAATAAACACATCAAAATATCATTTTTCTTATTCCATATTGACAAAGATTCAAAAGTGAACTAACTAACAACAAAAATACAAAAATAAAATAAATAAAAATACACCCAACAATTTGTGTGACGGAGATTACAATTAAAACATCGAAAAAATATCGATGTCGATGTATAGTTCTTATAACCGATATTTTTAAACATCGATGTTTGTTATGGAACCATCGATGTTTTCAAACATCGATGTTTTTTTTAACGATGTGCCATCCCTAATATCTAGTCTACATTTTGGTCCTAAAAGAATTTTCTTCAAGTTCTAAAGAATAGATAATGTATACATAATAACATCGATAAATAATTTGGTGTATTTTAGAAAATAGGTGAGTGATTTGGCTTGAAATTATATTTTGTAAATTATTAAAATTACTATACCTTCATTTCTTTTGAAAAAATAAAAAATAAAGTAAAACAACAACAAACGACTCTTAAAATAAATTTAGCTGTTTGTACAAAGAATATTTTGCTTACAATATAACCGAACGTACGTATAAAAGTAAGTACATGTGATCCAATCGTACAGTTTATTTACTTTATTCATTAATTTTATTTTTAGTCACATGACGTGATACTTATGTATATCAATATAAGTAAATACATACTAAATACGTATGTATATTCGATTGCTTAATATTATGAATATTTGAGTGAGTACAGGAATCATCTACTGATGTGCGCATTCGAATGAAATAATTGATTCTTACAATATTTCGAGACATCGCGATACTTCATTTGAAATTATTCGAATGATTTACGTTCATCATGCGAATGATGTCTTTTCTCTCATACATGGGACTTCTCAATTTCTACTTCCCTACTACTATACTAATTGAGCGCAATGCAAATATTTTGTTCTGGCTTTATTTCTTAGTACTGTCATGTTTAACGCTATAAAATTTTAATTTGTTTTCCGGTTTGTGTTTTTGACTCGTTTTCTTATTTTATATTTTTTTTCTTTATTTATTATTAAGGAAATCATGTATGTACTTTAAATTTAAAGGTTAAACTATCTATTAACATAATGAGTACTTAACATTATTCCTCTTCGTGACCTTCCTAAATACAAACGAAATATTGAGCATGTGCATGGTAAAAACACTTACTGTTTCAAAATTCAAATGATTATTAATTATTTTGATCATTAGAATACTAATATCTCGATTTTTAAAATCTTTCAATTATGCACATCACTAGAATCATTTTATAAAGAAATTAATATTTTTACAATTTAATTGATTTAAAAAAAATTATATTGAAAATAAGAAATATACAGTCGAACTTCGATAACTCGAACCATCACTTGCCAAAAAAATAATTCGAGTTATCAAGACTTCGAGTTATTAAGTAAAACAGAAAATTAATATAAATAACGTAACATTTATTAGGGAATAAAAAAACTACAGTTGTTGTGATTATTTAAAATATTTTGTTATACATGACTGATGAATGGATTTGCTGGAATGCTATATTTAATAGACACATCCTTTTTTCTTGACGCACTATTAATTTAAATTTATCTTCAATCGATGTTTTTAATCTTCGTTTAACGACATATCCTCGTTAGCTTTACTTTTAATAAAAACTTCACACAGCATTGTTAATATCTACGTCAGTTTTTTTTCACTTTTTATTTCGTCTTTTTTTTTTAATTTTTTAAAATAAGACTTTGAATTCGTATTATATAACATACGTATATCAACCTAATAAAGTGTGTTCTAACACCGGAACATAACAGCTTTTACTCACACTTAACGGAATCACCATTTTATAACACACACAATATTTATACATGGTCATAGAACAGACAAATACAGAGCCCACAAACCCAATGCATTATGAAATGAACTTGTAAATATCCACAGAATTTGATAATTCACCAAAAAAATTGGACTTATCGAAGGTGACGCCAAATAATATCTTCGAGTTATCGAGATATTCGAGTTATCGCGACATTCTAGTTATCGAAGAACGACTGAATAACATTTGACAATTTCCTAGAAGAAAGCATTTCACCATTGTGAAATATGATATATTTCATATATTCTGAAATTTAACTTCATTTTCGGTCCGGTGTGTATCGAAGGAGTGTGGAGGAGAAGATTTAACGACGAGCTATACGGGCTATACAGCAACGTTGACCTGGTCAAAAAGCTTAAAATACAACGGCTGAGATGGCTGGGGCACGTGGAGCGTATGGACAGCAACGCACCTGCCCGACGAGTCTTCGAATCCAACCCCGATGGTGTACGCAGCAGAGGAAGAACCCATAACAGGTGGCGCACACATGTGGAGAACGACCTCAAACAACTTGGCGTGCGAAACTGGAAGCGGCTAGCTAGGGACTGAGCTGACTGGAGGGGCTTGTTGTTTGAGGCCTGTTGTTTGAGGCCGTAGCCCATCCTGGGCTGTGAGCGCCATCAAAAGTAAGTAAAGTAAGTCTCTACCAATTTTGAATGATACTAAAAAAAAATTGTTTTTGGCACTCAGCAATACATGCATACATTATATGGATTATTTTGAAATGTGTGCTTCTGTCTGATCGATGGACCGTTGTGCTTCAAATTTTGTTCTGAGAGATACATCAACTAAAACATAATTTACATGTATTGTTTTTTTTCAGATTTGCTATGATTCGCAATATCATAAAATTTATGAAATAAACGATTATAGGCACATTTTCTTAATATACTTAAATTTTGTATGATATTTCTTCTTTCCATTATTGAAAAGACTTATACAGTATACAAAATTGGTATGGAAATTTTAAGTATTCAACAATTTAAATTTCAAGTTTCAAGTTTATTATAATATAGATTCGGAGGTTGACCCTTTATATAAATAAGACAAATAGTGTTTTTTATACTGGATAAGTAAATAAAATAATAAATATCATATAAGAAAGTAAATAGAATTACATGAATAACAAAGCTTATTATAAGTCAATAAAATATGAATGAGGATGTAAACAAAAAAAAAAGAATAAAAGTTAAAGTCATGTATGATCTATGACCTATGTGTTTTTTTTTATGTCAGTAATAAATCAAATATATAATAAAATTTTACATTTTTTTAAATAAAATTCATCCAATTTTTTTTAACTCGATTAAATAAAAAAATATTAAAATTTTTACAAGCATAATACTATTGTATATTGTTATTCAAACAAAAATTTTCGTTAGCCGAGGTTTTAAATATGTGTGTTGCTATAATTTGTTTTATTGTTGTAGAGGTGTGTTCCAAAGTCGGATTCCATTCCATATACAAAGAACAAGAGGGATGATGAAAACCTTGTCAAAGGTCGGATTAGGTTCAGGTAAAACGGAGTCCTAGTTTGAATTATGTTGTGCATAATTGTACATTTACCACGGTGGTGATACATGAACAAAAAATTGCTACAGAATGAACCTAAAATTACTACATTTTCCTCCACTGAAAAAATCCACTGTTTCAAACTAGTGCAGAGCAATTCAGGTTGCATTTAAAAGACCTTAGGTCTTACAGGCATATAGTTAAATTAAAAATAATAACTCTAAGTGAAAAGATGTTGGCTTTTGGTATTTTATTATTGTTTTACTTTTTAAATTTTTTTAAACCTTTTGAATTGGGCATATTAAAAAGAAAACTGGGGAAGTAAACTCACTAACATTTAGTCAGAATTCATTAAATAATAAAATTTAACTCTTAATTTGTAAAGCTGCAATTAGACGGTCAACGTAATTGGTCATTGCGTTGAGTCTCCGACGTAAAAACGACGTCAAAATATGTCCTAATTGTGTCACGTCGTGTGATAGCCAACGAAAAATGTTGTCAATGCGTTGACGAGACGATGACACCTACGTTGAATCGAATTTGTGGGTCAGCGCGTTAACCCATTTCGATGGAAGGACTGTGTCAACGTAACGCGTCCCGTTGACAGAGTTTTTAGAACTATTCGTCATCGCATTAACTGTATTCTAACATTGACATGACACAATTTTATACCCGTCAATGTAGCTTTAAGATTTTAATTGACACAATCGGTTTTGTTTATAAAATAAAAACAAATAATATACACATACTCGTATTTACTAGCTGTTTTTTGTTGTTATATTGTGTAATTTAATATAACTGTATCTTAAATTAATTTATTTTATTTTGAACATTTGTTGTGTGATTTAGAAAAAAAACGAGTGAATAATTATATAAATAGCTGGCTGTGAAATCCGAAAGAGGAACTGTAAGGAGCAAACATTCCCTCCAGTGGCCAAGAATCGCTGTGTGAGGACCAATCGTACCTCGGCGTATATTCTGCATATTTGTGTTCTTTTTTTGTGTTTGAGGCTTCAATAGGGCCAGTAAAAAATCGAACTGTTTTACTGACATGCGCAGGAATTTCCGATACAATTTTGGCTCCTCGTTTCGCATTTCGCGGAGTAATTTTACACCGAATCCTTCTTTTCACGCAGCATTAACCAACTTTTTGTCCAAGGGAAACGCCGATTTCCTTGCATCTGTCCGATTACTTCATCTGTTGCTCTCATTTATATAAGCGGCTAAAACAGCCATTTCCAAATCCAAGTTTCTTTTTGTCATTTGTATTTTTTTTTTTTTTTTTTTTTTTAATATTCAAAATTAACTTTCAAATAGATTTGTTTTACAAACTGAAACTGCTCAAACAAAACGTGAAAAATGGCCGCCCTTTCTTCTGTCATAGGGTCAACAAATTTGAATTTGGTCAACTCGTATGATCGTCAAAATTTTGAATGTCAACGCATTGGTAGTGACGAATAAAAATTACATTGACACACAAGGCTCGTCATCGCATTTTCGGACACCATTGACCGACTTGTGTCATTCGTGTGATCGTCAACGTTTGAAGCATTGACCCTGTAAACAATGACGCTGAAGTTGCGCAGTCAATATTAGTTTTGTGGTGACGTCACAGAGTCTATCCGATGACCGATGTAGTTGTAGCTTAATAGTTTCAATATTATTCTACTTTAAATATTAGCTATTAAAATTTCATGAAGTAATAATTGGCGTTTAGAAGAATTTGGCTGTTTTTTTAACATTAATATTTTTGGTCTGACCTCACTCCGTTTTACAAGGACTGTATTGTTTTATTTTTTCATTCATGTTAGCAAAGAATACCACATCGAGTACTCTAGTTCTAAGAAAAGTCATGAATTTTCAAAATTCAGACATAATTTCAAAATAACAATAAGCAAACAGTTCGAATGAAAAATCTTAGATTTTCAATTTTTCTCCTTGTATGTATATTATGTTCTACCATTACCATACCAAATACAATCATTCTGACGGTTTACTGACACACGAGATCTGGAGGTTTGGACACTGAAATCGTCGATCAAAAACATCAACCAATTGATCAAAGAAAATTATAGGTTGTCGATTAATTTGGTTTGAGACAATAAAACTCAGGCCGTTAACTCTAGCGACCCGAGTATGTTCCCAAAAATTAATAAGATATTTAGAAGGAAAGATCAAAACGACCTCCCGTGTCTTAAGCTCCAGAGGACGGCAGAGAACAGAGACGTACTTTTGACAGCAGGCATAGACCCAGAGGACGCCGGTATTGGACGATGACCTCGATATAATCGAGGATCCGCAGGAGAAGGTTGAGGTTGAGGGGGCTGCTTTCCAGCAAGTGTACAAGGTGAATGCTAGGATTCGCCCGAATCATGACCTGGAGAACAGAGCTCTGCTTCACCACATCTGGTTGCAGAACGATATAATCGAATGGCGATCTGAGAACCTTGGTTTTACCGGGTTTAATGATGAAGATTTGGCAAGCGCCATAATCGCGGAACGAAATGGGCCCAGTTCCCTGTTAATTTCGAAGACTGAGCTCCAGCTAATCTTCGATTCATTAAAGAAAAAGAAGTCAGCAGGAGTCGATGGTATATCCAACGTTGTACCACGACATTTACCTCAGGAAGCAGTTGACATTTACACCACATTGTTTAACAACGCGCTGAATAATGCATATTATCCAGTGGAAGACAGCTGTGGTACATCCTCTCCGTAAAAATTGAAAGGACAACTCCAATCCAGCAAATCTACGGTCCATAAGTCTCCTTCCGAGTATCAGCAAGTTATTTGAAAAGATTATTAATAAGGCTCTGTTCAAGTGGGCGGAGGACAACAATATCATACCGGATAATCAGTTCGGTTTTAAGGCGACACAATTCATGTCGCGTCTAAACTGGTTTCCGATATACAATGGAACAAAACTAAAAAGCAGTGTACGGGTGCCTGTCTGGTGAATTTGGAGACGGTCTTCGACACCGTATGGTTAGAAGGTCTCAATCTAAAGCTTACCAGACTGGGTATAAGTAAACCTCTATTATATATGCTTTATGACATGCTAAATGGTAGAAAGTTTGTTGTCAAGAGTGGCAATGTAACTTCTACCGCACCTTTTAATATCAAAAATGGTCTTCAGCAGGGAGCGGTTAACTCGCCGATTCTATGCCCGGTGTGGTTCAACGTTGCCCCATCTCAAATGGAAAAGATTCGGGTGTTTGAGAGGCAATGTCTTAGACGTTGCCTTGGATTACACAGAACACCAGATTCGGAGTACACAGATATTATTCCAACCAAGTTCCATACAACGGAGCCAATATAAACAGGAGAGTTAATTTTTTGTTTAAGCTGATTCGGGGTCACACTGCAAGAGCAATGTCCTCAACCAACAGCTTAATTTTTGGAGCTTATTACCCCAATAACGAATATTTTGAGAGTGCGCGGTTAAGTGGCTACATCCCTACCGAGGCATTGCTCTATTTAGACAGTCGAGGGCTGATACAGGATGGAATGGCGGTTCCGCTCATCTACCACGTCAGCCGGAAAACTGTAGATAGGCGACTCCTGTATGGTTGAGACGTCATCGCTCAAGGTGGAGAAGAGCACCTTAGGTTCAGTAGGACTGATTTCGATCGGGACCAAAGGGATAGGGCGAAACAAGAGAACCAGTTCTGGTGGCTCTCTGAACAGCAGTTTGATAGCTAAAGTCGATAAGAATGTATGTCTTGGCCGACTTACATACATAGATTTAGGGAAATTAGGTATAAGGAACCGTCGGGGTGGCACCAAAAAATTAAAAAATATGTATGTATGTGGAGGCAAAGGTGCATGCATCTGCGCGGCTGTATATGTATGTGCGTGCGTATATGTATGTACGTATATACATTTATGTGTAGGTGACATGTTGTTGTGTGTAAGCATACTTATACAAAATATAACCAAACAAAAAAATTAAAAACGAAAAATGCTGCTGTGGCTGTTCTAGTTTTTAAGTAGTTTTAAGTGGTTTAGGGTATTTTTAGGTATTCTAAATAGTTTAAGTTATTTTTAGTTAGTATAAGTTAGTTGTATCTAATTTTAATTATTTTTAGTCTACCTTTAGTTAGGTTTTAAGTAAAAAATTAAAATGATCTGATACTGAGTTTTTGTTGGAAAGTTTTCTTGGTTAAATAAAAATAAAATAATTAGATTTAATTTAAATAGTTTTTAGGTCGAAAGACATTATAATACTGGAGGCGACCGCAAGATTACCTACCTCATCCGGAGATAGAAAAAAGCTATAATAAGTCGATAGTGTTCATAAAAACATTTGTAAATCCACTGGTCGGGCAAACTTTTTCAGGGAAGTTTGGGTTGAAAACGATCACTTCCGGTACCGTTTTTTGAAGAGAAACTACCTCATCGGGAGAACGAAAATCTTTATACAGGGTAGGATGGGTTTTATATCTAGGTTTGAAAACTTTTGGTCGGGCAAAAAAAAATCAAGGAATAAACGCTTCCCCGACCAACTCAAATAACGTTTTTTTTGATGAAAACCTACCTCATCGGGAAATGGATGAAATTAGTACCAAAACAAAGGCAAGACATTCTTCTTTTCAAAACCATTGGTCGGGCAGACTTTCTTAGGGAATAACCCTCCCCCCGACCAATTTTAGAAATATTTTTGCAATAATTTTTAGACATTTGAAGTTAAAAAATAAGAGAAAGTCGTTTTTGTATTTTTTTTTTCTAAAATTGGTCGGGGGGAGGGTTATTCCCTAAGAAAGTCTGCCCGACCAATGGTTTTGAAAAGAAGAATGTCTTGCCTTTGTTTTGGTACTAATTTCATCCATTTCCCGATGAGGTAGGTTTTCATCAAAAAAACCGTTATTTGAGTTGGTCGGGGAAGCGTTTATTCCTTGATTTTTTTTGCCCGACCAAAAGTTTTCAAACCTAGATATAAAACCCATCCTACCCTGTATAAAGATTTTCGTTCTCCCGATGAGGTAGTTTCTCTTCAAAAAACGGTACCGGAAGTGATCGTTTTCAACCCAAACTTCCCTGAAAAAGTTTGCCCGACCAGTGGATTTACAAATGTTTTTATGAACACTATCGACTTATTATAGCTTTTTTCTATCTCCGGATGAGGTAGGTAATCTTGCGGTCGCCTCCCGGACTATTAGTATTAAGAGACATAGTTAAGTTTAGACCGCCCGTAAAGGGCCAGTAAAATAGTTGTAAGTTATTGATAATTAGGCTTGTTTTAAACATTTTTGTCTAGCTTTAAGATAGTTATAAGTAAAGATTAAATAAAAATTAATACAAAAAAAAATAAAAAAAACAATAATTCTTCAGCAATCGGAAGTGAAGTTTTTTCAGAAAGTGGCTGGAAAACCAAGCCTCCTAAATGAAAAACGTCGAATTTTATATTTTTCTCTTTTTAGGTACTTAATGCCTAGCACTTCTCAAAATTTCAGCAAACTACGGTAATCCGAAGGGGTTAATTATATTGATAAAATTTCTGAGAAAGTGGGCGGATACCACCCCATAACCAGAAAATCTCAAATTTTATATTTTTTCTTTTTATGTACTGCAAGGCCTAACGCTATACCGAATTTTATCGTTCTACATCAGTTCGTGGGCGGAACACGCCTCTAAACGGAAAAGTTCTGATTTTTTTGTATGCAATTTAATACCTACAGCTCCACCAAATTTCATTATTCTGCAGCAATCAAAAGAACTCCATTCAACTAACAACAATTCGGTGAAAAGGGGTGTATACCACGTCCGCTGAATGAAAAACAACAAATTTTCAAGTTTCTCCTTTATTATTAGAAGATTCTAAGATGTAGGGTTGTGCTCCATAATTATGATGATCAATAATTTTGAGTGGCGATCAATTAAGGTTTTTGTGATTTTTTGTAATTTTTGAGTCCTAATATCTCAGGAACCACTTATGCTAAGAAGTTGGAATTTTGTGACTAGATTCAGCGAGTAATTGGTTTTAAAGTTTCTGGCTTCATTAGTAATGAACAGAGAGGGTAATCGAAAATCGCCTATGATAGATTAATTACCTAATTCGAAATAAGCCCACACTGGTTAGTAGGTAGCCATCATTTTGCAATTGGTCATGCAATATCTATTCAAAGATCGTTTATATCTCGAAAGTCAAAATTAAAATGAAATCTATAAATACCGATTTTAAATAATTCAATTAACGTGGTGTTAAACAAGACCATTTCGAATTAGATGTTGTTAGATTTAACATGGAAGTAACTGTTTTTCTTAATCCTATTCCCTTCCGACTTAAAAAAAAAACGTCACCATAACAGCATTAAGTTGTACCAAGTAAATAATGATAGTGTAGTAGATAATAATTATTCTCTAATCGTGCCACATAAAACTTAATAATAATATAATCAGACTTTAATGCTTATTTTTGCTATAGTAAATATATCCGGACACCTATATGTAAATACGAGTGCATAGTGTATTTCTTATCTTAATTGTAATGAACTAGCACAGTTGGAGACTCACAACGTGAAGCTCTTGCAATAATATAGAAAAAAAACTGTGATTTTGAGTTTATCAGTACGAGTATGTATAGATAGGTAAGTATATATTATTCTGGTGTCTCTATTGGATTGCTCGTTTGTTAAGGTACAAATCCTTTCAAATCCTTTTATTACTAAAACGAGTGTATATAGTGTGTTGCTATCCTGCGAGTGGTTATAAAATCAGTCCCCTTCTAATTCTTACCACTCTCAGTGAAAACACAAACACACTCTGACAACTTGCGATTAGTTTATGAAAGCACGTGTGCTCTAGATACGTCGCGCTTAAGAGTATATTCGAATAGGTATATTGTGTTTGCGGATTAGGCTCGAAATGCCACCAAAGGGATCAGAGGGATAATTGGTATTGCCCCTTTTTTTACCCCAATGGTTTTTCCTAATACAAAATTGTATATCATCTGAGTATGAGTTAGACAACAGGCTGTGCACAAGCAAATCGAGTGAAAAATTGAAGAGAAACTAAACTTGGGGGATATATATTTTGGGATCTTCTCGTACTTTAATAACAAAACAAAACAACAACAAAAAAAAACACTGGCTGTTGTTTATTATTCTGGAGTGAGTCTGGGTCTCAGCGTATATTCTCTGATACTTTATTTCCCCCAATGCACATATATATATTTTCATCACACAACAAATAATTTCACTTTCCTACGGGTATAGAAGGCTTAAGAAGATTAAATTCTATGGTTTGCTTGTGGGTGTGCTACTATTTCCCCTGGCTTTCCACCACAAGTAGAATGCGTGATAATGGTAGATGTGTGTTGATATAGCGATTGACATTCAGTGCCATTTTCCGCGATAAAGGTAGAAAACAAAGTGATGATTTACCCAACACATAAATGAACACTCAGGTTTGAGTAAATGGAAACATAGCAAACACGCATAGATATATGTAATATAGCGATATTTAATGGTAAAGGATTTCCTTAATAAGTATTTTCAAGATATTCATCCGATTTCTGGTTCTTTTGTTCTTTTTATACCACTTTTTTCAAAATGTTGAGCATTCTATTTAATATCTGATATTTTTTTTATAATATGTATACATACATTTGTTTTTTAATTTACGGCTTAAGTTGTAGATTGAGGTGCAGACATAAAGACAGACAGAGGACAACAACTACCCACACAAAAATTTATTCGATAAAAGTAAATAGCTACTTTAAAAAAACCAATTAATCGATTTTAAGTTTTTTCCTTTTAAATATTATTCCGAATATGCACTGGTTCATGCTAATTTTGTTTAATAATAAGATGAAACCTCCCTATCATAGGGTTAGTTAGGAGGGACGTGCGCAGCTCAAAAGCTGGGGTGTACTCGGGGGCCTATTGGGCCATTGTTATCCTCTTTCACTCATAAAGAGATATTCTTAACTAATGTTTCATGAATACTGGTTCATTTACGAACCAGCCCGTAATCCTAAGGTTAAACCTGTTAATAATAATAATAATAATTTTATTTACATGCCTGTAAGTACTAAAGTGTTTTTAAATGCAACCTAAATTGTACGGCACTAGTTAGAAGGAATAGAAAGATAGGAAAGAATGTTTGTTGGTTCAGTGGATTTGAGAATAAAGTCCTTACTATATCATTATACCCCACGGTTATTGCCACGCTTACATATATAAAGAAGGTACACAATCCCGGAAATTCCTACCTAACTTATTGAAAGTAAGAACATAGAACAACGGTTTCTGTAATATAAGAGGGACTTATCGATTGTTCCTTTTAAGGAAGATTGCTTCAATAGTTTGCTTTAAGATTTCGATAAAACATGGAATAAATTAAAGATTTTATTTAATTAACTAAAACACAAATTATTTATTTATTGCTTAAATAAATAATTTGTGTTTAGTTAATTAAAGAAAATCTTTAATTTATTTTTTAAACTCTAAATTACGGTTAATTCTGCGGTATTGAAAACTTTAAAATTCGTAATAAAATCTTGATAATTTCGTGGTTAGATTTATCAGTATTTGAATGCAATATATATGAAAGTATTTAGTATTTGATTACCCGAAATTTCTGCGTTGCTATTACTTTTCTATTCCCCGGGAATCTAATGACATGATCTATCTGATGCCTACAAAAATTCATATAGTTCAGTCTTTTAATTGAGAAAATGGGATAAACATCTAACCATACAAACATTCACAATTTAACCTCTCTGCGATAATAAACAACCTCTGTGCCAATCCAGTGCCCTATTATTTATTAACTTGCATTGAATAAATTAAAATAAAATGGATGGCAATGGCGCAGTGGATAAAGTGCTTACTTGCTAACTAGGACGTCTGGGTTCGATCCCCACGCTAGGCGCATTCTTTTCTATACCTCCAATTTTAATTGGATTCCACCCATGGGTTAAAATGAGACAATTAATACCTGGTAATCAAATCCACTGTGCCAACCAAGTGCCCTGCAATTCAGTTTGCATTTAAAAGACCTTAGGTCTTACAGGCATATAGTTAAATTTAAAAAAAATGCACGACTGGTTCGCACTTAATTGCTCTTATGTGCGATTATATCGTTAGCACAAGATTAAATATATTTTCAAAGTCGTTTTAACTTAATGTTGTTTATACAAAATTTCTTTTTTTTTTGTCTAACTATTTTTGGTATGGCAAATTTAAGTATTTAATAATATAAGCTTAAAAACAAATCGTCAACCCTTCTTTGAAATATTAAATTTGCATAAACAAAATTGTATGGTAGGCAGAGCTGTAGGTTAATCTACAGACAGATATACGGAATTGCGAACCCCACGTTTTTGGTGTTCTCTATCTTCGTAATGTCAAGTTTGATTAAAATCTCGAGTTCGATTTATTTTCCAAACGCAAAACTTGCCCTATACATAATATATCGCAAGTAAATTGTAGATACCATAGTAAAAATGGGTATATATGGAATCTTATATCGACTTAAGATATTTAGCGTTTTTTTTTTGTTTTATTGAACATCAGTGCCATTATAAAGAAATACATTTCTGTCTTATCGGCATCTTTTTATCTCACTCCTGTCTTTGTGTTCTATATACAAAAAGAATTCCATCTTATGTTCAAAAGACAGATACCTACACGAGGTAAAATAACTTAAGTCAACTTAGGATTGTGTGTTCTGCTTAATTTTAAAACCTAAAATAGACTATAGCTTAAATTGGCTTAATACTTTTATATTATTGTGAAATCGTTAAATAATATTAAGTTGACTTAAGATATTTTCCCCCGATCAAACAGAAACAACGGTCATTTTTTAGTCGACATAAGATAAAATTCTTTAAAAAAATCCGAAAAAGTGTGAAATGGCAAATCATTTTATGTCAACATAAAATGTTTTTTTTAAATTTAAAATTAAAATTTTTCTCTTCCATAGTACTCGTAGTCAGAATATATTTTTACCATATCAAACCTGAAAACAGCGATACGTGTGCTGGTCAAAACAAAACGCTTCTTTTTTGTCAACTATGTATTTTCTCAAGATTTTTACAGAGCGAAACAACAACCACTAACGGGGCATACACCCATGAAGTCCTATACCGATCACTCATTAATAAAACAAACAAAAAGAAAAGAACCAACGCACAAATTCATCATCCAAAAGACTGGCCCTTATTTATTTCATCTTTGGGAACTAAAAACATATTTAAAGTCCATGAGACGAAACAATCGAAGTTCTTAGAGCTTTTCAGCGGCCTTAAAAGAGAAATCGTCTTTTAAATGGAGCTTCATTAGATGGATTATATACACAAAAACATTTGGACAAATAGAGTATAAGACCAGTTTAGATGAATCTGAGGAATTCAAAATCTTAAACACAAAAAAGGGAAGAATTAACATAGTAAAATAAGACGTAAAGATTATGCATACGATAAACCCGTTAAAATAAGTGCTGCAAAAAAATGATCTTATTGACCTGCTCGACTTAATTAATTCTAATTTTCTTGATTTTTAACTTAATCTGCGTTCCTATGATCAACGAGATGTTCATCCAGATCTATCAGACGAATCAGAATATGGAATACGGGTGTCCTACAACCCCATGGACATTTCAAATTTTCACATACATGGAACACAACATGCATACCCTTTGCCGTCGCACTCAAAACATATAACATATCGTTGGGACTAATCATCAGGAACTGACACCTTAGATATTAAACGACAAATACATAGAACGGCAGAACGAAGAATAAAGAAGTATCAAAATTTCAGTTAAAATAAAAATACCTGGGGTGGTAGAGCAATCCTGTTGTGATCGGAAGGTTAAATCTCTTTTGATTCACATTTACACACGCAACTCATCTTAAAAGTACATAAGAGTTGAAAACGTTCGTCGAAAACACGAAGCATAATATCTCATCTCAACTTAAGTTTTGTGGAAATTAATATAAATACAATTTAAAGAGAACCCAAACTATCTTAATATTTTCCTTATAACGAGCGAGATATTAAAAATATCTCTTTGAAATAAATTTAAAAAAATATCATAAAATTTGACATCTAAGTGTTTAGTTCCATAAGTCCTACATTTGAAAAAAAATTTCTGAGGCAGTTTTGAAGTTTTTTTTGCTTTCCTGAAAAAAAGTCATAATTGACTTTTCAGTCGAAATATATAATACCCAGGCGCGTGGTGGGAGCAAATTTGCTACCGGGATTTAAAATAAAAAAGCGCCCCTTTCTCCTTTTTTGAAAAAAAAAAATCCATTTTAAAAAAAATTATTCCAAAAATAATTCAAAAACTAATTTTATTAAGAAATATAGGTTCATAATTATACATACATATATCTGAATGGGAATCCATATTATATTACTGTAAAAGCCTACTGTATTCGAAACTACTTTCACATAGTTTTTCTACAATGGTACATTTCTTGAAAGATATCATAAAAGAGAAATGTCGTCCGTGTGTGCACGAATAACTCGAGAACGGATGTTTCGATTTTCATGATTTTGGGCCTTATGCATTCATATTGACCCAAGAAAGGACATATGACACTGTAGGAAAATCCCAAAAAATTTCCAGAAAAATTGGAAATTAGGGATCATTCTCTTTTTTAGTGCATATCTCGAGAATATGGTTACTTCGATTTTCAATATTTAGGGCTTGATAAATTGGTATTGACTCAAAAATGAACAGAGGATAATAGAGGAAAATCTGTTCACGATTTAGGACTTTTGGCCCTAGGAAGGGCATATAGGATACTCTGGATGAAAATTAACAAACATTTTCAGGAAAATTGGTAACCCTGGAACATCGTTTGATTTTCAAAATTTTTAGATTGATGGATTCGTGTTCAAATTGAATTGTAAGTACTTGCTTTTGCGTGTGGTCAAATAAAATTTAAAAAAAATTAAATCAAAAAAATTAACCATGATTGGCTGAGTTCGCGAGCGATTTTGGCTGCGAAAAATAAGGATGTCGATCATTTGAATTTTGTCATTCAAAATCAAATCGCCGGTGAGTTACATTTATTCAAATCGGTGGACTCCGTGATGGATGAAAACGAAGCCACTAGAGATCCCACGGATTTTTTTAATTCTTTGGATATTCTGGGCTTTCCGCCACACAATTTAAAGTTGAAAATCGGCTCAGTTATAATTTTGCTGCGCAACCTCAATGCACCAAAACTTTGTAGCGGAAAGCGTTTGATTGTGAAGATCATCAAATCAAATCTAATTCAAGCCACTATTTTGCGGGGAAAAGTCAAAGGCGAAAATTATATCATTCCACGGATTCCGCTTATTCCGAACGATTTGCCGTTCGTGTTTAAGCGTCTTCAATTTCCGGTGCGTCTCGCTTTTGCTTTGACAATCAATAAGTCGCAGGGACAATTACTGGATGATTGTAGTATCAATCTCGAATTCCCATTTGTCTCATATTGTCAATTATATGTGGCTTGCCCACGTATCAGCAAACCTACCGCTTTATACGTGTACGCAATAAAACTAAAAATGTTGTGTACCATAAAGCACTTCAGTAAAAAAGCGTAAGGCTGGCCGACACGCCAATGATTGGAAGACATAGACATTGTTAATTTAGTTATTTTTATTGTATTTAATAAAACTTTAGAATAAATAATTTTCATCGAATGCATTACATGAAACAGCATTGTGCATGCTCATGGTTGATCTTAATCTATTCTTTATAATTTTTAATTTAGATAAACTCCTTTCACACTTTACCTGGTAATCGGTAGGGTAAGCACAAATTTATAAATTTTGAATAAATTTTTATATTCCAAAGAAAACATTCTATAATCATCTATTAATTTATAAACACAGCCGACGCAAAAATTGCAAGCTTCAATATGTTTGTTCTCAATAGGAGCTGATTCATCAACTTTGCCAAGTAAATGTTCTTCGTCGGACAATTGATCCCAATCCCAAATTCCAAAAACATTATCGTCCACTTTCGTTCGTGATTTTAGAGCAATGGAAGGAAATAAACGGACAAAGGACAAAAGTTCATCACGTACGTCTTCTTCTTTTGTATTGGTGCAGTCACATATTTTGTCCAAAGCGTTATTTGGCAAACCATTTTCGGCAATTTTTTTAAACGCTCGTGGATCGAAACATTTAACGTTTCCATAAAAATCGTTATGTTGTGCAAAACGCTTTTTAATAGCCATAATAATTTTGTCAAAAATAACATTAAAGTTTTTAATCTCAAATTTTCTTAATACATCATCTTTTGTACAACTTTTGTTCTTTGATCTTCGTTGTCCAGGCAGCGCTTCTTTTAACTTTTTCCTGAAAAAAAAACGCTCCTAAAATCAAAAAGCCCCGGTAAAGTTCCCGGTGTCCCATAGGGCCGCCACGCGTCTGATAATACCTAACCTAACTTATTATAACAATTTTATCAATGATACCTTAACAAGGCGAACGGACAGAGTTATAATTTTAAGATATATTTTTGGAATTTTTTCATATAAGGTTTACTACCCGCATTTCAGCTTCCTTTAGGAGTAGTTTAAAAAAAGTAACAAAACAAATATGCAATTAAGGGTCCCATCATTTTTATATCAAAATTCGTCACAATCGAGGTAATTGTTTGCATTTTTATTATATTAGTTAGGAAGATATCAAACTTAAATAAATTTTGCAGTAACTTTCGTCTAGGCTTTCTTTTTATAGCTTATAGAGTGCTTTTGGTTAGCCAAAGCCAGTATTATAACACGTGTGATTTTGCAAGAATATCAAAAGATGTATTAAGTATGTCAAACAGTCTATGTCCCGGTTATGTTAGGCTCTTTTTCAGGATGTTGTGGAATCCTTTTGTATGTCAGAGAGACATACATAATTTGAGTAGTAGATGCAAAGCAAAAATAAACGACAACATCAGCAGTCATATCGCTAGCAGCACTATTTAAAATGGAACAAATTGTATGAGTGTTTTAGTAGAGTATTTATGTAGATAAGAGTATTATGTTTTCTGTGCGGCTTGTTCCTATTTTTTTAATAAATTCTTGTACATACTTTTGTTTTAGTGAAGTTAGATTAGTTGCATTTTCGATTTTGATAAAAAATGTAAAGTTCTTCCTTTAGATTTAAAATTTAGTGACATTGAAAAAACTTTACACAAGCAACTAACGTATATCCGTAACTCAGGTATTTAGATTCGAAGCAATAGCAATCCGCGGTTGAGGAAGGTTCCTGCAAACGAAATAAGCACACATAATATTATATCTGTCCAAAAAATGTTAAGTTCCTTAAAAGAGCACGTTCTGCCCAACAATAGGCAGAGGCCCCAGACTCTCATACAAGAATAACCTCGGCAAAAGAAAAATTTACATTAGATATGTAGATATATTGCGGTGGTTTTTTTTTTTGCATTAAAAAATAAGCATGGATGTGTATTTTTCGCGGTAGATTTTTGGGAGAGTTCTTGAATTTGCCAACATAAGAGTCACTTGGGCGTAGGCTGTTTCAGACGAGAAATATGATGACACCAGAGACAAGGTCTACGAGCTCCTCAAGAGTAAATATAACACGCAGTGACCTAGAAATAATTTAGATTGTATTTTAAAATTATGTAAGGCGTCTAAACACGATGCTAATGATAACACATCCATCGAATAACAAATGCAAAACAGTGGATTAGCAGTCAGCGTATGACCGGTTATTATATAGGTATTGAGCAATATCTAATTTGCGAATACTCATTAGTTTATGTAAAGTAGTCCTATCGAAGACCAACAAGGATAATTCACTTATAAATATTGATTAACTGGAGGGGGGCTTGCGTCCTGCCTGCCGTTGCCAAAATAGTAGCTAAAATAGTACTGGAACACATCAGGGAACATCTAGAAGCCACATTCGATGCCGAATAAGCCGGTTTCCGCGCTGGACCCTCATGCATTGATCATACCAATAGGTTAAGGATCATAATTGAGCAGTGGGTCGAATATCGATCACCACTTCACCTGCTATTCATTGACTTTGAGAACGCTTTCGATAGCCTCAATAGAGAATTTATTTGGCTTGCTTTACGCAGAAGGGGTATCCCGGATAAATTAATAGGTATTATTAAGGCAACTTACAATGGATCAAAATGTTACGTTTTGGTTGAAGGGAGGCTGTCAGAAGAGTTTGAAGTCCAGATAGGAGTCAGACAGGTCTGCATTCTATCACCTATATTGTTTCTGTTGGTGATAAGCGATGTTCTGCGAGCGGCGTTGACGGGAAACGGAGGGATACGATGGACTCTGACGTCTCACCTATCTGGACTATGCGGACGACGTATGCTTGCTATCTCATAGGATCATGGATCTCCACCAAATGACAACAGGGGGTCGAGAGAGAAGCAGAAATCGTGGGGCTGAAAATCAACTCTGGCAAAACAAAGATGATCAGCATCGGAACCCAGGTATCTTCTTTAAAAAATATTTCTCAACAACCGGTAGAGAAAGTACAGAGCCTCCAATTTCAATACCTTGGAAGTATCATCTCTACCGAGGTTGGCACCTAAAACGGCATCAGCTGCCGAATCGGTAATGCAAAGGCTGCTTTCGGTATGCTTAGAAATATATGGAGGAATAACTCTCTAAGCTTAAGAACTTAGCTACGGCTGTTGCGATCCAACGTCGAATCCGTTTTACTCTACGGTTGCAGCACTTGGAAAGTAACAGTAGCTGTCACTAAGAAGCTGCAAACGTTTATTAATAGATGTCTACGACATATCCTTAGAATTTTCTGGCCCAATCGTATATCAAACCCAGAGCTCCTTAAAAAACGGTTCAGGAAGCTATCGACTCTATTATACGACGTCGAATGTAGCAGTGGATCGGACACACGCTTCGAAAAGGCGACAACTGTATTGCGGCACAGGCAATGTAGTGGAATCCGCTCACTCAAGAAGAAAGAAGAGTTCGACGACCGAGAGCTCATGGAGAAGGACAGTGAGGGTGAGTCGGCCCATCTCGGCAAGAGTTGGAGTTGGAGGGAGCTGCGACGCATATCCGGGAACCGAACACAATGGCGAGCAGGAATTGTGGATGCCCTATGCCCCACTAGGGGTCCCCCACGGACTTAAAGCTCTGAGGACCTAAGTGAGTAAGTAAAATGGTTTTGGTCATAAATGGAATGCTCTGTTATACAGCCATAATATTTTTCTTAAGGGACTAGTTGAAAACTCTTGCGCGAAACCAATATTTCATCATCGCATCCACCGATGATTATGTCATAAACAGTATATTGTAAATGATGTTTTCGCAGTTAGGACGGACTCAAATAAGGCTTAGTAAAAACTAGCTACTTCTTTGGCCTTATAAGGAGTATTTTTAATGAAGTTTCCTTTCGAAAAATTGATGTGACAAATGCGTGTGATTTTCGGTCTTTGAATAAACGATATAAGAAGAAGGAGACATTAAAATGATATGAAGATACGAAACTGACCCTACCAAAAAATTGAAGGCACCTATGATCTGGCCCGAAAAACTTTTGACACACGATCGACTACAATTCAAGTGGTTGTGAAAAAAGGCGGCCTTGCATTTTCTGGCCTCGTCCTTTTATTTTAGCACTTTAGAAGGTAAGGCTCAAAACAATTTTAATTAATTTTCTAAATGCATTTTGCATATCGGAAAGTTTTGTAGAAAAATACATACTAAATAGGAAATTGGTTTTTGAACAGCATAGTTTAGAAAGACAATGCAAAAGTTAGTTGTTATTTCCAGACCAGAAATTAGTTCAACAGCTCATTCTTTTAATTGAGAAAAGCTCACATATAACTGTCACAATTTGTATAAATATAACGAGATGGACAAAGTTCCTTATTTTTGGGAAACGTATGTTTCTTCAAAACGGTAGAAATTAAAATACATTTTTTCTACAACTGTGCCTCTCCGTCCTATAATAGTTCAGCCATTATTTTATCATTTTCTTCGAAAAAAATCGACATATTTTCGTGAAGCTGTTTGAAACAAATTTAAGAAAGATTCAAGCCACTTTCAGTACTTAACTAAAATCATATGACTCTTCAATAATTAAAAGCTTCATTATTTGGGTATTTTATTTGTATTTATGGTTCAATTACATTAACTCTCCATTATTATTTCAAATAACTATATTGCGATAAAAACGTACTCTAAGAAAACTAATCAAATTTAAAATCGGAAATAATATTCAAATTCGTCTAGCCATGACGGGTATCTATATTCTCATAAATTTAAATTGTAATTACGCAAAGAAGTCCATTCTGGGGAAAGATTAACTCTCCAAGGAACTGACCCTTTTTAATCCCACGTCCTTTGAAAAATACATTATAGGTCCGACTTATATTAAAAAAAAACTAAAGCTCTTACATAATAAAGGTATGTATGTAGGTATATTGTATATTCGCTTTTGCAATAGAATAGTTTATGGTCTTCAAACGCAAACGCGCAAGGAAAAAAATATTTAAAAAAAAAATCAATAAACCGCCACACCATGCCCTTCAAGCCAACTTGGCTTTGCGACTTCATAAACCGAAAATACCAAACGATATTAACATACCATAGAGGTGCATGCTTTAATATTTTCACTAACACACCTTCATTGTAATGTAGGATACCATATCATGTATATAAAAATCAAATTAAATAATTTTTATTGAAACACCCTCGTTTTATTTCAATTGTTTTCTCTTCGGAGTTGGAACGATCAGGGTTCTACTATTAGCGAGTGGGGAATATGGGTGGGCCATATCTACCGCATTCAACCTCTTTACTATGTTCTGTTAAATAGCTTTAGTATTTCAACAGACCTATAGAAACTGTTACTTTCCTTTGCTTTCGTGTACGCCTTGATATATGTATTTACATACATAGCTTGTGTGGCAACTTAGAGTCGTAATGGTATGGCGCTAAGTCTTTGATCCTATTCGTTATGGCTTGGGCAAATTGCCGACAAATTATGTCGTCTTGGATTTAGTGGATCCGCAGTTGTTTCAATATTTTTTTTCGCTTCTCTTTTGGATGACTTTGGTTTTCACACGATTTTTGACGTTTCTATTATTTACTGCTATGCATACCTACAAAGGAGTATGGCAATGGTATATTCACAAAGAATTCTATTTCTGTAGAAAAATGATATTTTGAATACCAAAGGGCAAAAGGGGAATCCTTATTTCATAGAGAAGGACTCAAATATAATATGTGGGGCAAGTGTGGAACTCGATGCGAAAAACAATTATTAGCTATTGAAATTAAATGATTTTACTTTCGATATATATGTGTATGTACTATAGTTTCGGTGACCATCCTTGCCCTTTTTTAGAGGACAGTCCTTTTAGTCAGTACATTTTTTTGTTTTTCTTAAAAGAGAACCTTCCTCTTTTTACTAAATTGTCCTCTTTTTTCTTTGAAACATTTTTCCAACAGCCCAGTAGGAAATTTCGACATCAATAAATTTTTGTTGGTGAATTCATCTATGGATTCATCGCCTTTTTCCATCGATGAACAGTATGTAATGATTTAATAAGAAAACGGTTTCGCATTTTTCCATCAGTTAACTAAATTCAAATGAATTGAATGCTTGCAATTCACTACAATTTCAGTCACAAGATCATAAATGATGATTCCACTGATGAAGAGTAATGCATAGGTTCATGAGTTCGCAAATGATGTTTGGTTGTTCTGTTTTCTTCCCGAGAACAAAGAAAATGCAAACAAAAAGTCTTTAAAAACAAATCAAAAAAAAGTTCTCTCTGCCATGAGAAGAGCGACGAATATTGCATTTTTTCTACCTGCCCCGAGAAATGCACTCAGTCCTCACTCCTCAGTATTCGCTGGTCATCACATGAGTTCGTGGGTTTTTTTTAGAGAAAGTGAAAAAAGAAATATAAACCAGAATTTCCAGTTTTGTTCGCCATCTATCATCATTTACCACATCAAAAGAAGTAAATTAATGGATGAGTATTCATGTCTTTTTTCACCTACTGAATAAGCAACTCTAAGTTATCTGCTTAACGTTCATGCTATTTTTCATCAGATATAATTTACTTATGAATAAACTAGCTTTACCCCTACTTCGTGATTTCACTGGTAAGTATTCACCTCGAAAAGCACTTGGTGAATGCAAGCCCCATGTTTATTCATTGATATTTTCATACCAACTTCATGGGGTGTAGCTTTTACTCATTGATGAAAAAGTTGGTGATTCATGCATGAATTTTTTTCAAATTTCAAATTGGGAGAGTAAGCGCACACTGCTGCTTGTGTGCCTTCACCATACACTCCGCCCCCGCTATGTGCTTTTAAAATAAACACATTGAATCAGAGTTACCACTAATACGTTTATGGTAATTTAGTACCTATACTTACTACAGCAACCCTGTAAAAGCTTTAAAACAGTACGAACTTATTAGCCTCTATTATAGTCAGAGTGAAAGGCAAGCGTCCTATCCTCTTTGTGCTGACTATATTTGTTCATTTTTCAGACTTCATTTCCCCCTAAGGAAACAGCTGACTTTAAGACTTTATGTGACGCTTTGAAAAAATTATCGAAATTGAAAAAAATATTATCGAAACGTCAAAAATTTGTTGCCTATCAGTCAAGCCATAAACTGTCATATACGCCTGGTCTTGTCTCGCTGCCTAAAATAGATAGATACTATTAAACAGTTTGATAAATATTTAAGCACAATGCTAAAACATTCCTAATTTAAACCTCTTTTTTTAACAAGCATAATCCTAGACCTATTTTCTTGTTAAGCTGCAGCAAAACACGTCTCAAAATGTGCAATAAACAGAGCGAACATAACTTTTTTGGGTAAGAATATATGTGAATGCCAAATTGTCACTATTGAATCAGTAAGATACTTTACCGATAAAAAAGCCTTTTGGTAATTTTATCTTTACACACTTAAATAAATTGCACGACTGGATCGTACGAACTTGCTAAACATTGACGCTGATAGTAGGTATAGGTAGTCTAGTTGTCCTATGCATGTTAAAAGCCGATGTAGGTAAGATTATCTTGATTCTAGGTCTAATAAATTGTTGAATGGATAATTCATAATTTAAAAAAATCGTTGGAACGGTTTTCTAAAAAATTATTTTTGTATGTATAAAATTTAAAAACAGAAAAAAATGAATAACCATTTTTAAGCTCTTATTTATATACAGTGGTGTGCAAAATAATAGGGGCGAAACAGAATGTTTGAAAGCCTTAATTTTCTTAAGAAAGAAACAAGTGCTACTAAAATGACTTGATGAATTAAAATATGTCGCACCAATCTTGTATCGTCTTGTTGCTGGTTTACGTGCATCCAGCCTTTGCTTTTGATTTATTGTCCCTCTAATAATTAACTTTGCTAAAAAATAGTTATATAATTTTAATACTCTCATTCGTGGTTTTAAATTAAGAGAATAAGTTATTAGTTTTTGTTTATGACTCTATTAATATTTGTATTAATTAAATTAACTATTTTTAAACTGGTAGAAATGGGTAAAAATGGGTGGTATATCACATTGTTATCATCAGGTAAGAGAAATTGTCAAAAAGCCTCGAAGTGAAGGAAACACGTCATAAAAAACAATTGGTTGTTTCAAGGACATTATGAACCAGCCATCCAGAATCCCGAGGAATACGAAAGAAAATCATCTAAAACCACTGATCGACAGATTACAAGAGCTGTTCAGATCAACCTAACATTTACAATTTTTCAAGCGTTTTTGGTGATTTTTAAGCACACACCTATTATTTTGCACACGACTGTACATATTAAATTCAAATTTGAAAAAAATTCAGGGTCTAGTTTTGAAATATCGATTTTCAAAAAAAAAAATTATTTATTTGTGTTTAAATCGAAAAACTTTTTATTTAAAAATTTGAGTGATTATTCTCTTGTTAGGTTAAGTTTTTTTTCAAGATAGCGTCTTGTTGAGTGGACGTATTAAATTAATAAATCGATAAAGATAAAGACTTAAAAATATAAATTTGTTTTCAAGAACATAAAAAATATTGAATAGTATAATAAGTTGCTTAGCCAGGCCAATTCTAAGTCGGCAAATTGTAATAATAATAATCGGTGATTTTTTAAGAGCTTTGTTTTTGAAAATTCAAAAAAACACAGAAACTTGTAAAAAGTGAATGAAATTTTTATTTGGATCGATAAATCAATTTCTGCCATTTACTTTTTAAAAATAATTTCACTTAAATGTTGCCCGCATACATTTTTCACAGAGCACGAATTTTCATAATAAATTTCAATAATTTGCAAACGTTTTTCAGGCGGAAGTCTATTCATGATGAAATGGCAAACAATACTGAATCGAAATGTCAAATGTTCGTGGAATTTGTCATGTGTGATCTGTCAAAAATATAAACGTCAAAAACCAAGTAGCAAAAAAATCACCCTTTATAAGTGACTATGTAACCATACATTTTAAGAAACTTAAATTTGTGTTAAAAAGAAAAATCTCAATAAATACTAATTGATCATTTTTCTAAATGATTTTTTTAACATGTGTATGGGAGGTAGCGTTTTCTTTTTATTTTAGGAATATAATGTTTTTTTTACTATTCAAGATAATGTTAAAAACTACTAAAAACGAAGTTTCGAAAAAATGCAATGAGTCGTTTTCAAAATTTTGACATTTCAAAAAGAAAGTTTTTTTGCTTTAATTAAAAAAAAAATGGCTTACTTTAATTTTCAAACTTTCTAGGAGCGTCTGTATACAAAATTTGAAAAAAATCAAATAAAACGTTTCTAGAAAATCGAATACCAAAAACATGGTACTTAGGACGTACCATTTTTTCCAAAAAAAAAAAAAAAAAAAAATTTTCTTTTACCTTTTTTTTATAAAAATTGTTGGCAAAAAAAAATGAATGGAAGGTACTGCTATTTTTCGTCTTAAGAACACATGAAAAAAACGCGTGGCACCTTACCGAACAAAAACAATATGTACCAAGTTTGACACAAATCCATTCAACCGACGGACATACAGACAGATAAACAGACATACAGGGGGATAGACAGACGGACGGAATTGCGGGACCTACTCTTTGATGTTTTTATGATGCTTAATGATTTATGTTTCTATAATCGTAATGTCATGTTTTTTTTACGAATGCATAACTTGCCTTATCGATGGTTCGATGGTTAACTCATTTAAATCTCTTTTTAGCTTTCATCATCCTAAAAAAAATCGTTTAAAATTATTCGCCTTTAAATTTCGGATTTTACTTTTA
This sequence comes from Philhelius pedissequus, assembly GCA_910595825.1. Lineage (NCBI taxonomy): Eukaryota > Metazoa > Arthropoda > Insecta > Diptera > Syrphidae > Philhelius > Philhelius pedissequus. The sequence continues at coordinate 170,653,158 of OU343161.1, read as the reverse complement.
AGTACATAAATTATACAGCAGATGTAGACAAAAACAATAATACTTTCTCCATGGTAGACCAAACTATTTTAATGAAACTTTAGATAATCCAATCTCGATCTCAGAAGTTGAGGAAGCTTTAGTTAGATCGAAATATGTAAAAGCACCAGGATTCAAGCGAATACCAATGGAATTTTATAAATTCCGCCGAATTCCTGTAGAATTCAAGATCATCTCAACAGAAACATTTAATATTATATTTGAAGTAGGAATTGTAACTATTGGATTCAAGCAAGCGAAAATTTATCGGATATTTAGAAAAAGCAGACTCCACAGATCCAGCTAAATATGTAGAGGTATTTCACTGTTGAACTCTTTAGCAAAAACTTTTAAAAGTATTCTCCAAAACCGACTAGAATTTTGGACCGAGGACTATCTAGGACTATCCCCTTCAACTGAACTGGGACTCAAGAATCTCATGGAAGGAAATCAGGAATACCTCTATCTAATTTAGACAAAATTCGATCAAAATTGGAGAAGATGAAGAAGCTTATGTTCACAGAGATTTGTAGGATCCAAAAATTATTTCAGGGGTGGCCGTGGCGAGTCACAGGTTCGATCCCTGCCGTAGTCTATGTCTTCTTATTTATCCATTAATTCCAATTCTAAAAATAAATGTCATACAATGAGTTGCTGGTTTACTCATTACATGCTGTTTAGGCATAGAACTAACAATATGTGATTGAGTAAAACTAGTATACCGATAAAATATAACAAAAGAATAAAAAAATTAATGCGAATTATAAGGGACATCGACAAGTAAGACACGGAAATTTATCCGCATTAATTCAGCCGCCATCCCTGGAGATAAAACCTGAGACAACAACCACCAACAGTCTCCGAATATCGCGCCACACATCTTTCCTATTATTCTTTCTCTTCCGTATCCTCACCCTCGCGTCCGCGCTGTGTTGAAACATTTAAAGGGTATTCATAATCCCTTGAGCGCGTGTAGATTATAAAAACAACAAAAAAAAAAAAAAGGATTGTCATAGCGCCCAAGAGATTTCACATATCTTTAGAGTAAGAGTAGATGATACTTCCGATAAATTCCTTACCCCAGGAAATGAACTACCGCTCTTTTACTCAATTTGCAACATGGTACAGCCAGCGATGGGATTTCGTAGAGTCGAGAGCAAAAAGCAAAACACAAACTAAGACTTTTGAATTCAAATCAACTGAATTTAATAATAAAAAACTTAATTTTAATTAATAAAGTGAAACTTATGCTAACGAACTCTTAAATAGTATTAATAGTATAAATTTAATAGAAAACAGAACTTTTGATAATACAACTGTTGATGTAATGCCCACAAAAATTGATAGTTCTTGGCAAACTACTTTTAGGTATGTCCTTAAGATAGAAAGGATTTAAAATGTTAAAATATATATTTTATGTAAATAAATCTATTTTTGAATTGAAATTGAAATTAACAATAATCTTATATCTAACATTTACCAAGTAAAAATAATACTTAAATAATGTATTATGTATACCTATATGTAAATTTAAGGGTGATAGGGCTGGTTTTACAGCTTATGTACCTCGTATTGCATGTACGTGTTCGTACATATAATGTTATAAATTTCAGAACTCCACAAATTCAGAACAAAACATTAATAAGTAATGAAGGTGTTGATGTGGATATACTAAACCCTTGTCCATCAAAGCAGAACATAAAAAGGGATAGCTATGAAACTGATATAGAAACAAGGTTAAAAATACTTCTATTCTATGGGATTACCGCTTTGTTTTTTTTCCCTAGGCAGTTTGGTCAAATAACACTTAAGTATAATAAAACTAATAAAATTAGATGACTGAATAAAATTTAAAAGGGATTTTGATATACATATGTACCTACGTCGGGTCACATTTTACTATAAATGGAATATGATCATAGTTTTGAAATACATTTATTTCATTTCGAAAAAAAAATCAGAATTGAAAATTAAAACGTTATCAGATTTAGAATAGAAATATTCCCAAGTTGTAAAAATTTGATAAAGTCATGACCTTTATACCACCTCAGTTTTTTTTATCTATATGAATCTCTATTAATCTAATATATACATATTTGATATCAATTTAATTTTGAATTTCAATTATGTATGTATATCATTATCGTGCAGACAGCATTATGTCTGTAAGCTTTAATTTTATTTACAAAAAAAAGAAAAAACTTTTTAAATATAAAAGAAAATTAATGACTATAATAAAAAAATTCCGAAAATATCCCTAGAACAAGTGAAATTAAAGCATCTTCCTCTTGAGCTTTCATTATTGGGCCGAGTTGATAAGGACACATAAATTATGTAAGGTCCATTAAATTGTCAAATCATTTTACTTCCCGCAAAGCTCCTGTTCATTTCCACAAAATCAATAAGTAATAATAATATGTATGTACATCTCACCTCTTGTACGATCCACGATTACTAAAACAAACACCATGCAACAGTTCTTGTGACCAGAAATACCTACACACATACCTACATTTTTTTCAAAATCAAAATATAAAACAACAAAATTACGAACTTGACAATAATTTACCGATACTATAATATTGAATGTATAGTAATAGTTGTAAGTTACATTACATTATACATATATAATATATGTAGGTGACCTTCTTTTTATCGTCCAGGAGCTCAGTCACCTCCTTTTAATTTTACGACCCCAGTTTTATATTTGTTAATAAAGGACATGTAATGGTTCAAGAGGGAAAGTTCCTCTTTTCTTTCTATCGGTTTCCTGCCATGCTCTACCATCATTAACATGATAGTGTGACAATAACCAGAACTAAACATTACTACCTTATTGTCTAGCATTTTGATTCAAGCCCATTGCCACCAGTTTACCTCAACACGGTTAAAAGTCCATGTACCTAAACACAATATACCGTTATGGGATATGTTTGAATTGAATAGACGACCTCAGTCATCGGTAATTTCCCTAGCGCCTTAGCTGGAGCCGGACTCCTCCACGACAAGCACACGCAATGTGTATCCTTCTGGGGGTAATATGGGAGCTATTCGGACATGGCTGGGCCATTGATGGGAAGAATTTTTTGCCAGGGTTCTTTTCACACACACCCATCTACTCAAGCGGATAGAGCCGCTATATGTACGTACATAATGTGTATACAAATGGACGACATGTGGTTGCGTGACAGAGTTTTTGTTACCTCGTTGCTGTCACCGCGCTACAACAGCCACAAGTACAAACTACCTGGATAATAATGACAGCCACAAGGGGACATTGATTTAGTAGTGTTTTTTTTTTGTCAGCTGCAACCTTCGATGTTTTTTTATGACAAAGAAAATGGACACATGGTGAGACTCCTAAAGAGGTGGGTGTTTCTTGACAAAAAGAACAGTAGTTTTATCGAGTTGAAAGCTGCTGAAGAATGTCTTATGTGTATAATTTATTATAATTTACGTTTTTATAGAGGAAGGTTTTAATAAGCCTTTATATGTATATACCTACCTACTCATGATAGACTGAACGGACAGTATTAAAGTTTATTTAAGATGACCACCCAATAAGTACCTATGAAGTAATAGGTGCATATAAGAAAGAGTTTAAAATACCCTAGTTGTACGCCCCAAAAACTACGAAATTAATGGTAAAATTCGTCGGGACCTCAGTTCCGATACTGATTTTCTATCAGCACCTGTCTTGCAACTGCACACCTGCTGACTGGGTGGACTTTTATAATTAAAGCTTTTGATGAACAAACATTTTTGTCCATGATTTTTACTGAATACATTTTTAATAATTAGTGGTATTAAAATGCAACACATTTCATATGCGAACAAAGCTAAATCGCCTACGTTAAGCTTTAACATATGAAAAAGGTTTAAAATATGATTTAACAAAATGCACGACTGGATTGTACGAACTTGCTCTTGTAATTTACAACTTAAGTGTAGCTAACCACTGACGCTGTTAGTATGTATATAGGTAGTCAAGTTATCCTATGCAGGTGCACCAAAGCCATGTAGGTAAGATTACCTTGATTCTTAATAAATGAATTATGGAACACATGATTCTAGGAATGGTTACATCAGTACCGACCTCGAAATGTACCTATATTTAAATGGATTTTAATTATGTAAATTAAGAGGATAATATATGTCCCTACCTATATATATTGAACATAGGTATGTAAACATGTACATACATAATTATGTATATAATGAAAGTGAATGGTGTATACATATATAGATAAATAAAGATCGTTTTTTTTAAATTAATAAGACTGCCAAAACCATCACCTTAATCGGTTTTTCCAAAAAAACCAAGAACATTATTAGATGCCAGGAATCAATGAAAATTTTATAAAAAAGTATCTCGAAAATTGTAGGACGGATTTTAATTAAATCCTGTCCTTATTTTTAGTTTTTTTTAAACAATTTTTTTTTTAAATTTTGGATGCAGCTTCTTAGAGTTTATTGATATACACGTACATAAAAATATAAAATATACTTACAATTATTTCTTCTGATTAGTTTTAAAAATATTATTTAATTCGAACAAAAAATTTATTCAAAATTTTGATACGCAGAATTAGTTTGGCTATTTCGGTCTTCTCAGATATAAGCTTTGACATAAATCCAATGTACCGTTACCGAGAAAGCCAGATATTAAAAAAAAAAACGTTGTATGATATGTACCGTTAATAAACCTTTCCAGTAAACTTGAATCATATCAAATAATAGCTAGTAGCAGGAAAAAAATCCTCAAAAATTTGTATCAGAATTGTTAAAGCCGTTTTCGAGAAAAATAAGATTTTCCTTCACGGTTATATGACAGGTACCGTTATTTTAGGGCTAAAAATGAAGTTTCAATTTTCCCTCTGAGGTATGCCAAAATAATCAAATATACTAAATTTGAAGGTAGTCGTTAAGCCGATTAGGCTGCAGTTCATTATACATACAGACGGACAATAATGTCATGTTTGATTGTTAGAATTTATACTTGCGATATAGATACTATAGGGCAAGTTTTGCATTTGAAATCGAACTCGAGATTTTAATCATAGTTGACATAACGATTATAGAGAACACCCAAAAAGTGCATGCCGCAATTCCTTCTGTCTGTCTGTCTGTACAAGTCTCTACAACAATTTTCTTCAAACTTGGTACTTAACCGTTTTAGACGATTGTCCAAATTAGATTTTTGAACCGTTGTTTTAGCCCCAAGAATAACGATACTTGCCATACAAATTTTTCTACCATCTTAATTATCTCGAAAACGGCTCCATCGATTTTGATGAAAATTGGTATGTATGGGGTATGGTCTACATTTAGGTCAAAGTTTTTTTTAAATATTGTGTTATTAACGGTACCTGCCTTACAACAATTTTATTAATTTTCCACTTTCTCACAAACGGCTTAAAGGATTTCAATGAAAATTTTTTTACAGGAACTTCTTCAAATTCTTAATAATACTGCATTTCAAAATTTTCGAAAAATGTTTTTTTTTGATTTTTTTTTTAAATTCAATATTTCGAAGACGGGTGGATGATTTTTTCTGAAATTTTGTTTTTGAATTTATATTTTTAAATATTTAAATTGTGAAAAACGACTTTAAAAATACATTTAGCCGTTTCTATTAAGAATAATGTGCATATAATGGAATCGAACACAGGAGCAAGTACGTGCGACCAAGTCGTGCATTTTATTTTTTTTACGAATGCATAACTTGCTTTAAGGTATTTACCTATCATCGCAAGTAAAAATATTGAAAAATTGTACAATACCAGAAAGTAAGTATATATAATTAATGAAATTACTTCCTCATTGATATGGTTCACAATACCATTCAACTAGGAAAATAAACAATTATTTGTGTGTTTTTTTTATATAATTAAGCTTTAATTTGACCTAAGTTGTTTAATTCTCTTATATTTATTCGAATACAAAAAAATAATAAAATTCACTACTGGATAGCACGTGCTTGCTCCATCGTATTCAAAAGATTCATAGGGGACGAAGTTTCTTTAATTTTTTCTAAAAACAAATTGGTAAAAAAAATTTAAATATTTAATAATATTAGCTTCAAAACATAATTTCCAAAAAAATCACCTATACCCGTTTTCGAAATATTGAACTTGCAACTTTTTTTTTTCAAAATCCAAGAAAATATTTTTCGAAAATATCGGTACGCAATATTCTTTATAATTCGAACGAATTCTTATATAATAATTTTCCGTCAAGCCTCTTATAAGAAAGTTCAAAATAAAAAAAAAATTGTTGTGTGGCAGGTACCGTTAATAACAAAATATGTAAACTAAAATTTTGACTTAAATGTAGACTCTACCACACTAATTTTTATAAAAATTGTTCAAGTCGTTTTCGAGATATTCAGTATAAAAAAAAATGTATTGCAAGCACCGTTATTTTTGGGGCTAAAAAAAATGATTCAAAAATCTATTTGAGACAATCACCTAAAAAGTTCAGACCTTTAGGCTCTAGATCGTTCTACAGATAGATAGACAAACAGACGGAATTGCCGGGCCCAATTTTTGGTGTCCTCCATCATCGTAATATCATGCTTAATCAAAATATCGATAGTACCTACCTATATCGCAAGTAATAACGTAAGCTTTTGAAGAATTGAAGATTAACAAAACCACTGTTTCCGTCAAAACATATTTTTTATACGCAATCTATCGAAAATTATATTTTTTATAAATTGTACGTCTAATCGAAACATTAGGCTTCAAATTGTTAATATGTAAGTCTACTTAAAAAGAAAGCCTCTATGTGAAACACGAATCTATTTTTCGTCCCAGCATTTACAAATCTTACAAGATATTCTATTTTCTCACCAATACAATACAATAATTCAAAAATATTTTGTGAGTCCTTTTTGATTAACCAAAATTGCATTCAAAAAACAATTACACAAGTAGAACGGGAGTCGGACATAATCCCATAATCCGAAATCTATCAAAGTCCTGAAAAGTAATAATTAGGGCTGGGTGGCAACGGAACGAGACCAGGCGGGACTTATTCGTGGCGTATCCGTCTCATCAAAATCGAATAATTTCAATCTCGTCTCGGTCTCGGTCTCGCCTAACCAAGTATCGTCTCGATCCTGGTCTCGCCGTTTTCTCGTGAAAATTTTACTGTGCAGTCTCGCCTCGGTCTGGGTTTTGGTCTTGTTCTTACTCTTGGTTTTTTATGTGTTTTTTGGTGTGAATTCGATAACGTAAAAATAAGCTGCAAAGTAACGTTATCAGACAACGTTGAAGAGCCGTATTTCCAAGATCAAATTTCAATTTTTGTAGAGGTTTTATAATAAATTTAAATCGGAGCCATTCTTCAATGGATTGTCCAAGTATACCCTAAAAGTCTTAAGTTCACCTGTTTAATGAGGGAAAACAATAAGTCTGAAAATTGAGCGATTTCTATTCCATGAATACATAAATCGTACGTATTTGTCTCTGGATTTTCCCAGTGCGCCTATTTGAGTATAACTTTCTAGATTATGTGGTTTGATATTTTAAGGTATTAGGTATAAGGTAAGAATATTTCGCAAAAAAAAACCAGCCCTAGCCATTATACATAATACCCATAATCCCGCTTTGAGCTTTAAATAATAAGTATTAACGGCTATCTTTTGACCATCCACCTGTGCTAAAGATCTTGTCTTAAGCGAGAATAAAGTGAATTAAGCAATTCTACGACACATAATCGTTAAACGAAGAACACACATTCCAGCTTTCACCAAAGCTTTGTATCTTCCCCATTTTTACTTACGAGTAAATGACTAAGTGCAGTATTTAACTCTAGGTGAGTTCTTCTTTATAATATATTTTTTACTTTTTTTTCGAATCATAGCTACGTGCTTGGAATTACTAAAAAAGCAATCATATGTACATATGTATGTATACTCTACACTTCTACAGTAATATTGTTCTTGTGTTGCTTCCCTACATTCCATAACATCTAATAAAATGTTTTTATAAAGCAGACAAATAGTCGAACTCTATTTTTGTTGAATGAAACTCAATTACCTTAGGATATTAGAAACGAACTACAACCAAAGGCAACCCAAATCACCACAATTATCTTGAATATAACAGTACGTTCATATATATAATATTAAATGTACCATTCGATCACACGAACTTGCTGTTTTTGTTCAAAGTATAGAAGTTTATTAATACCATATAATTATAATAAAAAACAAGTTTTTTTATAAACAAAAAAAAATAAAAAAAAACATGTTTTACAGTGTCCACGGTTTTCTGTGTTACTTACCTACACATAGAAAAAAATTCACGCTTTCGCAATTGGCCCCTTGAATCGCAGATAATCTGAACAACGCCGACGAACGCTATGATGAAAATAAACTTTATTGTATCTTTTCAGTGTTTTTGAATTCTGTCCTCATGGTGTTTGCATAAAACCAATACTAGCCCTTTAAATCATGTCGAAACCTTCATCCATGGGAGATTCAAAGAATATATTGAAAAAGGAATGAAGACCGAAAAAGTCCGTTTCAACTAATAAATTCCAATCGTTGTGATGATGAAAATTTTAATTACAATGTCAAAGACTTTGTGTTTGTTTCGACACAAAAGTTAATTACAACTACGATGCTTAACATTTAGTTATGGTGAGCAGGTTTTGGAGGAAGCTGTCAGGGTTATAAAAAATAAAATGAAAACCCAGATCCCATAGCTTCCATAATTGTGAATTTGCTTTTATTAAACACAAATGAAAAATAATACAACAACAAAATATTTAATAAAAACACCATTATGTATACCTATTCGAAATGTAAAAATATTTAAAGAAATTTTTGTCACGAATTTCCGAAGAAAAAAAAACTGATTTCAAAAAAGTTTTCAGATATTTGTGTGGTTTTATTTCCCTTAATTTACTTGAATATTAATTGAATTTACTTAAAAGTATAAAAGCAAGTGCCATTTTGTACGAAATACACAGTTCAAATTGCACAAGGGCTTAGGGTTATTTTAAGACAGGGTATACAAAGATACGCAACTCAATATTTTCTGGAAATACCGTTATTGATTCATTAGATTGCGTATTTTGAATAATAGTTTGTATAGCTACTAGTCCGGTCAATATAGACATTTAAAATAACTCGTCAACGGCCTTGGCTACGATGAAAGCATCGCTTCCCATAAATCAGCGAAATCAAGCATCATTGCGCGTGGTTAGTACTTCGGTGGGGGACGACCGTCGGAAACCTACCACGCGCTGTTGACATGTGTTTCTTCTGTTGTGTGTCCTTCCTATCTCAGTCTCTCTCTGTTGTTTTAATGTATGTAAAATGTTTAAGCCAATGCTCAAGTTGCCAGTGTTTCAGTGTCTCTACTTCGTAGATTTATATTCGGAGTAGTATAAAATGTAATGTAATGTAATGTAATGTAATGTAATGTAATGTAAAATAAAAAAATTCCCGGAAAGCCAAATATTGGTGGAGAGCTGGGGTTTACCATTACAATTAAGGTTTTAAAAATCCCCATGGATCCTATGTATGCTACAAAAGTTATTCGGGGTCAAAAGTCAAAATTTGATGTTTTTTGTAGTTTTCTCTATAACGGTAAATTTTTTCAAAAAAAAACCTTAAGATATTGCGATTCTAAGAGTCAATTATCCTTCTGCGACTGACGTGGTATTCTGACAGACACCACAAAATCTAAAATCTGGTATTTCGCCGTTATTTTTTTAAATTTGACGTGCGCGTTCCCAGTACCTTTCAGTCGTACGTTTAAGCATGCGTTAGTGTATAGTGAGCTGTCGTGGCGTGCGCATCAATTATTGTGTGAAGGAGAGTGGCTTCGAGACCACCACATCAGCTTTAAGGTATGTGTCTGTGAGACCACCACCTCAGTGTTATTGTTTTAAGTTCATAGTGCTGCGAGACAACCACCTCGGTGTTTGTTGTTTATCTTCATAGTGTCTCCTAGACAATACATCAGTAAAATTGTTTGGTTGAGTATAAGTTTTTGTTTTTTTTAAATGGCTCACTCAAATAACAACCAAGAGTAGCAAAAATTGAAAAGAACATCGACTGGAAACTTTGCAAGTCACGACCTGCTTATGGAATAGTGGTTGGACGAAGAAAGCTAACATGAGTTCAGCGATTTTGACGATGAAGGCGATGACCTAAATTTTCAACCAGAAACCGAATTCCTGGAAGCCGATGAAGTTTCAGATGAAAAAGAGGAACCAAAACATGAAGAAGTGTCACCTGAAGAACCCGTCACATATAATGCGCATCAACAAATTCCAAAGTTTTACAAAGGTAAGAAAGGATTTACTTGGAATAGACAAGAGTGCCCCAGAACATCTCGAACTGCAAATGAAAATATAATAAGATTACCTGGCCGTTTGTATACTCCTAATTTTGAAGGCTTTTTTGAACTTTGGTGCAAGCTTTTTGACTCCTCAATGTTTTAAAATTTGATCACATTTACGAACCAAAAGCTTAATAGCTTCCGAACACGGTTCAAACAAACATCAGTATTCAAGTGTAATGACGCTGGTCTTCGTATGATATTTGCCACCGATGGAACTGGCCATGAAGTTTTCTGATGTGTTATGTCCAAATGGCGATTTTCTTGTTTGATCAACTGCCTCCGATTTGATGATTCCACCACCAGGAAGGAACGGCTCAAAGAAAATAGACTTGCCCCAATATCAGGTATGTTCAATAAGTTTATTTCGAGCAGCCAGTCCCAATACACACCTGGAGCATACCTTTGTATTGATGAAATGCTGTTAGGGGTCGTTGGAAGTTCATTATTTACATGCCCCAAAAACCAGCAAAGTATGGCATAAAAATAATGTTGCTGGTCGATGCCCGCACATACTATGTCTACAAAGCCTACGTTTACCTTGACAAAAATTCGGATGGAATAGGCCTGACTGAAGAAGAAAGAAAAATGTCAATACCAACTCAGTCAATTCTAAGACTTGTGAAGCCTGTCGAAAACTCAAACCGCAATGTTACTGCTGACAATTGGTTCAGTTAAATTCCACTTATAGAAATATTGCTAAAAAGGGGACTGACATACTTAGGCAAGTTGAAAAAGAACAATGCTGAGATACCACCATGCTTCTTGCAGAATAAAAATAGAGAATTGGAGAGTTCTCTATATGGATTCACAAAGGACTATACCTCGTTATCGTATGTACTGAAAAAAAAAATAAAGCTGTCCTCCTGATCTCATCTTCCCGCCACAATGAAGGTATTGATACTGATGTAGGGAAACCAACAATAACAGCAAGTCGACAAGAAATGTTCTATATATTTTTGCAGCCGCAAAGCTCGTCGTTGGCCTATGACCATTTTCCAATGGATATTAGATATGGCAAGTTTTGATAGCTTTGTATTGTATTAAATGTGTGCCGACAGTGATAATAAAATGAGAAGAGCAAGTTTTATTTTGAATATGGCAAGAGCACTAATGCTAGATCAGATGAAAAGCCGCGTGTTCAACGAAAGATTGCCAAGAGAAGTGCGGATGACGGTCAGTAGAGTTTTGGGAAATGATCTTCCCCATCTACCCCCAAGATCACAACCGATGTCACATAGTGGAGGAAAACTATGCTCGATTTGTCCAACTAAAATTAAAAGAAAGACTGGATATTGTTGCTGTGATTGCTTGAAGCCAATTTGTCTTCAATGCTCCAAGCCACTCTGTGCAGACTGCCAACAAAATTTGTGATTTTAGTTTTTATTTAATTTTTTTTGAACCGATGAATTTATCTTTTTTTATTTTTTCTTATTACTATAAGTGTTAACTTTAGTAAATTAATACCTTAAATGAAGAAAATATGTATGTTGATTATTTTTTATTTTTTTTATATGTGTTCGTTTTTGAAGAACTATTTATGTTGTGTTAATAAAAATTGTTAACTTTATATGTATTTTTTATTTAAAATAATGAGTAATTTAAAATAGTAATAGACACTCTAAGCTTTAAAATAGAATAGTTAAAAATATCAATATTAGACAAGTTTTTGAAATACAAGCTGTCCAAGTGTTGTCTGGTATACTACCACTTCAGTGGAATTGCAACAAAAATGTCACGTCAGTCGCAGAGGGTTATACATGATATACACACATTTCCACGATACCTGTGAGGTTAGTGTACTCGGCGCGTTTTTTTACCGTGGTTTCCTTGTAGACAATGGCGTATCTGAGCGTCCGCAGGGCCCGCGGAACGGGGGGCCCCAGGGTGATCAGTCTTTTTTTCCTAGGATTTTTTCATGTTACAGATCAAAGTGCTCACGGCTTACAAACTGAAATTTTGAAAATGTTAGAAAATAATAATATACCAATCGAAAATTGTCGTGGTAAGAACTATGAATGAGCGACCTGAATGAGCGGCATTTATTCTGGTCTACAGAAACGAATTTCAAGTTTACAACCAAAGGCGGCTTATGAACATTGTTTATCCTATAATTTAAATTTAGTTTTAGAAGACTCTGTCAAATCATTGGTCCAAATGCAGACTTACTATGAAACTCCTCAAAAACTGTAGGTATTTTTTAGTGTCAGCATAAAGCGTGGGAAATACTGCTCGAAGTAATGTCCGCAGATTCAATAAAAAATCACGTACTGAAAAAACTATGTGGAACAAGGTGGCCATCTAGACACGACTCTATCTACGCTTGTAAATTAGGCTTTAGACAGATTATGTTAAAAATAAGTTTAACATCGAAAGATAAAGAAACAAGAAATGATGCAGAAATTTTGTTTAAAAATATAAACAAATTTGATTTTTTAATTTTCTTAGTCATGGAGTGTAAGTTACTAGAAATGACGAATTTACTATCAAAACAATTGCAGTTAAAAAATGTTGATTTGATGTATGCTTCCGAACTTTTAAAAACTTGAAAATGTTAAGGAATTGAGATGAAATTGAAAGCGTTGTTCAAGAAACTGATATTTTATCTAATAGCTAGGGCCTAGACGCTGAATTGGAAAAAAAACCTAAAAGAATAAAAACTTTTGTTGATGAATTATCAACACATGAAGCAATTGCAGATCCGAAAAAAAATTTCGAAGTTCATGTTTTCAAGGCTCAACTAGACATAATTATTGGTCAATTGAATTCTGAATTTGAAGGGTAAGAGCCATTAGCCATCGATTTTGCTGTTCTTTTTCAGTAAGTCTGAAAAACATGAAAGATGATGAACTGCTTACAGCTTCACAAGAGCTCATCACTTACTATTCAGAAGAATTATCTAGAGATCTTATGCACCAGCTTTTACCGCTTCGAAATTTAATTTTAAAAAATATCTCAGATAACATGTCTATACATGATCTTTTTAAATCTTCAATACAAAAACATAATTCTTTTTTAAGCAATATTCCAGAGGTAATAGTCGCTATTAAATTCTTCATGGCCCTACGTGTTACAGTAGCTTCAGCAGAGCGATCTTTTTCCAAATTGAAAATAATTAAAAACTATTTACGCAGCAAAATGACGCAAGTGCGATTATCAGCTTTCACTATGCTCTATATAGAATGCGAAAGAGCGAAAAAACTTAATATTAATTAAGTCATAGAAGAGTTCGCTCAAAAGAATGCCAAACGATCTGGACGATTCCATAACTCTATGTAAACCTAATTCAAATATTCTATTATTTACTTGTTTCGCTTTAATAATTACGAATAAAATCAACTTTATTCAAATAAATTTCATTTTGTTTATTTTTTAAAAATATTATTTTTGTTTTCGCCTGTAGAAAGATTTTCATTTTAGTCTTATCAATATTTCTTTATTCTTAAAAATATTTTTTTAATCTATATTTTTATGGAGAAACGTTGACACCTTGTTTAAAGGTGTCGACCATTTACGCTTAAACAAATCATTAAAAATATGATATCATGATTAAAGTATGTCAACAATGCTGCCTCAGAGTTTCGTGAATATTTGAAAAAATATTATATTGATAAATAAAAAAAGGCGGCCCCATCGAGATTTTTGCGGGAGGGCCCCTGAGTTCTCAGCTACGCCACTGCCTGTAGACCTACTTTACTAACTGTCAGGACAATTTAAGGATAATTTAAGGGAACAATACGCGTCAAGTTGTAGATATTTATTTTATTATTGATTATTAAAATTGCTATTGATTATTGGGTAACTTATGTTTTGATTTTTTTTAGATATTTTAATCAGATTCGTACTCTTGAAACTCTACTTTCAACAGTCACTTCTTCTTCGATTTCTTCTTCTTCCTCTTGCTGGATGTTCATAAATTGTTCAAATGTGGATCAGTCATTAATTTTTTTCATTAAAATCACAGGAATCTTCCTCTATTGTAATCAACTGGACATTGGGGCAAGACTGACCTTGGCAATTGGTACACGCTGGAGAACACAGCAACCGGACTTTTTTACAGTCAAATTTGGCACTACAACCTTTTTGCAATTGCAAGAAATAGTGTTGAGGAGTTTTTCTTGAGCAGGTTCGAGTAAAGGTTTAATCGGTTTCAGACTATTATCTACCAATTTCCAACCCCAGTCTTCTGGGTTCAATTGATTGCCTAGCCATGTTTGAACTTGATAGTATACTCGATACAAGTGTTGAATAGCAGATGTACTTGTTTCTTGTTTCGCGTATTTTTTACAAAAGTTAAGTATCGGTATTTATCAATGCAAGTAATTTTTTTGGAGCTCCCTAAACCGCTAGAAGGAAGCGAGTTCCTTCCGCCAGATGTTCTTCAATGCCACGTGGGTAGAGAGGATTCATTCAGGGACTGACTATGTTTTCAATAAATGTTTTCAGAATAGTATATTATATATAAAAGAGACACAAATAGACATTTATACATGTGTTAAGTGTCTGACAAGTATATATATATATACGTGGCTTATATGTGCATATCATGTGTAATGTGACTCTTAGAATCGCGATATCTCACGAATGGTAACTCAGGAAAAAAATCATTATGACCATTTTTGCAGTGAATTTTAAGATCTACAACTTTGTTTTCAGTTCTTTTTTGAGAAAGCTTACCGTTATCGATAAAACTACAAAAAACTTCATATTTTGGCCTTTGACCCTGAATAACTAATGTAGCACACATAGGATCGATGCGGATTTTTAAAACCTTAATTGTAATGGTAAACCCCAGCTCACCACCAATATTTGGCTTTCCAGGAATGTTTGTTATCTGACCACTATTTGTATGTCTAAATTGACCGGACTATACACACTTAATGATTGATATGAAATTAATTCTGACTATAATTTAATTAATTACAAGTATAATTTTATGAAATCCAATAAAAAGTTAAAATTATCTTATACAATGGGCCGCGATCTGACTCCTTCGTATTGCACCAGGGTTTGACACAAAAGGGATGTTTTATCTCCAATTCTCTTCCTGTTGGCGATGGACGACGCGACGCACCTATTGACGGCAAGCATTGTAATAATGCAGCGACAGGGCATTCAATTGAAAACGTTTGAAAGGCTCAGTCATTTAGAATATCCCGATGTCATATATGTCTCCTGGCAAATAATATCAGTGGGCTGAGCGGTATGTGCCAAGGACTACAAGTAAAGGGAGAGTCGAGCAGTCTGAGAATAAACAGAAAAAAGACAAAAATAATGCAGACAGGCCGCTCCACACAGCATCAAATTATTCTACAACAGACGCTAGTGGAATAAATCGAACAGTTCAACTAGGCTGGCAGTATTTAGCCTGCAAATGGCGGTAAAAATCTGTACGTTCAAAGCAGAATTAAATTTAGAAAACTAGTCAATCTCCTTACGGACAATGTTAACAGTCTTCGAAACCATCATCAGTGCTGTTATATGTTTGCGACACATGTAAAGTCACGTCTACCATTTAGAGGAAATTGCAGGCTTTTGGGAATCGCTGCCTACGTCGCATCTTAAAGATTCGCTGGGCACAAACTATTTCAAACAATGAATTGTGGCGCAGGACAAGTCAATAGCGGCTGGAAGTAGGCATAAGAAAGTGTAAGTGATTATGGATCATATACTGAGGAAATTAAATGATGACATTGCAAAGAAGTCCTTTAAATAGAAAATGCACCTCAGGGTGCATGCATGGCGGGTTGGAAGATAAAAAATCCAGAAATCGACTGCCCTTGCAGAAGAAGATTTCCGGAGACAGACGTGGTTACAGTTACCGTGAAGGATGGCGGCGTTTCGTTGACTCCCTATATCGGCAATAAGGGGGTCAGATCATCTTTTATTTTTGACAACATGTGGACACAAAATCGGCTCGATTCCTATATGAAAGCGAATTCAATGTCTAATAAACTAAAGCAGTAATTTTAAATTAATACATTTATCTATTGCTCTTCATGAACAAACTTTACAATATGAACGATATTTAAAAAAAAACTAAGACTGTCAAAAATATGTATTAGTGAAAAAAAATTAACGACTTTGTGACAAATATTGTATTTTTCGTTCTTTCGCAATTCAATATTTTCATAAGTTATATATTAAAACAAATATACTTACTTTGATTATGTTATTCTCATTTTGAAACTTTTATTTGTATTTAAGTATATGATCAATTTTTGGGAAACAGAAAACATACTGCAACAACAACAACAAAACAATAACAATAACAGCAACAGCACCATCGCCACCAACAACAACTAAGAATATCAATACAATTAACAATATCAACACCAAAAACAACATCAACGACACCAACAATAACAACGACGCAAACAACAACAACAACAAAATACCAGCAATAACAACAGCATCAATAACAACATCATCATCTCATCCTCATTATAATCACCAACAACCAACAACAACAACCAACAACAACAACAACAAAAACAACAACATCGAAACCAATAAGAACAAAATCTGCAACACCAACAAAAACAACAACGCCAATAACATTATCGACATCATCATCATCAACACGATCATCAGCAGCAACAACAATAACAACAGCAACACCAATATTATTGTGACTAACATAAGGAACAATTAAAAAAGCAAAACAAAAGGATATTTCATCGCAACAGACGGTGCAGCCGAACCATTGATGCAAAATACAATGTTTAATGTTAAAATAAATCAAATAAAATTTATACATTTATATATTTAAGAAAAAATTACTATATTTTGAATATTTGAAAAAATAATTACTCACTCACTACTTACTTGCTTACTACAACAGAGCTGTCAAAATGGTAGGTACAATGTAAATTTTCGAAGAAATAGGCCATTGGCATTGTAGTATATGAAATCAACCTCTCAGACGGAATTTTCTAGCTAATAGTATGCTCGTTAAGGGCGCTAATTTCGCTGTTTTTGTTATTTGGTTTATGATGTAGAAGAAAATCCTGAGATATAAAGCCAAAAAAGAGGGAAGGCGGTGAGTTTTACGTGAGTACTTAATTACTAACATACAAACTTATATAGGTACACAGTACCCTTGGTTGACACAATATTCATATAAAAAGTTAACTTATTTATTTATTTATTTATTCATCAATGGATACATAATCTGTTGACTACAATAAAATTATAATTTATCATTATACATCATTAAAAAAGTTTAAAGCAATACTCTTAAACATATGCCTATTCATTTGAAGGTCGACTTCACTATGAATTAAATTAAAAAGAGATAAATTACGAGTTATGGGTTCATTAAGTCCATAGTTCGTCCTGTGACTAGAACTCAAAAAGAGAACGTCCCTATTTCTTAGATATCTCTCAGGAACATAAAAAGACATAAGAGCTAGTAAGTCCGAAGATTTTATTTTACCATTGAGTATGTCCTTGATAAAAAGAACCCCAAGGGTTTCTCTACGGCTTTTTAAAGATTTTAAATCTATCAATGCGCACCTAGAGCCATAATTGGGCAAACCATCTGACCACCTGAAATTCCTTAAAGCAAAGCGCGTGAATCTTCTTTGAATATTTTCAATCCTGTCTAAGGGAATTTTGATAAAAAGGAGACCAAATAACACTACAGTATTCCAGTATGGGTAATATTAAAGATATGTAAATCGTTTTCAGAGTTTAACTATCTTTAAACACCCCCGTGTTGCGTTTTAAAAAACCTAGCAACGAATTCGCTTTTGAAATAATAAAATGTATGTGTTCAGAAAAAGAAAACTTAGTGTCAAAAATAACACCAAGGTCCTTTATTACACTCACGGTTGAAAGACTTTCATTGCCGAGACTGTAACTTAACAGCACTTTAGGTGTTGTACGAGAAGCTCTAAATATATTACATTTAGAGATATTTAGCTCGAGATGATTATATTTACACCAATTGAAAAACGCATCAATATCTTTTTGAAAGTTAACACAATTTTCAACTGAAGAAATTTGGGAATATAGTTTCAAATCATCTGCGAACATCAAACAATTTGAAAATTGCAGACAGTCCGGAATGTCATTGACGAAAAGATTGAAAAGGAGGGGTCCCAAATGACTTCCCTGAGGCAGTCCCGATAAGACTTCAATAAAAAAGGATTGATTACCTTCGATTTTAACAATCTGTTTTCGATTTGACAAATAAGATTCTAACCATTTAAGAAAACCGAATCTAAATCCCATCCTCTCCAACTTTCTTAATAGAAGTCTGTGATGGACTCTATCGAACGCTTTCACAAAATCCATGTACAAAACATCGACCTGCATTCTTTTTTCCAAAGAAGATAAACAAAAACTTGTAAACAGACACAAATTCGTAGTAGTGGATCGACCACTACAAAATCCATGCTGTCTCGAAGATATTATGTCTTTCACCGTGAAACTAAGTCTATTGAACACCAACTTTTCAAAAAGTTTTGGAATCGCGGAAAGTTTTGAGACTGGTCTATAGTTCTTAATTAAGTGCTTGAGACCACTTTTATAAATAGGGCTGATGGATGATATTTTCCACTCTTCTAGAAAAACCCCAGAATGGAGCGATTTATTGAAAATAATTTTTAGTACTTTACAAAGCGAAACAGCACATTCCGATATCAAAAGAGGAGGAATCAAATCTACTCCAGCTTTTATATTAACATCAAGAGAAGCTAAGCCATCAAATACCTCTTGATCAGATAGAGAAAACACATTAAAATCAACTTGAGAACTAATATCATTATACAGGTTTTCACTATTAGGTATAATGTCTAAATTATAATTCGCTTGAAAAAACTTAGCAAAAAGATTGCATGTAGCTTCAGTACTATGGGAGGTCTCTCCATCAAGCTCCATTGAGCTAGGAAACGCAGAACTTTTGCGTTTTGAATTAAAAAAAACCCAAAAAGATTTCGAGTTGCATTTGATGTCCCTTTCGACTGAACTTATATATTGTGAATATAGAAATCTACTCAAAAAATCAAATTCCCGTCGCAGTTGCATAAAACGAATTCTATCTTCAGATTTGCCTGTTACCTTACATCTCTTTAAAGCCTTATTTTTTACATTTTCTAAATTCTTTAGTCTTTTATTGAACCAGGGAGATTTAAAAGACGATCCCTTTCGAACTACCGGAACGAACTTCTGAACACCCTTAAAAAAAAGTGTTTTAAAGATGGTATACATCTGATTTAAAGATTTATCTGCAAATAGTTGCTCCCAATTTATGGTATTAAAATAATTATTTAGCGAAATGAAGTCAGCCTTCTTATAATTAAATATAAAACAGTTATTTGTAATAACAGATTGAAAATTATAAAGTTCAAATATAACCATAATTGCTTTGTGATGAATTTGATTTCTTACTAAAGGAAAGTCTGATTCAGAGACCATAAATTTAAGATCCTTAATTATAAATACAAGATCGAGAAACCTATTCAAAGTATTATTTATATGATTAATTTGGATTAATCCTAACGAGGAAAAGTTATCAACTAATTCAACTTCCACATCCCTAGAAACATTAAAAGGGACAAGGATTTGCTCATCTTCTAGATAACGCCAATCAATGTCACCAAGATTAAAGTCACCGAAGATACATGGATATTGATTAGAAGATAAGCCATTCAATAAACAACTAATATTTGAAACAAGCTGTACATATAATTCTAAGCTACTCTTTGGTCTTATATAATTAACAATAAAACAATATTCAGCTCTGTTTACATTATGCTAAATGCTCTGAACTAACAAGAACGCATAGTTGATCAAAATAAATAGAATTTGTATGAAAATTTAATTGTTTACTATTAAGTGAAGTATGAACTGCAATTAATACTCCCCCGCCTCTATCCATACCACTCGATAGACAACCTATGAAGAATCAAATAGCTCGGAAGAATAGATTCCATGGTGCAGCCAGGTCTCTGTTAATATTATTACGTCATAATCGTGTGCAATTGAAGTGATGAAAAACTCATTTGTTTTTGTTCGCAAGCCACCAGCATTTTGATAATAAATTCTAAGCTGTGACGGATTAAGGGAAGACGATGAAGCACATGTTATGTTGTTGAAATTTTGTTCGCACCACTCCCGTTTTTTGATTTTGGACGTTGGATAAAGTTCTTAATCTGCACACCCAATGACCAAATAGGATTAAATGCTTTCTCAAATGCAAACTCTGGAACTCCAAGTTTGAAGTTAATGAAATGCAGAGTTGAAACATCGACATTACTTTTAACTAATCTCTTGCAAAGAAGCACACTTTCCGGAAGTTCAAGTCTATGTGCTACAAAAGAAGTAATGTTCTTCTCGGTGACGTTCGTACTGACACGAGACAAATGAAGAAATTTAAGCTTAAGAACTGATGAGAATGAGAAATCAGCTGTGCCTTCAGTTGCAGTCCAGTTACCAATCAATTTAGAAGTGCGCTGACTTGGTTGGCTTTTGTCCTGCTGCACCTTCCTTGGGTACAAGTCGATTGCATTTTCAATGATCGGTTGAACATATGATGACGTTTGAATTGAAGGTGTTTCTTCAAGTGTTGCGGCAGATTTAACAACAATTGAATTTGATGACGACTCAGAAGTGTTGTTGTTTTCAGGTGTTGCGATTGATGACAAATCGTCCGTTGAAGGAGCACCATCATTAGCTACGTTAGGTGATAGAACAGATGGAACGCTGGAGGGCCAACTTGTTGGAACTGTTATTGGTATTATTTGAAACTCAGTTGATGACGATGTTGAAGATGATGATGACGATGATGACGAAGACGATGATGATAATGACGATGACGATGACGGTGCAGGTTTTGATGGGGATTCTGCAATTAATGTCGAGTCATGAGTGTTTTTTGTACCCACAATGAATGACACTTTTTGCTTTGTTTTATTTTTGTTTCTAGTTTTTGGTTCAGTTCTTAAAAAGTCACTATTTTCAAGCTTCGAATTTATATCAGCAACATCATTTTTAAGTTTAACGATAAGCGATAGGATAGAGCTACTAACACAATTACAGCTATTACATCGCCACGCGAGGTTGCGATCTGATTGAAGTGCTATGTCAGATTCTTTACGAACTTCTGCGCATTTTTTATGAAAACTCAATCCACAAAAACCTTCACAATGAATAAAACCATCGCGATGCAATCTTAAGCCACAAAGCGCACAATTTGTTGGCATTTTATAGAAGTTTAAATATTAAACTTATTTTGAAAAGAAAAAAAAATTATGAAAAACAGGGAACAAAAGAAAAACACGTCCGACAGACACGACTGTTACTATCTTTACTTTACTTACTTTTCGAACGCCTCCTGCATGGCTTAGAAAAACTGTCATTTCAACTGTGCATGGAGATTTTAATGACATTCATTTAAATTCTTAAAATTAGCATAGCTCGGTCAAATTTCAATGTAGGTAATTTTTTAAAACAAAATAATACACACCACGGGATCGTACGTACTTGCTCTTTTGTTCGATAATACCGTAAGCAGAAAATTCTTATTAGAAACGACTATATTTATTTTCAAAGTCGTTTTTATATTTATGTTTTTATAAACATTTTTTTTAAATTTTTGTCTGAAATAAATAATTAGTACAGTATTTTCTAGTACTTAATAATACCTTTAAACTTAAAACATAATTTCAAAAAATTCAACAGAAAAATTATCTTCTTTTTCGAAAATCCAAAAAATTATTTCTCGAAAATTTTAATATGGAATAATATTTTAAATTTGAAAGACTTCCTGTATAAAATGTTTGATCGCAATCCTATGAAATGTTAATGAGAAAGCCGAAACAAAAACAGGTACCTACATTTTTAAAATTTTATGGTACGTTATATTAATTTGCAATTTAAAAGGAATACCATTGTTGTTTTATTTGTTGTTTTTGATTAAGACCAGTTAAATATTTTGCCATTTTTTAACAGTTCCGTGCTGTCGGTGTATTTCGTTTTATTTGGCAGTAGTTGTTTTTCTATTTTTTGTTATATGTTATTCAGTTGCCTCGGATAAAAAAAAAACATTCCGAAACAAGAAATTAGCAACAAAATATCCACATTCTGGCGCATATTACGGAGAAAGTTCAGCTAGCCTACATAACTGGAGCTCAATATATTTTTTCTTAATTATTAACATTTAATTAAAATCTCCTTTATTTATTTTTTGTTATTTCTGGTCCATATATTTTAAAAGGCAAAACGGAACCATTTTAATTGGAATAAAATGAAAATGTATAGGTACTCTGTGGGAAAGAGACTTATATGCAGTATTAAGATTATGAAAACAATTCTTTAAGTATTTCAATTTAAATTTATTTTTTGCGGGCACTGGAGCGGTTTTGACTACCCTTAAAATGATCAAGCACAGTGCGAGCCTGGATGCGACATACCTACTTAAGGAAGGGTTTACTTTGTTTTAATATTTTTTTTTTTTAAATTTTTATCTTAGTCTCATTCTTTAAATAATAGAATGATATTTATACACATAAGAATAAGATTTATTTTTAGTTTTTTTTTTCAAGTTAGGTACTTACAAAATCTTAATTTTGTTCTTGTCATCGAAAAGTAATTTGAATGCGCATATTCAACGTAAAGTTATTAACGAACAAAAGCTATTCGCCAAACGGATAAAGAGAATATTTAAAAATAGGAAATCGTACAAAATAACAGCGCCTGCAGTAAACGTATTATCTCAACCGTAAACAATTAAGAAATACAAATCACCGAACCAAAAATTTGAGAAAATATTTTTTAAACTGTCAATTAAAAAAAGCCCTGGCGTAATATGGAATAAAAAGTTTGTATTATGCTTTTAAGCGACTGGGACCAAAAACATTTGGAAATATAGCTCTTTTACGAAATGCATAATTTATTTATAAATGGAAAACTAAAACCCGAACGAATACGTTGAAAGCGTCTTTGATATTCTAAGCCTAGGGCAAAGTATTAAGGACAATCGACTACATACATTACCTATCAAATCCTTTTAAAGTGCTTTTAATGGGTTGTTGTAGGGTTGTATATAGGATGTTCCCAGCATATGTAAAATAACTAAAAATGGTAATAGATCTTTCAGTTGCCCAAATTTTTTTTTAATTTTTTTATACATATTTTTTCTTATTTATTTAATCTTTAAGTATAAACTTTTTAAGACTAATATATACATACAAATTTAGGATCACAGAATAAATAATTATGTGTAAAGAAGTTTTAATTATTAAAATTATTAAAATATATCACTGAATAGCTCTGAAACTGATTTCTTGAACATATATCTATTTAACTGTAAGTCAACTTGATCATAGAGTTAAAAACTGAACAGGAATAAGACATTGGTTCACATTTACCATAATTAGTAGATGGAAAGTTACATAAAAAAAATCACTTTCACGAACCACTCTTAATGGAGCATTTATTGGAAATAAAGCAAGTAAAGGAGCACAGTCAATATGATAACAAATCACGTCTCTTGCAAACATAACTAAGTAACACTTCCGTCTTGCATGAAGTGAGCCTATTCCTAACAATTTGGATCTAGCATTATAGGAGGGCATATTTCCATCAACCCAATTGAGTTTCCATAGAGCAAACCGTGTGAATCTCTTTTGAACAGCTTCTATAAGTTTTATTCTTACTTCATACGAAGGGCACCAAACGCAGCAAGCATATTCAAGCACATATCTTATCATCGACACATATATAGACTTCAAAGTATATGGATCTGAGAATTCTTTCGAGTTCCTATTCAGGAATCCCAACAACATATTAGCCTTAGGTATAATATAATCGTAGTGACGCTTAAAGTTTAGTTTGCTATCTAAGATCACACCTAAATCCTTTTGAGTACTCACTCGTTTGAGATATGTATCACCAGTTTTATATTTAAAAGCAACTGGGTTATAAGATCTTGAAAAGGAAATAAAAGACACTTATTTATATTAAGATCAAGACAGTTCTTCTTGCACCAAGTGGGTATCAAATCCAAGTCCGATTGTAAATATTCGCAGTCCGAACTTTCAAATCATAGGCATATAGTAAGCAAGACGAAGACAAAACAACATCTGGAAGATCGTTAATAAACAATAGAAACAAAAGAGGTCCATGGTGGCTACCTTGAGGCACTCCAGAATAATTATAAACTACGTTGGACAATTTTGAGCCAATACCCACAAACTGGATTCTTCCAGTAAGGTAACTTTTAAGCCACCTAAATAAGTTGGAATGGAAACAAATAAGCTCAAGTTTTCGAATAAGAACACTATGTTGTAACCTGTCAAACGCTTGGGAAAAATCGGTATAAATAGTGTCTATTTGAAAACCCTTTTCTATTTTATTAATACAATAATTGGAAAACAGGGCTAGATTTGTCACGGTTGAACGGCCACTCATGAATCCATGCTGTACTTCAGATAAGACATTTTTTACCGATTCATAAAGTTTGTTTTTAACAATGGCTTCAAAAATCTTGGGTACCAATTCTTATTTTGAAATTGGTCTATAATTAGTAACCAATTGTTTGGACCCAGATTTATGAATCGGTGTTATATAGGATTTTTTCCAATCTTCCAAGAATTCACCACTATGACGTGACAAGTTGAATAGCATCGTTAAAGGTTTGGCTAAATTTCCTTTGCACATTTTAAGTAATACAGGTTATATGTTATCGCAACATTTTTTACCTAAGGATTTCAAAGTAGAAAGTTGTGCCAAAACTTCTTCCTCAAAAATCACTAGATCACCAATGTCCGCAATTGAATTATTACAAGCCCCTAATGTTTACTTTTGTTTTAATTTCGAGAATAAAATAATTTAAGAGTGAGAGTGAACAAAGACAGTCGTTATTGTGAAAGTGCTTAAATTTTGCATTTATATTTCTGCTAAAAGCTAAAAAAAAAAAAAAAAAAAAAAAAAAGTAATTTTTTGTTTAAATTGATTGAATCATCAGTGGTTAGAATAAACAATTGAAGAATATTGAACATCACTTAAGAAGGTAGGAGAATTTAAGTTTTTAAAATCTGAATCCACGAAGAGTGCATTAGCGGTTACAACTCTATGCAATCAAAGAGTAAGGCATCTCAACTATCTCCGATAAAGTCACCTATTTTCAAAAAAAACTGTCTCTGATAAAAAATTGGAAATGGCAACAAATTCTTTGCAAGCAAACGAAGTAAAAAAAATAATTAATGATTGCTTAAGCGAGCACTTAAAAAATATTGCTACCAAAAATGACGTATCGGCCATATTGATAGACATACAGCTATTACGGTCTGAAAATATCCAACTCTCGGAGCGCCTGGCCGTTATGGAGAACTATTGTGAAACACTCGAAAGGCAACTTGAAGTTCTTTCGCAAAAATCTAATGGGAAAACTGTTGTTATGCATTTTCCTTCAGACAACAAGACAGACAAGCTTGAATTTGCTAAACAAACCTGTCTAGGCCTTCTTGACCTAAACGAAAATGCTGAATTTTCACTGGGTAAATCACAAGAATTCAATAACCGCCACAATAAAACAACAACAATGGTACTCAATTTGGAAGACGAGGATACCGCCAACAAACTTATTGTAGCTGCACCGAAGTTAAAAGGTACTGGAATCTTTGTGCACAGAGAGCAGTCACTTCTATACCGGAAAAAAAGGAGAGCACTGAATGAGATTAAGTCCAAACTTCAAGCACTTAACCCGACGACAAAAATTTTTATTAAAGGACGAAAATTACAAATAGATAAATATATTTTCATCTTTGAGTCACTTCGCGGGTTGCAATTAAAAACAAACGAGGAACTTCGATTTGTCAAAGCGACGTTTGGAGATAATGCAATGTGCTTTTTTGACAGCAGAAACATAAACTTCCAAACAGCTGCAGCGCCACCTATCAGACTAAACATCTATAACTTGGATGGTCCAAATTCAAGTCATCACAACATGTAGGATAGAGTTGCCGTCTGCCAAAGTTTTTTTTCTCAATTAAATATTTTTTGTTATAATATTACTGGTCTAAAAAACAAACTATTAATGCCTGATTTTTTTAAACTAATTTCAAATTATGATATTATTATTTTATTAGAAACATTTGTTGAAGAAGGGAAAGAAATGCAATATCTTTAATATTTAGAAAATTTTAGAACACTGTTTATCCCTGCTATCAGAAATAATAGAATAGGTAGAGCAAGTGGTGGGATGCTGATCGGTTATAAAAGCAAAGAAAATTTTCAGATCAGTTTAAAAAATAGTGAAAACAAAATTATAATAGATATCTTGTGTGATTCAAAACATTTTCAAATTGTGCCACTTTATCTTAATTATAATGTATGGGAATCAGATTTTGAGGACCTGTAGAATTTTCTTTTGAATAATAATCACGAAAACATAATGCTAATCGGTGATTTAAATGGACGTATTAGCAACTTTCAGAATTCCCCGATCATGAACAGTGGATACTTTTCATTCGAAAGAATCTCGCTGGATGAGCACTTAAACACGAAAGGAAAGTCATTAATAGAAATGGTTGAGGATTTTGGTTTCTTTGTATTAAATGGTGTTTCAATTGGAGACGCTAAGGGAAATTTCACTTTTATATCATCCCAAGGATGTTCTATAATTGACTATTGTTTGGTAAAAGGGGATTGGATGAATATTGTTAAAAATTTTGAGGTGTTTCCTGCTAACTTTTCATCTCATCTACCTATTGTAGTTTCCTGTGAGTATTCGTCACAAAATATTCATAACCACAATGAAGACAATACTCCTCTTAATAACAAACTTAGGTGGGTTGATCGTAAAGGAACATTGTATAGACAAATTTTAAGGCTCAACATGATTTCAACCAACTATCAGTTATATGACTCAGTAGAAGATTCGACGAACGCTGCGTTCGAGCTAATACGAAAGTCTGCAACTGCTTGTAGCTCCCGTTTCACCTTACCGTGGTCAAAATCAAAATGGTATGACGAAGAATGCAGGAAAAGTAGAAACAAATCGTTCAAATTTTTAAAACTTTTTAGGGAGTCAAATAATGATGCTTTTAAAAATCTTTATCTGCAGCAAAATAAATTTTTTAAGGATTTATGTAGTCTTAAAAAAGAAATGTATCTTAGGAATGCGGCTCAAAAGCTCATTGATTGCAGAGACTCTAAGTCGTTCTGGTGTAATATTCGGGTACTGGGAGGATGCAGTAAATCAACGTCTTTGAGTATTAGTGTTGATCAGCTCGCATCATATTTTGAAAATCTTCTGCTTCCTGACCCAAATCAAAAGTCAATAAGTTTTGCACTCCCAAACGTTTTAGTTCCAGAGCTAGATTCGATTTTTACAATGTCTGAGTTACTAATATGTCTGCATAAAATGAAGAACAATAAAGCTCCAGGGTCGGACGGAATTTCTATAGAATTTTATAAGAATTCAACTCCTGAACTTCTTGATTATATTCTAGATCTTTTAAACAAAATGTTTAGTGAAGAGACTTTTCCCAACAGTTTTCGCTTGGCGAAGATAACTGCAATTTTTAAGAAAGGTAACCCAAATGAAGCTGAGAGTTATGGAGGTATTTCGGTGTTAAGCTCGCTGAGAAAACTCTTTACTCAAATCCTATACCTTAGGCTATCAAATTGGGTGCAATTCAATAATTTGATAAGTTGTTTTCAAGCTGGTTTTCAAGCTAACCTCTCGACGTTGGATCAAATTTTCGGGCTCACTACCATAGCAAGGCGCTTTATTGATAAGAAAAAGCCTTTGTATGCACTGTTTGTAGATTTTAAAGCGGCATTTGACACTATCAACAGACGGTCACTGTTATATAAACTCGCAGTAATGGGTGTATCAACTAAATTTATTCGGGTTTATGAAC
This sequence comes from Philhelius pedissequus, assembly GCA_910595825.1. Lineage (NCBI taxonomy): Eukaryota > Metazoa > Arthropoda > Insecta > Diptera > Syrphidae > Philhelius > Philhelius pedissequus. Next base: position 170,624,903 of record OU343161.1, on the reverse strand, counting down.
AGCTCTTACTGGATATGTCTGCAATGGTATGCGGTGGTAACCAACAGTCCAAATCTTTTAGATCTGGAACAGGTGTGCCGCAAGGATGTGTTTTAAGCCCTTTGATGTTCGCGTTATTTATCAACGATATTGAGAGCCATCTACCAGGTGGAGTTTCCTTTGGCAATATATTTGTAAGACTATTACTGTATGCGGATGATCTCGTTATTTTTGCTGATAACCCAATGACACTTCAACTCCAAATAAATAAGCTTAAATCTTATTGCGATTTATGGGATCTTAAAATCAACTCATCGAAATCTAAGATTATGATCTTCAGAAGCCATTCTGATAGAAATTCAAGGAACTGGTCATTGGATGGCATGAATATAGAAGTTGTGAATGAGTTCAAATATCTTGGCTTCGTTATTTCACACAATTTAAGCATCAGGGCTCATATAAAAGCAAAATTGGCTGTTGCCAAAACAACAATAAATTCAATGTGGACAAATTTTTTTACAAATAGCCATGTAGACCCTACCGCAAAATTCAAAGTATTTGAAGCCACGATAAACAGTTGTTTTTGTTATGGTAACGAAGTGTACGGATACCAATGGTTGGAGGAGTGTGAAACAGTTCAAAGATATTTTTTTAAAAGAATATTTAGACTACCTTCGAACACTCCCAACTATGCGATTTATGTTGAGTCCGGTTTACCGCTAATTTATGTTAGAAATCTGAAGGCTAATGCTGACTTTTTGTCTAAAATTATGAAAAGGTCTGATAGCAACTTACATAAAAGAATATTACTTGTTTCTCTTCAGTGCGGCTACACTCCTTTTAAGAACTGGCAAGAACTAGCCTTGGTCCATGGAGTTACTTTGAATTTGAGTTCTGAGAATGTAACTGATTGGCAAAATATTTTGTATAACTGCATCGCAGTTGTAGATGAGCGAATGTATCAGAGATACCTTGATAGGGCTAGGGGATCAAACTCTAGGGCTATATATAGGAATTTAAATTTCAGTCTGGGCGAGAACAATTATTTCAGAAATGATCTCAATGTTTTAGATATGAGTCTAATCTTTAAAATAAGAACTGAAATTATTGAACTTAATTTTAGACCATATCGTACAGATATTAACCCTCTTTGTTCTCTGTGCAATTTAAACCAAAACGAAGACGTCTTTCATTTTGTAGGAGTTTGTCCTATATTGCAAGAAATCCGCAGACTTTTCTTCAGCAAGAGTCTTTTGACATTCGAAGAATGCATCAGAGTTCTGAATGGGGAATGTGGTTGGAAACTGCTGGTACAATTTATTTCCTACGCAAAGAACTACCGAAATACATATTTGAATCTGTCGTGAACTCGCGAGCAATACACTCACTTTATAAATTTTGCTTTAGCTAAACTAAAAGCCCATTTTCACTTTTGAAATTAACTAAAACCCTATTTTTTGTTTTGGCTAAACTAAAAGCCGCTTTCATAATTGAAATAAATTAGAACCTCATTTTTGTTTTAGCTAAGCTAAAAGCCTATCTATTAAAGATGTTGCAATTTTTTTTTTTTTTAACTGATTTAAAATATTTATATTCCGTAAATCTGTTAAATTGTAATCTGTAATTTATGTAGCATGTATTATCTATATCTATATTTCTTTTCATCAGAAATAATTCGAAATAATAAATCACATCTTTTGCTGCTTAAAACTTATCACAATCTTGCTTTCGTATGTTACTTAAAATAAAAATCCAATGTTTAAGCTCATTTTTTTTTTAATAAAATTTTTGTTTCTTTATCTACTTAAATGTTTTTATAAACAAAAGTATTTCAAACAAATTTTACTAATTTCATTACTTTTTTCTGATTTAATATTGTAAACTCTCAAAGTCAAATTAAGAAATCGGCAGACGGCTTATAGCCACGCCTTAAAATATTTATAAGAATTGTATATATGTACTATTTTATAATCAATAAAAATTAATCTAATCTAATCTAATCTAAAATAATTTAATTGGCAGCATAAAAAGCCCATAATCTTTATGCTGTGTCATTAAACTTTTTTAACTTGCGATATATGTACTATATGGCAACTATGGACTACTATGGATTACTGAAAAACTCGAAATCGACAATTCTCTCTGTTTATTTGTTGGCCGCGAGTCTACAGCCTAAATGGGTGGATATATTTTCTGCAGACTTGGTACAGAATATATTTTCGGTAATATACGCAGACCATTTCCTCATTTTTTATTGGCTTCAACGTTTTTTATAAAAATAAAATAAAATGCACGACTTTGCATTCACTGACGTAGATACCAAAATTTGTGTTTTCATATAAGTTACAAAAAAAGACACACCTTAAAATTGTCCAATATTTTTAACTGATTTAAAAAGAAACATTTTTTAATTAAATTTTGTTTATTAACAAAAGATTAAATAATTTATCTTACAAGAAAATAAATTAAAAAAGAATCGAAGAACTTAGAAATAAAATACAGTAATACCCGGATAAGTGCCTCTCGCTTAAATGCCTAACCCGCTTAAGTACCTATTTTGCTTAGAAACAATATTACGAGGATTTGTTCATATAAAACTCATCGTATAAGTATCTTCCGCTTAACTACCTTTCCCGCTTAACTGCCTTTTATTTTCTATACTTTTATAGAAATTTACCTGACAAAAATTCTTTTAAGTACACATTTGAAATCAGCTGATAGAATACAGAAGTTAGTTTGCCTTTCGCGCTTCCTTTTGTTTAATGCCTTAAAATTCATTTATATAAAAGTAATAATCTGAATCTACTACAATGATTCGTGAACCAAATGCCATTAAAATCTATTTTGAATCAATAATTCAACACGTCCGATTAAATATAATACAAAACACCTTCCTAATTAACTACGCTTGTCCCAGGGCAAAATCTTCCAATTTTAATATTAAAAATTTTTATTCTTGTTGGTTTTTTGTCGAAAAATCCATGTGAGATGAACTAAACTTAACAACAAGTGTGTTTTGGTAAGGCCATCACTAGCCAACTGATGAGTCCAAGTGAGATCGCCGGGACGAAACGCAAATTTTGCGGACTAAAGGCCGGGAAAACATTTTTTAAATTAAATGTTTTTTTTCCAAAAAAATTTGTTTTAATTTGTGTATATGTAAATATAGAGATAAGTGTCTATGTGCACTCCAGCGGGTTTTTTATAACTGCGTAACCCGCATAAATGCATATTGAAGTGGACATTTAGGATGAGGCACTTTTCCTGGTTTTACTGCACAAATAAAAGAAAATGTATTCACAACTTCATAAATTAACATTTAACATTTTTATTATAATATTTTTTTCAACGACTTCTCTTTCCTTTCATAGTGGGTATTGTCTCTCCGAACATCTAGCAAAGCTGTTGGGCGCCAGTTAAAGCTTTCATTGAAACTCATCATTGAAAACTTTGACTATCAATTCTGGGGCACTTAAATAAATAAAACTGATGTCATTTTCGTAACAAAATGAAGGTAATAAGTTATATAATAATTTTTTTTTCAAAAAAATATTATATTTGGTCTACCACTTTCTTGTAAATTCACTTTTGATTTTTCAATGATCATTGAAAATGCTTCCTCTCAGCTCCCTGGCAACTTATTTTGCCGTTAGTTAAAATTAATAAATAAACAAATTTAAATAAACTCATAACAATAAACTCATTAAAAAATTTACGGATGCAAAATTTTTTTAAAAAACTCGTGTCCAATTTGAAAAATTATGAGCATGCGGTTAAAAAGAGCTCATGCAAAAAAGCACACAAATATTTCGTTAAACTGAAAATAATAAGGCTCTGCAAAAACATAGCGGTATACTAATTAATAACACCACTTAAAAAAGTATGAATGAAAAAAAATTATTTTGTAACGGGTTATCCATTTTGCGGTTTTAAAAGTAAACGTAAATAAAACGCATATAAAATATTTTTTTTTCATGATATTTCTTTTTGATTATAAAGTTTGAACGTTGACATTATGTGTGAAATACTACATCATTTATATGACCACCACGCGAATTGTTGCAAGCATCGATACTTTTGAGGTAATTTTCGAACACTTTTTGACACATATTTTGCGGTATCTCAGCCATAACTTGACGAATGTTGGTTTTCAACTGCTCAATAGTTAAAGGTTTATCTGCATAAACAGGGTCTTTCGTGTAGCCCCACAAAAAAAACTCCAGCCGTGTCAAATCGCAATGATCTTGGTGGCCAGTTTATATCGCCACGACGAGAAATTACGCGGCCAATAAATGTCTCTTGCAATAAAGCCATATTCGCTCGAGTTGTGTGGCATATGGCACCGTCTTGTTGAAACCACATATTCACCAAGTCGTATTCTTCAATAGCAGGCAAAAAAACGTCGGTTATAATATGACCATAACGCTCCAAATTAACGGTGACAGTCGTTCCATCGTCGTTTTCGAAGAAGTAAGGTCCAATCACACCTCCGGACCAAAGAGCGCCCCAAACAGTGACTTTTTGTGGATGTAATGGCTCTTCTTCAATTACTTGAAGATTCTCAGAACCCCAAATACGACAATTTTGTTTATTAACATAGCCACCGAGTTAAAAATGTGCTTCGTCGCTGAAGAAAATTTAGTTCGAAAAATCGACGTCCACCGCCTGTTGTTCAGCACCTATTCGACGTATCTACGACGTTGTGAATGGTCAGATGGCTTCAGTTGTGGTGTGAGCTGGACTTTATATGGATGTAGGTGTAGATCCAAATGCAAAATACGCCACAATGTGCCGTAAGGCAGTCCTAATTCCTGAGAACGACGAGGAATCTGTGTGGTGGATTTGGAGAAGGCCTTCGACACCGTATGGTTAGATGGCCTCTATCTAAAGCTTACCAGACTGGGTATGAGTAAATCTCTATTGTATATGCTTTATGACATGCTAAATGGTAGAAAGTTTGTTGCCAAGAGTGGCAATGTAACTTCTACCGCAATTTTTAATATTAATAATGGTCTTCAGCAGGGAGCGGTTAACTCGCCGATTCTCTTCAGCATTTACACCAGCGATCTGATAGGTAGTCTAACTCAGGCAACTGCGTACAGAACAGCTAATACAATTGAGGTCATCAAAAGTCTCTTGCAGAGTGACTTCGACAAGATTCAGCGATATTGTGATGACTGGAAGTTGAAAATCAACTTCCAGAAATCAGAAACTATTTTGTTTAGGACTCCGTTGTCTAGCGCCTCAAGGGATACGAGAAGGAACTGGCACAAGCTGGTGATCGTAGGGCCATATGGACATCCACTGGCGAGTAAAAGTGTAGTAAAGTACCTTGGCATCTGGTTGGATCAGTACCTGTATTTCGACAGACATATAGGTGCTGCCTTGGCCAGGGCTAGGGGAGCCTTTGCCTTGACAAAACGACTGTTTTATAGCAGCCGTCTTGACAGCAGGGTGAAGGTGATTTGCTACATGGCCCTCATCAGGCCGATGATTGCCTACGGATGCCCGGTGTGGTTCAACGTTGCCCCATCTCAAATGGAAAAGATTCGGGTGTTTGAGAGGCAATGTCTTAGACGTTGCCTTGGATTACACAGAACACCAGAGTCGGAGTACACAAGATATTATTCCAACCAGGTTCTATACAACGGAGCCAACATAAACAGAATAGATATTTTTTTGTTCAAGCTGATTCGGGGTCACGTTGCAAGAGCGATGTCCTCAACTAACAGCTTAATTTTTGGGGCTTATTACCCCAATAACGAATATTTTGAGAGTGCGCGGTTAAGTGGTTACATCCCTCCTGAGGCATTCCTCTATTTAGACAGTCGAGGGCTGATACAGGATGGAGGGGCGGTTCCGCTCATCTACCACGTCAGCCGGAAAACTGTGGATAGGCGACTCCTGTATGGTCGAGACGTCATCGCTCAAGGTGGAGAAGAGCGCCTTCGGTTCAGTAGGACTGTGTCCGATCGGGAACGGAGGGATAGGGCGAAACAGGAAAACCAGTTCTGGTGGCTCTCTGAAGAGCATCATAATATTTAAAGTCGATAAAGATGGTATGTCTTGGCCGACTTACATAGATTTATGGGAATTAGATATAGGGAACAGTCGGGGTGGCACCAAAAAAAAAATTAAAAATATGTGTGTATGCGGGGGCATATGTGCATGGATCTGCGTGTCTGTACATGTATGTGCGTACGGATATGTATGTGCGTATGTACATGTATGGGTGGGTTGCATGGTGTTGTGTGTCTGCATGCATATAAAAAATAAACAAAAAAAAAAATTTAAAAAAACCAAAAAAAAGCTGCTGTGGCTGTTCTAGTTTTTAAGTAGTTTTAAGTGGTTTTGGGTATTATTAGGTATTTTAAGTAGTTTAAGTTATTTTTAATTAGTATAAGTTAGTTGTATTTAGTTGTAATTATTTTTAATCTATATTTAGGTTTAGTTTATAAGTAAAAAAGAAATGATAAGATACCAAGTTTGTTGTCAATAAGTTTCCTTGGTTTAAAATAAAATAATTAGATTTAATTAAAATAGTTTTTAGGTCGAAAGACATTAGTTCTAAGAGTTATTGTTTAGTTTAGAGTGCCCGTAAAGGGCCAGTAAATTAGTTGTAAGTTATTGATAATTAGGCTAGTTTTAAACATTTTTTTTTAGCTTTAAGATAGTTATAAGTTTATATTAAATAAAAATGAATTTACAAAGAAACGACGAGGAATCGACACATTCGGGTCTTCGGCAACACTTTCACTTACAGGAGCGATATTTTCAGTGGTACGAGCGAAACGATGATGCACAGGCCTTACAATATCTGTAACCAATCCAGTCTCTTCAAATTTCTTTACAATTTTGCCAATTGCTTGCATAGATGGACGATTATGTAAACCATAATCTCCTCTTAAAGCACGCTATGTGGCTGTGGCAGAATCACCATTTTTGTAGTACGTTTTAACAATTTTTATGCGTTCTGCGATAGTTAAGCGATCCATTTTCGTAAATGTCAGACTTTCAACTGAAAAAAAAATTGGCTTATCAACTCAGTTTGACAGATTTCGAATTCCAGCCCTATACTTTTGAAACCGCAAAATAGGTAACCTTTTATGTATAAAATTTTGAAAACATTTTTAGGACAAAAAATTGAAACGCCAATTTGAAGTAATTTTTAACATATCCACGAATACAATTTAATTTCAAAAAATTCAGTGACTCGTTTTTGAAAAATCGATTTTTCAACACAAAACAAATTATTTTACCTCCATTAGCCTTAAACCTGCCTAATGATAACAAGCAGAATCAATTTTTAGCTACGTCATCTACAAGAGCAAGTTCATACGATCCTGTCGTCCAGTTTATTTCATCTAGATTATATAATACTTTAACAAATCCGTTCCGACAAAAATTTCAATTTTTCTGCATAACACCGATACCAATATTTAAACAAAAAAAAAAAGTTTTGCGTGCGTGTTTCTTTTTTTTTTGCGATGAAATCATTAAAAATACGTATACATTTAATATCAGAGAAATAAAATTGCCTGCAAAGGATGGATAAGCTAGAAATTAAAATGCTGGTAATTTCCTCTGTTCACATTCCCGCGTTTTGAATATCAAACGTCAGGCCGTGTGTTCTTTATAATACCTCCACTAAGTACATATAATAAGGATTCGTATATGTATATACATTCTTATAAATCCTTCTAAAATATGTAGGGTAAATACGGGAGAGATGCCGGACATTGCTTAAAGTTCATATTTACAATTAATTGAGGGAAGCTTTTTGTGTACATTTTATAGCTAATCGAAAGAAAGAAAAAATAAATTGCAGAAAATACGACTTGCTCTTGTAGCTAACTTGTTTTACACTTTACTTGTATTAATTCACATATATAATTGAAATTCTTTCAAAATCACATTGATTTCAATATGTTTCTTATTTGGAAATTCAAATTTTGTAAAAGCTATAGGGGCCATTGGATGTTAAGACGGTAACAGTTTTTATAAAGTTTAATTTCAAATTTCAAATTTATTTCTTCTTCAGTGAAATCATCTTACATAGTAGAATATTTTTTACATATAGAGATTAGATTACAATGATTCTTAGCAACTAAAGATTGTATAATATTTAAAGTTCTTGTGAAAGTGGAGATTAGTATGAGAAAATTGCGAGGAAAAAAACTCAATGGATGCAAAAAACTTTAAAACTATGAATAAAATAATCTTAAGATAACTTAATATTAACTTAAACTAAAAAGCAAGTGAATTTATTAATACATTTTCGTGACTCGAACAATTATTCTCAAATTTACGAGTATTTGAAAGTTTTGTTATTTTAGTCTTGATTGTTGGAAATTTAGTGATGTGATGCAGTGCTAGTGTGGGGAAATGCCAGGGAAGATGCATAATCATTTTTAGGGTTTTGTTTTGACAAATTTGAATTTTTTCAGGTGACATTCAGCACATTTATACCAGAAAGGAGAAGCATATACTAATGAAGGTAGTATGACGACTTTATAAAGAAGAAGCTTATTATCTTTGCTTAGATGAGAATTTTTATTTAAAAGTGGATATAGAATTTTTATTAAAACATTTGCTTTTTTGATAGAAATGTTAATATGATTTGAAAAAGTTAGCGTCTTATCGAGAGTGATACCAAGGTATTTTATTGTTGTTGTCCATTCAATTGGAGTGTTGCAGATCGACAGATTATATTGAGGTAGATTTGAGGCTTTTCTCCTTCGTGAGAAAAATATAGCTTGAGATTTCGATGGGTTTATTTTAATTTTCCACCTGTGAAAAAACTTTTCAATATTAAATAAAGCATTTTGTATATTCGTTAATATACTTTGACAATCATTAGAACTACAGAATATAGCTGTATCATCAGCAAAGAAGGCATTTTCACAGTGTAAATCTCTTGGAAAATCAGCAATATACAAGTTATATAAATGGGGCGATAGGGTTGAACCTTGTGGAACGCCCGCTTTTATAGGGAACAGAGAAGATGAATCAGAAAAAATTTTGACATAAAAAAGCCTTTCTGTCAGGAAGCTTTGAATAATTTTAATAATGTAAGTAGGACAACTTTGAGTAAATAGTTTATGAAGCAGACCGTCGTGCCAAACACTATCAAATGCCTTCTGAATGTCAAACGAAACCATACCTAAGGATTTTTTATTTGAAAGTGATTCCCTTACTATATTTGTGATTCTCTTCAGTTGGTGAGTCGTCGAGTGTTCCTTTCTAAAACCAAACTGCTCGATTGGTAAAAGCCTTTTTGATTCTACAAAGTCATTCATCTTAAAAAATATAATTTTTTCAAAAAGTTTGCCTAAACAGCTGAGTAAGCTTATTGGGCGATAACTAGTTGCCTGTGTCAATGGTTGGGTAGGTTTTGCTATAGGAATTATCTTAGCAATCTTCCATCTTCTTAGAAAATATCCGTGAAGCAGACAACTTTCAAATAGGGATGTTATATACTGAATAGCATTGTTTGGTAATTGTTTAATGACCCTGTTTGAAATTTTATCATTACCAGCTGTTTTTTTTATGCGAATAGAAGAAATAGCGTCTTTAACAAGAGACACTGGTATATGGATATTATTTAATTCTATTGAAGATTGATTAATAGAGTTAATACTGTTTTGTACTATTTCTTTGTTTTGAATGGGTTGATCTGTTTCTTGATCTTTGATAACGTCTACGAATTAAGTTCCTAAATGTAATCGTCCTTCGTACGTCATTTGTTAGCAATGAAAATTCGCTATTATTTTTATGAGAGGTAGAAAGCAAAGGGACAGTCGCCTTAACCCCCTCATTAATGGAACATTCCAATGTATTAACTTTATCATCAATTTCCTCTAACGTAAAGGTAGAGGGTTGAGAAAAGTCAGAAAGTGAATTGTTTACGGAACGTTTAAATTTTTCCAATTAGCCCGATTGAAATTATAATTATTAGCTGGAGCTGCAGTGGTAAATGATTCATTAAGATAGAAAACAACAGGTTTGTGGTCAGATGAAAGTTTAATTTTCTATGAAGTGAATGGGATTTTGTATCAGGGTTTTTTTTTATTAAGGGTTATCTCATATGAGGTAAATTTTACGTAATTTGCAAGGTTTTTTGGAATGTCTGCCCTATAAGCGTGTTTTTCTTATTCGAGACTTTATTATATTCGTCAAATACTGTATTATTTTTTATTTTATTATATTATTTGAATTTTTGGACAAATATAAATAAAAATTGATCTGATACTGAGTTTTGTAGTAAGGTTTTCTTGGTTAAATAAAAATAAAATAATTAGATTTAGTTTTTAGGTCGAAAGTCATTAGTATTAAAAGATTAGTTAAGTTTAGAGCCCCCGCAAAGGTCCAGTAAATTAGTTGTAAGTTATTGATAATTAGGCTAGTTTTAAACATTTTTGTCTAGTTTTTAGATAGTTATGAGCTAAGATTAAATAAAAATGAATTTAAAAAAAACAACAACAAAAATAAAAATTGATGGAGGGGGTTTTTAAGAAAATAGTTTTTTTATATATAAGATTTTAAAAACATTTTTGGGAAAAATATTGAGTTATTAATTTGCGTATTAAATTTTAACTGGAAAATTACTTAGGATTTCATGGAGCATCTGTAAAACAAATGCATCCAATAGTGAGAAAGTCGGAAATATGAAACGTGGTTCTATGGAAAGTGCCTTCAATGAGAACTTAAAATATAATATTTTAATTTTTAAAAGTGAACTGTCCTAACCTTAAAACATATACATTTTTTTATTAAAATTCTTGCAGCCGTTTTTGAGAAAAACTATGTTTTCGTACTGATTTTTTAAACATTCGTACCATTATGTTTTGTTTTAGGAATATTTTTTTTTGAATAATTCATGAGAATGGCGAAAAACTACTAAATAAAAAGCTTAGAAAAAATCGATTGAGCTAATTTCAAAATACATATTGATTTTTCAAAAAAAAAGTTTTTTGTTTAATGAAAAAAAAAGTTTTTCAAAAATGTTGATTCTGTTCAATCTTTATTAGTAACTTCTGTATTTAAAAAAAATCAACTAAATCGTCTTTCAGAAAATCGAAAACCAAAAAATGGTTCTACTAGAACTACCTAGCTACCTCCCAAAAATAGCCATTAAAAAAATTAACAAAAAATTTTGTTTTTCTAAAAATCGTTAAAGCCGTTTTTGAGAATTAGGATCTACCTTTTTGGATTAAAAAAAAATATTTGGCGGGTAACGTTATTTTTGGGTTAGAAAGAATAAAAAATGTCGGGGCATATGACCATATGAGTTTTGAGTTATAGTTTTTTGTATAATACCTTCCTAGAATTTGTCTGTACTTAATGATTGTGCTTATGGAACATTTTAGCCCCGCAAAGTTTTGTCGTTGAATACGAATTTACTCTTTTTAAATTGTCCCTAAAAATCTTTCTGGTCTTTTTATTTTTCAAGCTGATTGTTCTAATAAAACTGCCAAATTATATTATTATTTTCGTAAAAAAATCATATTCAGCCAAAGGTGGCACAAACTACACACATTGTTAATGTTTATTAAAAAAAATCTTTTTAAGGCCACGTAATACATTGAGTTTTCAAAAAGAGCGGCATTTCTCCCGTAATTACCCTACTAATTCCATCCAAAGAGCTAGCACCCGATTAGGAGGGTACAACACCACTTTCTTATAAGCAAGCATTTGATACGTACGGATTATGCCAGGTACTGATTTAGGTTGACACACATATTAGAGGGGAGGAATGATGACAGAGATAAATGTTGGTAAGATGTAGGGGTATTGGAAAAAATTATATTATATTTTCGTTGTCTGGGGAAATTAGAAGTGTGTTGTACCTCAGTTTTTTTTCTTTCTAATCAACTTGAATTAATATTAATTACGGTAAGGCATTTTCAGTGTCTGTGGGGATATTCACAAGACTTGCACATACGTGGGAGGTATATGAATTTTGAATAATAATATGTATGAGATAATTTTTGGCAAAGAATGTATACATATACACTATATACATTCACCAAGAAACTTTATAAAATAGTTAAGTTAAAAATGAAAAGTCCCTGAGCGTGGCAAAGTTAATGCATATAATTTTACGCTATAAATATCTATTTGCGCGAACAAACATATACATATGGACGTATACACATACAATAACATGGAACACACACCAGAGCACATAATTATTCTTAATTAGGCTGAGAAAACCAAAAAGCCATTATAATGAAAAAGGACGACGGATATTACTGAGGGTGGTTGATAAAGTAGGACGACATTCGAGCTTGTTGCTTGGGGATATGATGGCTATAACACGCTATATTATGAGGATGTAAAACAAGAACATACAATCCGGCATATTATTAAGTCAGCTTGAAAAGGATTGTTTTATGCCGAAACCCTTATCGGTTTTGCATTAATAAGATTGTGTTTAATTTCAATTATAACCAACATATAGATGTGTTACCTTATAAATATTTTATCTAACTATTTGAATTAAAGGGATTTTCAGGTTTGAGGGACAATAATGCCTGCAGGTTTGCATATGAATTGTGCTCTTTTATGAGCTAGTATAAAATATCTATTCTTTATATAAGTAGGCATACACAAACTGGATTGGGTATACATAAAAAGCTCTAAAAGATGCCGTGCTTATAACGTCATAATATTAACTACTGTAAGTTTGATTAATAAAACATGTTTTTTACAGTATTTTGCTGAAAGCGAGATGCTTACAAGGTTACCGTTCCTAATGAAGAATATGTATTTTATGTGAATATAGAAGATATGGGATACTAGAATTTAAACTCAAAACTTTTTTAAATATATATTTGAACATGATATTTTTCTTTTATATTAGGATTTTTTAACGGAAGATTTTGAAAGATTATCTAGATTTTTTCAAACATTTCAAAATACCCTGGGTACCAACTGTAAAGAAGGCTAGTATTGGTAGAGCAAGTGCGGGCTTACGGCATCAGGTCTGATATAAAACAACCTAAATTCGTGAATTGTAATAGATTATAGGAGGACCACCAAAACCTCAACAACTACCTGCAAGAGGAAAAAACTCAAAATTATGAAGTTGTCAACAAGTACAAGTATCTGGGAGTATGGCTAACACCTGGATAATGCTCAATAGACCATTTCAAAGAAATAACAAAAATGGCTCGTTAAAAACTCAACTTTACTTGCAACAATTTCATTAAAAGTAAAGATATCAAACTCTACTTAAAGTTGGATATTTTCACTGCCGTAAACAGAGCTCTCTTAGAAAATGGAGCGCAAGTATGTTCCAGCCAAAATAATAATGAATCAGCGGATATATTGATTCCAGAGTTGGGATATCAACATCAGTCAGGCTAGGCATTTTGAAAATCTACAAAATTTTGTATCAAATATAGTACGCTCTTTAATGCTGCTGTTGTTGAAATGGTGGAAAACTACTGAAGAAGACAAACTAGTTTGTACAATTGATGGACTTTGAAAATTGACATTATTGTGGAGAAATAATAATTTTTGTTCATGGTCCAGTGAATAGATAGCATGATGGAACGGTTTACACTATTTCAATTGACTTCATAGGTATTAATGCTAAATAATTTCGTATTTACCTTATTTTAACCTTAATAAAAAAATCTTTAAAATACTTTTGTAGAGCGTTTTATACTTAAAATTAACTAGTTGCCTATCGAACTTCGTATTGCACACTAATACATTAATGTAATGAAAATAATAATTGCAATTATTCACATGCTGCTTCATGTAATTCGGTCAATTAAAATTCTTTATTCAATGAAATTTTTGTTAGAATATCGATGTTCTTCAGCCAAATCGATTTTATTATATTGTAAGCGAATCTTATAAGCGATTATAGGTACTAACGCAAGTTATGGATTCGTACAAAAAAAAAATTCTGACAATCAAACATGACATAACGATCATAGAGAACACCAAAAAAGTGTGTGCTCCAATTCGGTCTGTATGTCTGTCTATCTCTACTCGAGTCTGCAGCCTGAACGGTTGGATGGATTTGCTTCAAACTTGGTACATATTGTTTTTCCGGTAATATGCCCCATGTTTTTTTGTTTTTTTTTTTTTATTTTTTTTAAGACGACAAATAACAGTAGCTCCCATACATTTTTTTGGCCAAATAGGTAAATCTTTTTTTTTTCAAGAACGGCTCCAACGATTTTTATAAACCAAAAATCAGTGCATTAATGAAGGTAAAAGGCACATTTCGGTAATTTTTTTTTGGAAAAATAGATATTTTTGGTACCTCTAGAAGTACCATTTTTTTGGTTTTCGATTTTATGGGAAACGGTTAATTTGATTTTTTTTAATTTTCTGCCCAGAAGCTCCTAAAAAGTTTAAAAACTATTGAAAGCCAAACAATTTCTTTTGAAAACTCAAAATATCGAAAACGACTCAATGGATTTTTTCGAAACTTCGTATTGTGTAGTTTTTTGACATTATCTTGAATAGTTAAAAAAACTATATTCCTAAAATAAAAACAACGGTACCTCCCATACGAATGTTAAAAAAAAACCGTTAATAAAAAAATGTATTTATCGAAAACGGCTTCAAGAATTTTTATAAATAATATGTGTGTTCTTGATTAGTACAGTCCACTCTCAAGTATAAAAATATTCTTTTGCGTACTTATTAACGGTACTTCCAATAGAACCACTTTTCATATTTTCGATTTTCTGAACATTGGATGAACCGATCAAAATATTTTTTTTTGTACGCAAGCGCCCCTGAAATTGTTAATAAAACTGCATACTTTAATTTTGAAAAAAAAAGTTTTTCGAATTTTAAAAAATAAATCATTTTTTTTTGAAAAATCAATTTTTCAAAAATCATTCACTGAATTTTTTTTTAAATTTAAATTTTATATGTATATTAGCGGACCCAGCGAACTTCGTCTCACCCAATTTAAAGCGTTATAAAAAAGCACATATAGTTTATTTGAATGGAATCGAAATCAGTAGAGAGTGATATGATAATTAATGTTTTTCGACTTGTTTCCGGCCCAAAAAAACAAAAAACGAAGACGGTTTGCCAATACACGAATAGGCAACGTACAGCTGACCGTGCGAAAAACAGCGGAATTCGATATTTATTCCACAGACTTACATCGATTTGCCTTGTGATTTATTGACTGTCATCGCCAACGCCATTTGAACGTGGAACTGAATCCACTTGAATTCGAATTTAAGGCCAGTTGGAATAATCGGAATTCGTGGCATTGATTGCAGAACAGCATCATTTATTATATATCTCATAAGCTTCTATCTTCTATCGCAATGAATTTCACAATTAACCGAAATTTTCCAAGCTTTAAAACGTATTTTCCACCTTTAAATGATCCAAAAAATCCATGGAACATTCTAGACAGCTCGAGAAGCGTCCAGGAAAAATCAGAAGAAATCCATATCATATTCTAGAAAGTTCGACAAAATAAAAAATCAAAATCCATTAAATGGGAATCAAATGCTGTAGTGTAGTGTAGAAGCATGAATCAAAAAAAAAAGTTATTTTATTGATGTCATATGTGAAACAAAATCCATTAATCCACAAATAACAAACAACAACAATTTGCAGATTTTGTTTCACATATGAAGTAGATAAAATAATAAAAGCAAACAAGTGGCGCAATCTTGTTTTCATTGATTCATGGTGTAGAAGTGTGTATACAAAACACATTATTTATACTAATAAATCAATAACAAACATGTGAGTGACATTTTTGTTCATAACTCCGCTTTAGCCATCCGACAGCAAACAGATTTCTTATATGCACTCTCCAAACATGTCCTAAGATCTTCTGAAAATTTCATTCAAACCGATCCAGCAGAGAAAAGTAGTTCGCACACAAACATAATTTGGATTGTTCTTTATATATAAGAACAGATAAGAAGATATACTAAATAAAATTAATGAAGTGTGAGTCCTGATTGCTCACAACAACTTCTAAAAAATTTATGTGGGAATTTTAAATATTTAATAATATAAACTTAAAAGGAAATTTCAAAAAAAAAATCATTAACACGTTTTCGAAATATTAAATTAAAAAAAAACATTATTTTTTATTTTTATAAATCCAAAAATAATATTTTTCGACAATTTTGCTATGCAGAAATATTTATAATTCGAAGGACCTCCTATATTAAAATTTTAATGGAAATCAGTCTTGCCGTATGGAAAGTATCGTTTTGGCCAAAATATAGACTATACCTAAGAACTTTTTTTTATCAACATCGTTAGAACCGTTTTCGAAACAATCAAGATGGTAGAAAAATTTGTATGGCAAGTACCTTTATTTTTAAGTAAATTAAAAACTATCCTATCTTAGGAACGCCAGCAAAATAAAAAATTCAAAAAAAAAACATGAAAATCGGTTAGATAGTTTCGGAGTTCATTCAACACATCTACGTGACACTAGATTTATATATAATAGATTAATAATATCTTCAAAATGGCGTTCCAATTTTTTTTTCTAAAACTGTTTTCAAAATTTTATACATGAAAAATTGTTTTTTTAAAACAACCTTTCCAACGATTTAAATTTTTTTTTTGATATATTCTTATTTATCCACGAATTCAAATGGCATCTTTGTTTTCCCTCAAATTATAACACCTTAGCAATATAAAAACATTTTATTACGTGTATTATCCATTTATTTCTAGCTTATTTTAATTCTCTTTTGCCAATTTTTGTGTACGTCACTGAATACTAAATACAATGCAGACGTCATATATTTATATATACATATTACCTGTCTTTAAAATTCACATGAATCTTATGTATGCATATTTCACCTAAATTATAAAGTTATATGCATATAATTACCTATACCAACCTTTCATTTTCATTATCAGGAGTACATATTCCCATCTATGTATGTATGTACATATTTATCTCGTAACTTACATAATTAAAATCCATAATCTAGATTTAAATATACATTTGTAGATAACTATGAATCATTCATTCGACAATTCATTAGGTACTAAGAATCAAGGTAATCTTCCTTGTCGACTTCCAACCTGTATAGGATAACTAGACTACCTACCTACTAAACAGCGTCAATGTTTAGGGACATTGGAGCTTTGTTTTGTTCTGTTTTCATCAGGTACATACATATATACAAAAGGCTTGCGATAAGTAAAAACGCCACATGAAATTGAACATTATGAATAATATGGGAATGAGTGCATTCAGATGTCGATACCATAGTCTATATAAAATAGGTTAGTATTCATTCAAGTTCCTGAACAACTAAACTCGCGTATAGGTTAAATTTGTATGGGTTCTGGTTTGTGCATATGTTTTCGACATTGGTCATGGAATGTAAAAGTATTTCAAAGTTTTTCGGATAACTTGACATTTAATTTTTGTCAGCAGCTGTTTTGTCATCAGCTGTATATTCTTAAACGGGATTACAACAACACCAACAAATCCGGATAGCGATTGTTCGATTTCCGCGGCGTTTCCTCATCGTCGTTTTTCATTTATTTGAATGCTTTGCTAATACCAATTGCGTTTTTTGTCGAACTCAGTCTCTAGTTTACATGATAGCACCTTGTTTCCTTCCACAAAATCAGTAAAATGTCCACTGATTACAATACCTGAATTCGTTTGAACCAGAACGAAATCAAAAGCAGTTGGTCAACCTCACTTTTCGCAATCCAATTTTTTCGATGCTCATTTAATAAACTCGAAATAATCGTTCACAAATACTTTTATAACACAATAAAAATTATAAAATAAACTATCGGGTCTTACCGTATTTCCAATTCGTCCGGGATTTTCCTCCAAACAACATAGTATATATTCTGTATTTTGTTATACCCAGGTATGCATAAGGGCTTTTTTCAAACATAAATTAACATAATTAGTCAGTTGCACAATATTCATTCAAAAGGCTTTCCAAAGTCTTTAAGATCTGTACGTATTTCTTTATTTCTCGTATTTAAAAAACCACCTCCTACAAATTTGTCCCTTGTATTAGTTTTTCAATTGAAGGTCTTCTTCAAACTTTGTAAAATGTCGGTAAATATTTATATAACTCTTAGTCAACGGCAACGTCTTAGTCTTTCATGTCAACCAACTGAAAGAATACCAATATTTGTCAACCACAAATTATTTGACATCAAACACTCGTCCCAAAAATACAATTCACAATAAAAACCAACAACGCAAAAAAAATTACATTGCTTTTATTTGTTGTAGATTGTCTCTAAAAGTTACTTTACTGATCTCTTTCTTCCTTATTCTAAATAACGAACCACAGACCACACAATGAAAAACGATGACATCCTGTACCAATAATAGCAATCAAATCTTCCCTTAAAATAAACACAAACTAAACCACAAAGAAAACTTTTTTAATTTATTCCTTAGATCGACCGTTACGCCGTAATTTATCCAATCAATCAAAATTCATTCCCACTTTGTCATTTTTTTTTTTAATTAATTGAATTTGCGCCCTTAAGCTTAAGATATAATATTCTTTGTTCTTACGAGTAAATGATAATATTATAAAGTTGAGGGTTTTTTAATTGAGTAACTGAATGCACAATTTCCGAAGTTTATACGTTGTACCTAAGTATTTACTAATCCAGTAGGAAATTTCCACATCAATGAATTTTTTTGGTGAATTCATCAATGGATTTATCAACTATATCCATTGATGAGTAGTATGTTATGATTTCAGAAGAAAACGATGATTCAACTGATGAATAGTAATGTATAGGTTCATGAGTTCGCAAATGATTTTTGGTTCTCTGTGGTGCGATGCGGTGGTTGTTTTGTTTTCTTCACGAGAAAAAAAAATGCAAACAAAGAGCCTTAAAAAAAGAGGTTTTATGTGCCATGAGAAAAGCGACGAACATTGCGTTTTTTTACCTGCCCGAGAAATGCGCTCAATAGTCAGTCTTCGCTGGTCATGACAGGAGTTCCTGTTTTTTAGACAAAATGAAAAAAACATATAAACCAGAAATTCCAATTTTTTTCGTGATCATTATCATAATTTAATACAGCAAAAAAAAGTTTATTTTTTTTAATCAAAAATTTTTGTTTTGTTCAGAAATTGTACTGAGCCAGCTGAAAGGTTTCAATTATTATCCTTAAGATATTTGGCGACTGGTGGGTATTTCTTCGACTTTATTCAAAATAAAATTTAAAAATGCCAATATTTCTTTTAGCGCATTGTACCTATTCAATACGTAATGCTGGCGTCTGAGAGTGCAAAACCTACGCAGCAGAATTAACAAAATGAATTGCTAAGACCGACATCAGATCAAATTTAAGAGAATCAATTATTGATAAGTTTTACTTTCGCATCAAGATTTTATCAAGACTACATTTTAATTAAGATTTAGCCAAACGAATTAAATTAAAAAAATGATGTTTGCTGGTATAACACACATATACAATGATTCTGTTTCGTTAATAAAACTTATTTCCTCTTCCACAGAAAACTGACGTTCATGTCATTTAATGCATACAAAATGAGAAAAAAGAGAAGTAGGTATCATACGGGCTTTACCTAATGATTTCATAATTGAACATTCATTGCATTTTTAATTATACAAAATTCATATGCGAATTAGCGAGTTACATTAACAGAGTGAATTAATGGATGAGCATTGATGCCACTTTTTCACCTGCTCAATAAGCAATCCTAAGTTATCTAGTGATTTCACAGCTTACCGTTCCTGCCATTTTTCATCACATATAATTTGCTTATGAATAAACTAGTTACCCGTACTTCGTGATTTCACCGTTAAATATTCACCCCGAAAATCACTTGGTGAACGCCTATGACAGCCTCATGTTAAATTCATCGGTGTTTTCATACCAAATTCATGGGGTGTAGCTTCAACTCATTGATGAAAGAGTTGGTGATTCATGCATGAATTTTTTTTAAATTTCCTACTGGGAAGGAACTGGAACGTGTATGTAACGGGTGGTTTTTTTCAGAGCTTGAGAACATTAAATAATAATACAAGACAGAAACAATGTTGGAAACAATTTTTACTTGCGATTATATGAAGGTACTATAAGGCAAGTTATTTATTCGTAAAAAAAATTCCAACAATCAAACAGGACATTACGATGATAGAGAACACCAAAAAAGTGGGTCCCGTAATTCCGTTTGTCTGTCTGTCTGTCCTCGAATCTACAGCCTAAACGGATGTATAGATTTGCTTCAAACTTGGTACATATTGTTTTTTCGCTAATATGCCCACACGTATTTTACTTGCGATATACATATGTATGTAGGTACTATAGGACAAGTATTGCATTTAGAAAAAAAAATCGATCTCGAGACTTTAATCAAAGTTGACATTACGATGATAGAGAACATCAAAAAAGTGGGTCCCGCAATTCCGTCTGTCTGTCTGCCTGTAAAACGATCTACAGCCTAAGCCGCTGAACCGATTTCGTTCAAACTTGTTGCTTAGG
This sequence comes from Philhelius pedissequus, assembly GCA_910595825.1. Taxonomy (NCBI): domain Eukaryota; kingdom Metazoa; phylum Arthropoda; class Insecta; order Diptera; family Syrphidae; genus Philhelius; species Philhelius pedissequus. Next base: position 170,604,442 of record OU343161.1, on the reverse strand, counting down.
CGTTTTAGGTGATTGTCCAAAACAGATTTTTGAATCGTTGTTTTAGCCCGAATAATAACGGTACTTGCCATAAAAATTTTTCTATCATCTTAATTATCTCAATTTTGATCAAAATTAATGTGTACCAACTTTGGGGGTGGCCGTGGCGCGATAGTTGTGTGCTCGCCTGTCAACCTCGTGGTCGGAGCTTCGATTCCTGCCGTTGTCTATGTCTTCTTATATTCCATTAAAAAAACCAATTCTAAAAATTGTCATAAAATCAGTTGCTGGTTTACTCATTACATGTTGTTCAGGCATAACACTAACAACATGTGATTGAGTAAACTGCTCATAAATATGACAACGCAATAAATTAAAAAATAATGCGAATTATAAGAGACATAAATCAATAAGACACGGTAATTTTCTCCGCATTAGTTATGCCGCCATCCCTGGAGATAAATCTGAGTCAACAACCACCGTTCTCAATACGTCGCGCCAAACATCTTTCTATCCTTCTTTCTCTTCTTTCACAGGATGCCGCGCTGTGTTAAAAAAACATATAAAGGGTATTCATAATCCCTTGAGCGCGTGCAAAGTTATAAAAAAAAAAAAAAAAAAAACTGTATATTTAGTTATTATCGGTACCTGCCATACAACCATTTTATTGATGTTCGACTTTCTCATAAGCGGCTCAATGGATTTCGATCAAAATTTGTATTTTGGATATCCTTCAAATTCTAAAAAATACTGCACTTCAATATTTTCGAAAAATATTTTTTTTTGAAAATGGGTAGACGATATTTTCTGAAATTTTGTTTTTGAATTTATATTATTAAATATTTCAAATGTTCATACGAATTTTTTTTGTAGAAAAAATGTAAGAATTTTTATATATAAGAAATTAAGTAAAAAACGACTTTCTATTAAGAATCTTTTGACAAATAACAGTAGAGCTACCATACATTTTTTTGGCCAAAAACAAAAATCTCATTTTTCTCAAAAAGCGGCTCCAACGATTCTTATAAAAAAAAAATCAGTTAAATAATGAAGGCAATATGTACATTTTGGTAATTTTTTTTAGAAACTAGTTTTTATTTTGGTACCTCTAGTAGTACCTATCATTTGCTTGGTTTTCGATTTTCTGAAAAACGATTGCTTTGATTTTTTTTAATTTTTAACGCAGATGATCATAACGTCTAAGCGCTAACAAAAATTTTTTTTTGAAAACTCAAAATTTAAAAAAAAAAACACTTAATAAAGTTTTTCGAAACTTAGTCCTTGAGACTTTTTTGACATTATCTTCAAAAGTTGAAAAAACTGTATTCCTAAAATAAAAACTAACGGTACCTCCCATACAAATTTTTTAACATTTAATTTAATTAACCGTTAAGAAGAAATGGCTCCAAGAGTTCTTATAAAAAAATGTGTGTTCTGAAATTTGTTCAGTTCACTCTTATGTATAAAAATATTTTATTTTGCGTACAGTCGAGTCTGCATATCTGAAATACGCTTAACTGAAAAATTCTGTTAGTTGAAACACTAAATTTGTCATGCAGTATTTTTTAACAACTTTCATACAAACTACATCGCTTAACTGAAACCCACTTTATTGAAAGATTCTGTTAAATGAAAAAAATAATTACGGGAAAAATCATTTGTTTATACTGAGACTGCTCCGCATAACTGAAATAAAAAAGCTGAATACGTTCACCACTTAGATTATTTCTTTCTTTAATTGAACGTGACCAATAAACTTCATACTTCACTTTGGTCTGTCAGTTTGACATCAAATTTTATTTTGTTTTGTTTTTTACGCATGACTTCTGAGCTTGGCAAATATAATTTCTGGAAAGTGCGAGTAAATAATTTAAAATGATGACACAAGTGGGAAATTGTTTTGTAAGCCAAAACATACATTCTTATTTTTTAGTTGGATTGGGAAATTGCATTTTAGTTATCTAAGCTCCGGTAAAGTATTTTTTTTCAGTTACTGAAAGATCGCTCAAGTGAAAATACCGCTTAACTGAAAAAAAGTATTGTAAATTGGCGTTTCAGTTAAGCGGGCTCGACTGTAATTATTAACGGTACTTCCCATAAAACCATTTTACATATTTTTTCCTTTCTCATTATTGGATTGATCGATTAAAGTTGTTTTTTTTTATGAAAATGCGTCCTTAAAGTTTTAATAGAACTGCGTTCTCAAATTTTCAAAAGAAAAGTTTTTCGATTTTTAAAATATAAAAAATTTTTTTTTTTGAAAAATCGATTTTTCAGAAACCAGTCACTGATTTTTTTTAATTTGAATCATATATGTATATTAATAAGATCTTCAAAATGGCGTTTCAATTTTGTTTTCTAAAATGTTTTAAAAATTGTATGCAAAAGAATTTTATTTTTCAAAAAACCACTCCAACGATTTTTTTTTTGATATATATATTCTTATTTATTAAGGAATTTAATTAGCCAAAGAGGTTTTCCCTCAAACTATAACAACTAGGAAATGTGAAAACTCTTCATTATGTGTATTATCCAATTTATTTCTACCTTATTATTATTCTATTTTTAATAATTTTTGCGTACGTCACTGAAGACTACATACAATGTAACCTCTCATACATTTATATATACATATATATGTGTCCTTAAAAATCACATGAATCTTATGCATTGAACTTAAATTATATGCATATATGTAGTTACCTTAACTACATCGGCTGTAAGCCTGCATAAGTTAATTCCACTACCTACCGACTAAACCGTGTCAATGTTTGGCTACAAAAAAGTTTTTAGCTACAAGAGCAACTTCGTATAATCCAGTCGTGCATTTCATTTTATTATAATAATCATAGCATTTATTTTTCAAAATTATGATCCCCGGTAAATGTCCTCCTCGACAACGAGTTACATAGGCCATTCGGCCAGTCCAATTTTTGACTGTATAGCGTTATTGGTGGGTTGAATATTAACTTCAAGAGTTGCTGGTTTGTCGGCATAAGTCCATAAAATGTAGTTGAGAGGTGTTAAGTCGCACGATCGAGGGGGCAGTTAATAGGACCACTTCTGGAAATAAAGCTGTCACCAAATTCATTTTGCAATTAATATATGCTTAAGCGCGCTGTATTCCAAGTTGGACAAGCTTGTTGGAACAAAATGTAGTGGATGTTTAGATGATTAATTTTCGAAAACAAGAAATCAGTCAGCACGGCTCGATAGCTCTCGACATTCACCGTAACGGCAGCTCTTTCCTCTCTTCGAAAGAAATAAGGACCGATGATGCCGCCAGCGTACAAGCTGAACCAAACAGTCAATTTGAACTAGAAATGAGCTTCAACAATAAACACAATTCTTCAGCAAAACTACATATCTTCAACCAGCTTCAAATTAGCCCAATCAACAAAAATGCGACATTACGTTAACGATGGTCATTTGGCATAAATTCTTGCATGAGCTGTATTTAATAGGCACGTTAGTCAAGATATTTACGTAAAATTTTTCACGTAGTCGAAGAACAAAGCGAATCGACATTTCGGCGTCTTCTTCAACACTTCGCGCTACAGCAGCAATATATTCTCTTCGGTATGCACATTTCTTTGTCTTTTTGATGTATTGAATCGAGAAGAGCACAATTAGTCTGAAAACGATTAATAACTAGACGAATTGTTTGCACACTACGCTAAGCCGACTATGTTGACCGTAACATTAATGAAGTGCTTTATGAACTTCCCGAACATTATATTTTATCCAAAGCAAATTTCCACAATTTTGAAGCGTTGTTTCGGCTTTAAGCCTAGTACGCTGCTGATGCGAAACGAAATGTTTCGGTGGTCTCCACTAGGAGAGCGAAATACTAACGAAAACCACAGCGGAAAAATATTTGCGGAGAGTTCTGTAAGCTGTCAAAAACAAATGACAAGTTGTAAAAAAAAAAGTAATTTTGTCACCAAATTATTTTTAGATGGAAAATTTTTTGTCGCCAAATTACTTTTAGATGTAATTTTCTTGAAATAAATCTTGGATTTAAAAATTGTTCTTGTTACACATAGAGGATTTAAAATAAAACTCAGAACCGTTTAAATGATGGAAATTAAGCAAATACTTTGGGACTTATTAACTGGTTTATCTGCCGATTTGATGAAATTTCTATCAATTTTAAGAAAATCAATTAAATAGGGAGGTAAACCACTCTATAATTCGAAAACTACGTCCTTCATTGGAATGGTGTAAACGGTTATGAGTTCTAATTTATGGTTTCTTACTAATTCCGGATACCATTTTCAAGTCCAAGAATTATTTCAAAAAAAATATATATAAAGGAAACTTGGTGACAAAAATTAAATCTAAAAGTAATTTGGTGACAAAACTACTTTTGGTTTTGTTAATGCTTCCTTTGAAAGTATGAAGTTTTGATTCAAAAAGATATCGCTCGCCTTTATTGGACAACCCATTCCAGAGATATAGTTCAAAACCTATTCACTGTTCACCTTGAAATACATAATCTGAAAATACTTTGAAGTGTATCTTTGGAACGGGTTATCCTAAAAACTTGGTTGATACCTTTTTGTAATCTACTCTTGATGCTCTCAAAATCAGCATCAAAAGTTTTTATGTAGAAGCCTTATTGCAAAAAATCACTCTTGAAATACGCATATTTAGAATGATGTATGCGTATTCCTGGAGCTATTTTTTTTAATACAACTTCTTTGCAAAAACTATTGATGCTTCCTTTGAAAGTATGAAGTGCTGATTCTAAAAAGATATCGCTCGCCTTTATTGGACAACCCGTTCCAAAGATATAGTTCAAAACCTATTCACTGTTCACCTTGAAATACATAATCTGAAAATACTTTGAAGTGTATCTTTGGAACGGGTTATCCTAAAAACTTGGTTGATACCTTTTTGTAATCTACTCTTGATGCTCTCAAAATCAGCATCAAAAGTTTTTATGTAGAAGCCTTATTGCAAAAAATCACTCTTGAAATACGCATATTTAGAATGATGTATGCGTATTCCTGGAGCTATTTTTTTTAATACAACTTCTTTACAAAAAATGTTGATGCTTTCTTTGAAAGTATGAAGTGCTGATTCTAAAAAGATATCGCTCGCCTTTATTGGACAACCCGTTCCAAAGATATAGTTCAAAACCTATTCACTGTTCACCTTGAAATACATAATCTGAAAATACTTTGAAGTGTATCTTTGGAACGGGTTATCCTAAAAACTTGGTTGATACCTTTTTGTAATCTACTCTTGATACTCTCAAAATCAGCATCAAAAGTTTTTATGTAGAAGCATTATTGCAAAAAATCACTCTTGAAATACGCATATTTAGAATGATGTATGCGTATTCCTGGAGCAATTTTTTTTAATACAACTTCTTTACAAAAAATGTTGATGCTTTCTTTGAAAGTATGAAGTGCTGATTCTAAAAAGATATCGCTCACCTTTATTGGACAACCCGTTGCAAAGATATAGTTGAAAATCTATTCACTGTTCACCTTGAAATACATAATCTGAAAATACTTTGAACTATATCTTTGCAACAGTTTTTTTGCAACGGGTTGTCCAATAAAGGCGAGCGATATCTTTTTAGAATCAGCACTTCATACTTTCAAAGGAAGCATCAATAGTTTTTGCAAAGAAGTTGTATTAAAAAAAATAGCTCCAGGAATACGCATACATCATTCTAAATATGCGTATTTCAAGAGTGATTTTTTGCAATAAGGCTTCTACATAAATACTTTTCATGCTGATTTTGAGAGCATCAAGAGTAGATTACAAAAAGGTATCAACCAAGTTTTTAGGATAACCCGTTCCAAAGATACACTTCAAAGTATTTTCAGATTATATATTCCAAGAGAACAGTGAATAGCTTTTAGAATATATTTTTGGAACGGGTTGCATTTTCACTTGTTCATCAGTGAGTTTTTTTTAGTGGGTTTGTACTTGACCACTCTGCTACGCTGCGAATGCTCTTTGATCGATTCCCATTTTAACTATAGGTCTTGCTTCCTCAATTAATACTAACATCGAATGAATAGTAAAAATGCATGGCCTTATATGTCAAATCCCATTGACAAGTGACCAGCTTGCAAGCAGCTTGATTTGCTATCAAATTCACGAGCAGGGCATCTGCCATACGATGGTTTAATATACATTAAAAAAAAAAAACTTCTTAACTTGAAAAATAAGTTCTGGGGTATGGTATAAAATCGCCAATCAATGAGATCGGAAACAGGCTTTCTAAATACAGGTGGGTATCGTTTAAGATGGCCTTTTTGCAACCAAACATTATTGTGGTAACGGCAGCGGAAGCCCGCTTACCTTTAGCTTCCTTGTCCCGACCAGTCGGAAATTCATATTCGTACTGCCAGTAGCGGGCGGTCGATTTGATTTTTTCTTTGTGGCAATTGAGTTAATTTATGTCCTGAAAGTATGTAGTTAGAAATGGTGAGTGTTTTTTTTATATTTATATGGTGTCAAAGGTGGCATAGAATTTAAAAGTTGGAGTAACAAATGTATTTTAAAAATCATGACATGGACAGTTAATTGCAGAACAAACTACTGAATCTTGATAATAATATTTTTATTTAGTAGTCACTTAAAATAAATTAATTTTAAAAGGACATAGGTTATTTTTAATCTAAGCACTAGCACTAGGTATGAGAAAAGTCGATAGTTATAATCAGCACTCCAAATAAAGATCAGCTATATTTTGTTCGCCGATAAGATATGTGAAGGGTGTTCTTCTTTCCAACTACCCATTTTCATTTTGCAGATTTAGTTTAGTCGATTTTGAAATTGGTTTTGATACAAAATTAGAATTGAATGTATTTTGAATAATTTAATACAGGAAATGCACAGAAAAACCAGACACTAGAGAAAGCACAAAGCCAAAGAAAAATCAAATAAGCATTACAAGAGCTGACTTTTTTTTTATAAAAAAATGAAATGTCAAAATTTCGCAAGCAATTAATGTGCAGGTCAATTAAATTGAGAACGAAAAGAGTGGAGAATTGTACTAAGAAATCTACTACAGCTATCCACTAAAATTACACATTTCGTCGTTCAGCAGCGTACTGGAAAACGAAAAGTAGAACGAAATTTTTCGTTCATGATTTCGTCGTGTCATTTTTGTATGGGATTTTTCGTTTCGCATCAGCAGCGTACTAGGCTTTAAGCGATTCAGCATTGTATATAACGGGTGATTTTTTTGCTACTTGGTTTTTGACGTTTATATTTTTGACAGATCACACATGACAAATTCCACGAACATTTGACATTTCGATTCAGTATTGTTTGCCATTTCATCATGAACAGACTTACGCCTGAACAACGTTTGCAAATTATTGAAATTTATTATCAAAATTCGTGCTCTGTGAAAAATGTGTTTCGCAAGCTACGTCCGTTTCAGCGACGAGGCTCATTTTTGGCTAAATGGATACGTGAATAAGCAGAATTGCCGTATTTGGAGTGAAGAGCAGCCAGAGGCAATTCAGCAGCTACCAATGCATCCCGAAAAATGCACTGTTTGGTGCGGTTTATGGACAGGCGGCATCATTGGGCCGTACTTCTTCAAGGACGATGAAGGCCGCAGGGTTACGGTCAATGGAGAAAGGTACCGTTCGATGATAACAGATTTTTTTTTGCCGAAAATGCAAGAATTGAACTCGGTCGACATGTGGTTCCAACAGGACGGTGCCACATGCCGCACTGCACGCGAAACCATGCATCAATTGAGAGGCGAATTTGGTGAGCAGTTGATCTCACGTTTTGGCGCAGTCAATTGGCCACCAAGATCATGTGATTTGACCCCGTTAGACTATTTTTTGTGGGGCTATGTTAAGTCTATTGTCTATGAGGACAAGCCAAACACGATTGCTGCCTTGGAAGCCAACATTGAACGCGTCATTGGTGAGATTCCGGCCGAAATGTGTGAAAAAGTTTGCCAAAATTGGACCTTCAGAATGGACCACCTGAAGCGTAGCCGCGGGCAATATTTAAGTCAAATTATTTTTAAAAAGTAAATGGCAGAAATTGATTTATCGATCATAATAAAAATTTTATTCACTTTTTACAAGGTTCTGTGTTTTTTTGAATTTTCAAAAACCAAGCTCTTATATTCCTTTATATTCCTATAGTACTCTCATGAATAGGTACGATTGTGGCGGCATCTAGATTCCCCCAAAATAGGGTAGCTCTTTAATAAAATTGGAGAGTTGGGAGAAAAGAGAATATGGATATAATCCAAAGAAAGGGTAAAAATGGCAGAACAGGAATACTGTATGCTAACTTATGAGAGTTCGAGCGAGAGAAAAAAAACAGCCAATTTTGTATCGATTATATATATTTTATATACAATCCTTACAGAACAGAAATGTCAACAGAATTTGACACTTGAAACCATCGACACTTCTCATGCAGCCTGTTATTTAATTCAAAATTATCAAGCATTTGTCGGAAAATTAAAGAACTAGGTCAGATTTTCAATTTGTTTAAATAGACATAGTTCATACCTGTTATATGTTATACTACTATCGAGAATAAATAACATTTTTCCTATATGAATGGACTAAGATATTCAGCGAAAATGGTAATGACTTAAATATTACGATGTCTAAAAAAAATTAGATATTAGTAAAAACAGCAAATACAAAATTGTACCCGAATTCCTTGAAGGCACAGAACTCTCATCTTATAATTTGATATGGGGATATAATTTATAATAAGAATCATTAATCATACATGTGTGTGTATTGCACATATACAATGCGAATATATTATATAATTTTTTTTTTGGGAAAAATAGTCTTGAGATTATTCAAACCCCAAATTGCTTCACTGGTTGATATCATTTAGAATTAGGGAGTATATTTTCAGAGACTGTATGTATAATATAATAATAATTAATATTCCCGGATGAAGCTCATATATATGTATGTGTATCTCTATAGCTTAGCAAAAATATGTCAAATTAAGAACTTATTACAATGGTACGATAGGAACAGAATATAATGGATTAAAAATTAGTTCTTGACTTGCCATTGCCATGAATTGCCATTGAATATTCATATGAATAAAGTGCTCATGAAATATGAATGCTATTAGTCATTCATAATGTTTCTTAGAAAACACCACCCTTTAAAATAAATGTTATGTTGTACGAACTTTTTCTTGAAGGCAGTTGAAATATCATTATGTTTCCATATCCACGAAGCATTTTATTTTTAAAATAAAAATAATTACAAATAAAAACTTAATATTGGAAGAAAAAAATGTAAGCGTTTAAATAGAGAAGAGGTTAAGTTACGTATATTTTAATTTGGTGTTTTTTTTTCATCCGATAAAGGTGTTAAATAAAAAGTTAAATTATGATCTTTATAAATGATCTACATTATTTATAATGTATAGGTATTAATTATTCTTTTTCTTTGGTACTAATTTTTTGTAATTAAAAAAAAATAAAATGCACGACTGGATCGCACGTACTTGCTCCTATGTTCGATCACCTTATATGCAAAAGATTTTTTAATAGAAACGGCTAAATGTATTTTTAAAGTCGTTTTTATATATACAAAATTATAAATTAAAAAAAAAAATTGGTATGAACATTTTAAATATTTAATAATATAAATTTAAAAACTAAATTTCAGAAAAAATCGTCCTCTCGTTTTCGAAATATTGAATTGTCAAAAAAAAAAATATTTTTTTTCCAAAAATCAAAAAAAAAGATTTTTCGAAAATTGCAATTGAAATGCAGTATTATTTGGAAATCGATGGAGGTTCCGTATAAAAAAATGTGGAAATCCGTTGAGCCGCTTGTGACAAAGTCGAAAATCAATAAAAATTTGTCCAAAATGTAGACCATACAAAGTAGTACACACACCAATTTTTATCAAAATCGTTAGAGCCGTTTTCTACAAAATAAAGATGGTAGAAAAATTTGTATGGCAAGTACCGTTATTTTTGGGGCTACAACAACGATTCAAAAATCTATTTTGGACAATCACCTAAAACGCCTAAGCAGCAAGTTTGAACAAAATCGGTTCAGCCGTTTAGGCTGTAGATCCTCCTACAGACAGAGAGACGGAATTGCGGAACTCACTTTTTTGGTGTTCTCTATCATCTTTGATTAAAATCTCGATTTCCATTTTTTTCCCAAATGCAAAACTTGCCCTATAGTACCTACATATGTGTTTCGCAAGTGAAAATATTAAAATGCACACAATAACACATTTCTTTTTTCTGGCCGCTTTATAAATAGTTCTTGTTTTTCAGACAACAAAAAACAATTTTTAAACTAACTCAAAACATTTAATCTGCAACTTAACTCGTTCTTATTCAAAATATTTCAATCGGATACAGGGTGTCTTCTATATAATATTAATCTAAGAACAAAATTGCATGGTTAAACAATTATATCTCTCCTTGTGAGAAGGAGTGAAATGACAATTTCTGAAAACTTAATCTAAAATAAAAAAAACAAATTTTTGAATAAAATTATGTGAATGTTATTAAAGTATTCCTTTTCTATCTTTTTAAATAAAGTTTTTGAGAAATTAAATTAAAAACTTTTTCAATCTGTGGGTATTTTTTCAAAGTTTTCCATAAATAAGTTGATAAATTTAGGTTTTATTAAACATAAACATATATCACATCATTGCATGTGCTTCCGATAATTTGTAATACTGTCATGACATCTGGCCTTATTGCTTAAGTTGCTTAGGTGGTATATTTTAAGGAAAAAAATATTCCATTTAAATTCTCAGACAATTAGTATGAAAAATAAAATGGTTGAAGCCGTTTTTTTTTACTAAATATATTTTCTTGAATATTTTTTGCAAACAAAAATTAGAACGCCAATTTAAAGTAATTATTTATATGCGTATTAACCTTTGGTTTCAAATAATGTATTGGGGGTGGCCGTGGTGCAATAGTTGAATGTTCGCCTGTCAACCTCATGCCGTAGTCTAATTTCTCTTATTTTCCATTAAAAACCAATTCTAAAAACAAATGTCATACAATGAGTTGCTGGTTTACTCATTACATGCTGTTTAGGCATAGAACTAACAACATGTAATTGAGTAAAACTAATATTTCGATAAAATATGAAAAAAGAATACAAAAATTAATGCGAATTATAAGGGACATAGATAAATAAGACACGGAAATTTCTCCGCATTGTTCAGCCGCCATCCCTGGAGATAAAATCTGAGACTTACTTACAGTCTCAGAACATAGCGCCATACATCTTTCCTATCATTCTTTCTCTTCCTTAACATCACAATCACGAATGCGCTCTGCTGAAACATTTAAAGCGTGTAGAATATATAAAAAAAAAAAAAACTCGTTATATTAATTATTAATTTCGAAAAATTGATTTTTCTTAAATAAGCATTTCATTTAATTCGTATAGATAGTTGTCTGATTAGTTTTATTTTTGTTTGTTTTTCGTAATGGGAGGGTATTCAAGGTCGAGTACCTTAACTTATGTTGGCAGAATTTCTATGCTGCGTTTTTGCGGTGCTGGGACATAACTGCGAGGTATAAAAGTCAATATTCATTTTTTATGGACGTATGTCCCATCTCAGAGGGACCTAATTCCAAATTCGATTTTGGATTTATGCCCAACCAAAGTAATTATAATAAGTAAGGTTAAACCGTTTTTTTCTAAGCTAATAATTAGCAGGGCTATCATATGTTATGAAGTCAGCCCTTATGTCATATGGCTAGAAAATCAAAGATTGCTGACCAGCTACTAAGAGCTTATATCGCTGGCATCAACAGAAAAAATTATAAATTTTCGAAATAAATCGAAAAAAATTTAAATTAAAAAAAAACTTTGCATACAAACAAACTGGACCCCACCCCAAATCCTATAATTAAGCCAAGAAGGGGAGTTGGGGGCATCATGCCTCCATAACGCGGCGAGCTTATGTTACGCCGTGAACTTTATATAGGTATGCTTCAGTGAAAATTCCCCAAGTATAAGACATCTTGTGTAGATTATGTACAATCTCTGACCGAGATGAGAAAAAAAAAATTGCTGTGAAGTCGAGTATGTATTTTAAGGTTCTATGTAAATTTTGAACTTATGTCTCACTTCAAAAAAAAATATATTTCCACCAAAGTGGGACATAAGTCCAAACAATAAAGAAATTTGGAATTATGTCGCGCGGAGTTATGCCCCTGCCCCTTTTTTGTACTAAGTGAAACCCAAGTAGGTGAAGTTTCTGACCACTCAGAATTTAGCCTATACAAGGTTATGACTTAGTGCCACTATTTATTCTATATCACGGTATCGCCGTATATTGCGGAAAGATGTTATTTACCTGCTATAACCACAATATGGCCCTTGTTAAAATACAAACTTTAACTTCATATGGTTCCGCGATAGTAACGTTGTTTGGTAATTTGTAAAAAAAAAACGTACGGAACTCCACCTCCTTGTCGATCCCAACACCCGATTCCAATGACATTCCTGTGGTAAACTCTCAAGCAAAAGTAAATTAGCTAGCAGCGCAATTCTGCTGCTAGTTCTACCATACCGCAAATGGTCAGGACTCCTTCAATTCTTGAGAACGTTAACGGTTACTCGTGCTCAAACAGTTGCTAGAGTTCTTAAAGATTTATCGACATACACAAATCCGCTGATCCCCATAGTATTTTCCATATTATTTTAAAGAGGTGTCAAAACCACTGCGTAAGCTTTTCCATTTGTCCTACTCTACTCTTTCCTAGCGCATATGTAAAAAACTATTTACCTAGTGCGTCCCTAAAAGTGGCGAATCTTCTTCACCCTCTAATTACGTCAGTTCTAACCAAGGTCATGTAAACGCTGATTAACTATCAGTTTAAGAACGAACGAAGTCTCCTTAATGACCGGCAGTATGGCTTTCGTAGCTGGTATATCTCACCGAACAGTGCCAAAAATTTGTACATCGTTTTAGAGAATGTGAGATTATTGCGCTTGAATTTTCAAAAGCATTTAATAGAGTTTGGCATCAAACTTTTAGCGAAAATGCGTGCATTTGGTATCAATGAATCTTTTCTTCGCTGAATAAGAAATTAACTTTCGGACCGCTAAATACAAATTGTGTTGAACGGTTTCAAGTCTGATATCCATAAAATAAATGCGGGGTGTGCCTCAGGGCTCCGTTCTGTCTCCGACCCTTTTTCTCATGTTCATCAATGATCTCTTGGCTAAAACTTATTATCCTTTATATTGCTTTACTGACCACAATACCCGCAGCTTCATATTCCTTATTAGTTTCACACTCATATCTTTGTGTGGACCTTCAACGGCAGTGTATGATAAGCTCATCAAAGTGTGATTTCGACAGCAGTGTCCAATGAGGAATCAAAAACCACATATAACTTCGAAACCCAATGTAATGCCATCCCCCCCCCCCCCCCCACTATTTAAAACATGTGATACATTTTTTGCAGAAGCAGATTATATTCAAAAGATTCTAATAGAAACGGCTAAAAGTATTTTTAAAGTCGTTTTTCACTTAATTTTTTATATATACAAAAATCTTACATTTTCTCTAAAAAAAATTGGTATGAACATTTTAAATATTTAGTAATATAAATTTAAAAACAAAATTTCAGAAAAAATCGCCCACCTGTTTTGGAAATATTGAATTTTCAAAAAAAAAAATATTTTTTTTTCAAAAATCCAAAAAAAAATTATTTTTCGAAAATTTTGAAATGTACTATTATTTAGAATTTGAAGGAGATCCTGTATACGAATTTTAATACAAATCCGTTGAGCTGTTTATGAGAAAGTCGAAAATCAATAATATGGTTGTATGGCAGGTACCATTAATAACAAAATATTTTTAAAACTTTTTCGGCGAAAATGTAGACCATACTCAAGGTAGTACACAAACACAATCGTTAGAGTCATTTTCGAGATAATTAAGATGGTAGAAAAATTTGTATGGCAAGTACCGTTATTTTTGGGGCTAAAACAACGATTCAAAAATCTATTTTGGACAATCACCTAAAACGCCTAACCACCAAGTTTGAACAAAATTGGTTCAGCCGTAGATCGTTCTACAGGCAGACATGCGGAACTGCCGGACTCACTGTTTTGGTGGTCTCTATCATCGTAATGTCAACTTTGATTAAAATCTCGAGTTCGATTTTTTTCCAAATGCAAAACTTGCCCTATAGTACCTATATCGCAAGTAAAAATAAAAAAAAATAAAATGTCCCGTTAAAATCGAAAAAATGGCTCTACTAAAGTTTATAAGTTACAAGTATATTTTAGGTTCTAGCGTGGTTACTTTGACATTATTTTATTTAAAAAAATGATAATCATGTAAGCTAAGTTGTTTACAATAAATGACGTATGCTCACGTTTTCGAGATATATGCCTACAATGAAAAATGTACGCAATCCCACTCGCACTTAAAAGTACTTCACGGTTTTCTCATTTTCAATAACCCGTTGAATAATTCTTACAACAAAAAAAGCCCTTGACCGTCCTTATTGCCCTGTTTCTTAGGACATAAATCAATAGCATATTAAAGGCATAAGTTAATGCCCTTTCCTTTTACTGCAAATGCTGATAAATTACGAGTATATATAAATGTGAATGTTGATTTTAAATAATTAACTTCAGTTTACTAAAATGGGCAATAGAAATACAAGATTTATGAGCTTAAAAAAGTTATGCACCTTTATATAGTTAGAATACCACAAACACATTAAATGCAATTACTAAATTGATAACCAAGTCCTACCATAAAAATTGATTTTATTTCCCTGAAAATTCTTACAAGTTCTCTTTCTCTCTCTCCATGAAAATAAACTAATTGCCTTTCATCTATTCAATGTAAAGCTTCCATTGAATTTTTATTTGGTTTTGCTTCATCTAGCTTGAAGAAAAGTAAACCCGAATTACATTTTAACCCTTAGTAATCTGTAGGGGTTGGTTTTCTTTGCTAGTCAGGCTCTGAAATTGTAAAAGCTGAAAATGCACTTAAATTCATGAAAGACCATTTGATGGTAGTAAAACGATCTAATTGCCATATGGGATATAATATATAGCAATAGGCATAGAATTTTCATAGCCACAAAATGGTTTTCTTAACGTAAATTGTATGAGTAGGTGATATCCGTAGGTGCTCTCGTGGTCTAGAATTTAAAATGAATTTTTCGACTGTAAGACACGTCTTTGAAATTCATGAAATTCATTAGAGGATGTACATTTTATAGACCTTTATATCAACACCTTTTCATACATATCCATACATATGTATATATAAAAAAGGCACATATTGAAGAGGTGCAAGAGCAAGCTAAAGAAAGCTATCGTAATAAAAGTCCAGACAGTAATACAAATAAAAGAAAAGAAAGAACACCACCTCGCTCTTCCCAATTTTGGTCATAATTTTCCATGGGTTAAGTTCTTACTGTAATTAAAACCACGGATGCCTGGATTCAGAGATAAGGCTTTGCGCAAAGCAAACTTTTTCAACCGAAAAATTATACCAGAATCGAGGAAAAGGGCCATACACATTCAATCTACTTATATGTCTAGCTCTAGTTACAGGTAAGATCTTCATCTAGGGTAAAACCACCCACGTAATTACATTCCAAATTAAATTAAAAAGGCCTTAGGATAGCTGGGAACTGGGATGGTGCAAAAAACGCACAATTGAAGATGGCGACGACTACGATGATGAAGATGTAGGAGATGACAAGGCCAACTGAAAAAGATACGTGTTTAAATGTAGCAAAACTTAAGTGTGTATGTGTGTTTTGCTATGCGAGACATTATATTTATCTACGAATAGTTTGGAACAATTTTGTGCCCATCCTACCTACGGACAAGGACAGCCCTGCCCTCAGGCCCGTCTCACGCAAAACTTGCGTCTTGTGCATGATTTATAAAAAGCGCCAATTTATTTATAGTTGCACATTACATACATATACACACTGATCCACATACATAATTTGACTATACATTCATCCCTCGTTAAATTCATTTTTTCGCTCTATTCTTTTTTCCTCTGCTTTTATTTACTTTTGCGTTAATTTTATCTTTGAAATGATTAAATAGAAATAACTTATTATTGAACAAGGTTTGTGGCTAAAATGCAAATGACAGTATTTCTTTGTCCAAGATAATATTACATTTTCCTGCTGCAGCTAATGCGCCCTAAGAATCTTGCGCCCTCTGCATTTTCACATCTGGTACTAATAGTTGGTCCGGCCCTGCTTGCGTTTATGAAGGGTAAATATCGAAAAAAAAAAACATCAGGAACTTCAAAGGAAATGTACCATATTTATATTTACATATATTCCATGACGTGTAGAAATATATGTCTATAACTCTATAATACGTTCGACCACATCTAACCAATTGGAGAAGACTTAAAATGGAGTCAGGGGCGAACGCAGGGGTGGTGGTTGAAACCCCTCTCGAAATTTGGTGTGAATGAGAAAATAACCATTAGATTTTTGACATAAAAGATATAAACCTAGAAATATAAAATTAATTTAAAGCTGAAATTTAAATTTTCTTTTGTCAGCAAAAAAAAAACCTCACTTCCAAGCTTATAAACCATTTATGCGAACTACTTGTATACATAATCCCTTTCTTTCGATAAATGAATTTCAATCTTTTTTTAGTTTAAATAAATTTGGTATGTCAATGGGTAAATAAGTGTTGGGTTGCAAATAACGAGGCCTGCGACTGAAATATACGAAAATTCACTTATATACTTGCAAACACATCTACTAAAAGGCAGTCGCCAGCGGAATCGATATAATTACAAAGGTGATATTTTAGTTGGTCTATCATATTGTTCATTTCTTGGGCCATTTATTCGTGCAATTAAAAAATTAATTTCTCGACCATCGTGATTGCTTTCCGAGATTCCAAATATTTTCCCCGAAAATTGTTGCAAACTTGAAGAAGTAGAAATAAAAATGTTTGCTGGGTGAGGTATTTTTCAAGAATGGCCAGATATGATGTAAAAATGTGCCTAGCAAAATAACACCGAATTCCGAAATTCGGCATTATTTCACTTTAAAAGCGAAGAAGAAGTGAAGTTTTTTAAATCACACTTATGGGATGATTTTTATAAAAGCGATGTTAAACAGTTCTGGGAAGCAAATCAAAAAAAGCAGACACCGTTATCGTTCTGTCCTGCGATGCTTGTCCAATTAGGGCGTAGCCCAAAAGAAGACTTTTAGGAATACCTATTACCTACTATGTGTACGTCTGGGCGTTTATAAATACCACCACAACATATATTCAGCTAAAACATATTCCTGTTTCATAGTTTGATATAGAATATTTTTAGACACTCTCTAAAAAATAAATCTGATCTTTTGTTTTAACTAGTAGCATGTAGATACCAAGTGATTTATGTTTGCAGTTGTAGTTAAGTTTAATATCTCGTTATTAGCAAAAAACATACTTGTACATTAATAGTATTTTTGTATAACGGGTATAGAGTTTTACACACAAATGGGAAAAACCGATTCTGTGTAATTTTGCGAATAAAGTAGGTAAATGATTGTACGTTCAATGCAAACCCTGAAAATGACATATAATATCTACATTGAAGATAGCTTAAATTATAAAGAACTCCTTCAAAAATTATAAATTTATAATAATTTATTTTATTGGCCTTCTTCTTAAAAATCAGTTCAAAGTTTTGTGGGCTATAGGTACGGTGACCATATTTCTCTGAGCAAAACCCGGGACATAAATTTAAAAATTGAAAAATGTATTTGGTACAAAATCAACAAAATTCTCAAAAACAAAAAAAAACTTAAAAAAACACAGCACACAATTCAAAAACTTTACATGGTTTTTAATATTCAACCTTTTTTTTTACCAAGTCTTTGGAAAATAAGCACATTAATAACACATTACCAAAAATTTCTTTGATATATCATCATACCGTTTCCTATTAAATATTTTTTTAAATTCCTGGCAGCTGAAATTATTATAGTTTAATTTTACCATTAAAATAGCTCTGAGAGTTTCAACATTCAGTTTTGTATTTTCATTTGTCCAAATATTATTCATTATGCAAAGAACTTTTTCGCTTGGACCATTTGAACCTGGCAGACAGAGGCCTATTTCGACAATAAGTAAAAGATTTTTGAAGTTTATACTTCGTTTGTAAAAAAAATGCTAAAATATGTCTTTCTATTTCTCGGCCACAGTTTTTTTTTTGTTCTTTATCCACTTTGTTATAATTTTGTGACGCACAAAGTCGTTAAGCAAGTTGGAATCATCAATAGTTGTATCCCTCTACTTTTGGTTGACAAAACATAACGAAGATTTTATTTCTGGCCAAAAAATAAATTGCTAGATAAATTTCAACTTAGTTGCAATCGGGAGGAGGAGGTGTTTTTAATACAGTAAGAATCTCACACTCCTATGAGCACGCGTTTTTCGGTCCTCATAGAGCATTTTGAAGGTTTTACACCTACCCACGGGAAAAGATAATTTCTGGTCAGGTAGGAAATAGGAATGTTTCGAAGAATTACCCAACTAAAAACTTCATATTCTTTAAAAGATACATCCCATTGATTTAAGTATTCGTAACACGTTATGTAAAACGGAAGCAAAACAAAATATATGCTGTCAACAAGAAAGGACACCCAGCACCGGCGTCTCGGACAGAA
This sequence comes from Philhelius pedissequus, assembly GCA_910595825.1. Taxonomy (NCBI): domain Eukaryota; kingdom Metazoa; phylum Arthropoda; class Insecta; order Diptera; family Syrphidae; genus Philhelius; species Philhelius pedissequus. The sequence goes on along the minus strand of OU343161.1, from coordinate 170,585,800 downwards.
CGTCACTATAGACAGCTATAATTTTGAAGTGGTCAGAGACTTTGTATACCTGGGATCCGCTATAAGCTCAGCGAATGATACCAGTGCTGAGATCAAACGCAGAATTACTATTGCCAATCGCTGTTTCTTTGGGCTAAGAAGGCAATTGAGAAGCAAAGCCCTCTCTCGAGCAACTAAACTGTCCATATATAAAACGTTGTTTTGAGAGGAAAATTCTCCGGGTGATTTTTGGTCCCGTCTGCTTAGATGGGGAATGGAGAAGACGATACAACAACTAACTATACGGGCTGTACAGCGATAACGACCTAGTCACAACATTGAAAAGCCAACGACTGAGATGGCTGGGTCACCTAGAGCGAATGGACACCAATGCTCCGGCCCGGAAAGTCTTCGAATCCTGCCCCGTCGGACAGCGCAGTAGAGGTGGACAGCGTAAAAGGTGGCGCACGCAAGTGGAAGAGGATGTCAACCAACTTGGAGTGCGAAACTGGAGACAGATAGCTAGAAACCTAGCCGACTGGAAGAAGCTTGTTGGTTGAGGCCCTGGTCAACCCCGGACTGTAGCGCCACCTTAAGTAAGTAAGTAAGTAAGTAACACGTTATTTAAAATTGATAAATATATGCTTTACTTTACATTTGGTCAATTAATTTTTCGAATTATTCTTTGATCAATTTGTTTACAAACAAAATTGTGAATTGTTCTCCTTGTCTAGATTTTAATTTTAATTTACTCGTAAGGCATTTAATTCCCAGCGCAACTTTAGACATGCAAATTTTTTGCGACTCTGCTAATAATATTATGCTCACATGAAAAATTGAGGACTCGGATTGAATGAAATGGAAAAAGAAGGACCTCAGATGATTTGTTAAACAAATTCTTTAAAATAAAAAATTCTCCTAAAGGATTATAAAATTGTATTATTCTCTTAATATCTGGTTTTAAAGATAGCCAACTAGTTTTGATGTAACCAACAAGTTTGAAGTATTTTTGTTGCTCTGTACTTGACGGAGATACATGTTATTTAAATTATAAAAACAAAAATATCTGTTTTTATATCCACATTTATCTTTATTTGGTTTAATTGTGTTACAGCTGTTTCGGCACACAGTACCTTCTTCAGAATAAATTTCAAATTAGCCAACTAGTTCGGCACACAGTACCTACAGCTGTAACACCATTAAACTAAATAAAAATAAAAGTGGATATTAAAACAAAATTTTTTGTATTTTATAATTTAAATTGAAGTATTTTGTCGGAGACCTTTCGCAAATTTCCTTAAATTGTTCAACACGAACAGCGTGAGCAGCACAATTAATTCCAATGAGATCATTACCGGTAATGGCTTGAAGTACTTATATCAAAAATGTTCCTCTTGCATTTTCTTGTTGACCCGCCAAAATTACAGTTTATGTTGTAAGCACCAATTGCCAAAATTTTACCAAAGTTTTATCTATGTATGTATTTTGAAGTGATTTTCCGAGGTTTCCCTTGGAAGATTTTCAACCTCCAAAGTCTTGACAACGATACCTATTGTTGTGGTGTAAAATAACGAACCAAGAGCGGACAGAGTCTTGTACAGCAATGATTAGAACAATCAGAAAAAAACTGTCACAAAACTTACTCTGCGTAGGGAAGTTTTAATTTCTTCGATATAATTTGGCTCAAGAACATTGAACAAAATAGCTTCACATTTTGTGCTTGCACAGGAATATATTTGTTCAAAACAGCTTTTTATAAGCTTCGATGTTCAATCATTAGACCTGAATGAGTCCAGGTGCCTTCATTAATTGCACTCTTGAAAATTTTTCGAATTAAAAAAGCATCGTACACTTTTGTTTGAAGTGGCATCAAAGTCAGATTCTTTGTTTCTTGTTTTTTGGTTTTAAGGGTTGTTCAATATCATATCTTCTATCACTGCTGAAACGTATTTTAAACAGGGTTACGGTATTGGCTTTTTCATTGTTGTTTATGTTTATGATGAAAAAATCCCTATGAAGATCATCGTTGAATTCACATTTTTTATTTGGAGGCATTTCACAAATTTCTAAATTTATTTAAAACAATTAAAAGAAACAAATTGCATTTGTTTGGGCAAGTAAACACTCACATTTTTTCTTTCATTCGGTAGAAGTCCATACATAGGTTTATCTTTTTAAAAATGATGACATAAATTTCAAATTTATGATTTGTGTTTTTTTGTGAGGTGACAAATTAATGCGTTCAGTGCATATTCTCTTATAGTAAATCCCCCTGAACGATTGGTTAATGCGGATTCGCACTTTGACATAAAAATATTAAACACATAATTAAATTAATGTAAACAAAATTGTTAAATTTTCTTTAACGTTATTAAAATAATATAAATATATGGTAATATCGGACAAACCCGGGACAAAAAATAAAATACGGGACAGTCGGCCCCGGGTTTTCTTAATATTTAGCCGGGACAGTCAACCGTAATACGGGACTGTGCCGGGAAATACGGGACAGATGGTCACTGTAGCTATAGGTCAATATAAAGATACGAGTAATATTAATTTTTTTATAGCAACATTTAAAGTTTGTTTATGCTAATCATCACAGCAACAACAAAATATGTCACTGCAAAATTTGGTTAAAGTAAAACTTTTTTTAAAATGTCCATTATGGGTGACTGTGTAACGAGTAGAAGACGTAGTACATTTACTTCAAAATTAAAATGTTTGTACATTTTGAATTGTTTTGTCAAAGAATCAACAGTTTGTCTTTCAAAAGTCGTTGCACTATTTATAATCAATTTAATACAGATTTTTTTACAGCTTGATAGCTTTTAACTCCTTCCAGTCTTCAACTGCATATGCTTAGCAAAGTAAAGTCTTTGAATCAAAATAGAAAGTTTATGTGTATCTACCATACAATTTACATTAAGATCTTAAAGCCTTCGGTACTCGTATTAGCGGACCAATTGAAGTTCAACTAAAGTTCAGGCTTTAAGCATGTGTTAAGAACCAATTAAGTGATGGAACCTTAGTTCAACCTCACCTAATCCCCCGGAATCTGTGGCTTTAAATTATGGACCAATTTGTTTTACTTTTTGAAAAGAAACATTTTGGTGCTTACAAATAAAACACGATACACGACTATAAAATTAAGGCATTAAAAGAGCTAGTATATGTAGAATCTGTATATACTTTTGTTTAAAATATGTGTTTTCAATTCATTAAACTTTTTACCACACTGACATGGGTTATTATAACAAGTCAAATTGTTACGTGATTCTCAGTCGTGCAATTGAACAAAGATTATAAAAACATCATATTTTTATGAATGGCTGCTGTCTTCACATTTAAAAGGTAATTACTTAAAAGTTCTTGTCAAATTGATTTTATGTTGCTTTTGACGCTAAAAGTATACATTTATAAGTATACGTAAGCATAATATGTGCATTATACAACAAAAAAAAATGATTTTTTCGCCATTGATCAAATCCGTTAGAAGAATTTTTACTTTCCCCATGGTTCACGCCTTCACATCATTATTATCTTTAGAAATTTTGTCTCGTCTTTTCAAAAAAAAAAAAAAAAAAAAAAAAAAAAAGAAAGAAACTCCCAACACCATTGCACACAATAAACATGGCAAATAACAATGTGCTCAAAATACTGAACGTATACGGGCAAAAATGGAAGCTTTGAGTTGAGAATACAAAAATAAAAATTCTATCACTGTTGTTGGTACAAAAGGATACCTACAACAACAACTCGTCAAAGAAGATGGTCTCTTGATCCAAACACATACACGTAAACACACAAAATATTAAAGTCACGTTCTGTCATTCTGTCATTCAACATATTCTTTTTGTTCTTTATTTTAGATCTCGTAGGATTTCACGTCTTGAATACGAAATGCAGCCACAGACATTTCAAAAAGAAAAATGGAATTAGGCAAGTAAAAGAGGTAAATCAAAGAAAGGACGAAGAAGTAATTTTAAAATCATCTAAATTATTTTTATTTGTGATATATGTACATAGGTACTATAGGGCAAGTTTTCCATTTTGAAAAAAAAAATCGAACTCGAGATTTTAGTCAAATTTGACATTACAATAATAGAGAACACGAAATAAGTGCGTCCATCAATTGCGTCTGTCTGTCTGCCTGTAGGCAGGCTTACAGGTTAAACGGCTGAAGTCATTTCCTTTCAAACATGGTACTTAAGACTTTTATGTGCCTGGCTTGATTCGTTCCTAATTTTTTTCCCCAAAAATAACGATGCCTACCATATAAAATTTCTGGGCAAAAAATTGTTAATCTCAATTATGTATCTCCAAAACGGTTCTAACGATTTTGATAAAAAAAAAACAGTAACCTGCTATAGGTATAAAGGTTTTTTTTGGATTTTCGACTATACTCGTATCATGAGATGCTCACCGGATTTCGTTAAATTTTTTTGTATACAGAATGTCCCTCAAATTCTAAATGAACTACCATTTCACCATTTTCGAAAAATATTTGTTTGAATTTTTGCAAAAAAAAAATTGATTTGTTTTTACTTGAATATTAAATATTTCGAAAACGAAAATTGAATTTGAAATTTTGTTTTTAAGTTTATATTATTAAATAATTAAGATTACCATACCAAATTTTTTGTATAATAAAATTAAAGAAATTTTGTAGATAAAAATATATTTAGCCATTTCTACTAAGAATCTTCTTCTAACGTTGTGATCGAACATAAGAGCAAGTACGTGTAATCCAGTCGTTGCTATCTACCAAATAGGTGCGTCGACAAATATGATTAAAAAATGTAAAAGAAAAATTAAATCGGTTTTAACATCAAAAATGAAATTCGAAAACGTCTTAAACTCACTCAGGGTTCTTTTTATTTATTGCCTTCCATCCTTAGAGTTCTATCTGGAATTCTATCTAAGAGATTCAAGTAAGTTTTTTGAGCACCTGCACATCATTTTTTTAGGGTTATACTCCAGCCTTCGACGAACGAAGGGCTTTTAGATTATAGCCAGATCAGATGCTGAGAACAATTTCTTGAATCTTCGAAGAAAGCCCAACCACTTTGATGCCAAATTCTATCAAATGCTTTTGAAATATCGAGCGTAATAATCTTACTTTCTCCAAAACTATGTAAAGATTTGTGTCACTGTTCTGTCAGATATACCATCAGATCCAGTATATAAAAACTGCCAGTCATTAAGGGATTTCAATCTTTGGTCTTGGAGATCATTCTTGAGCTGATAATTAATCAGCGTTTCCATGTCGGAAAGAAGGGCCGTAAGTGTAATTGGAAGGTTATCAGCGGGATTACCTTTTTTAGGGACTGGCTTGAAAAATACTGTTTTCCATCAGCTAGGAAAGAGACCAATAGGATCGGACTCGGACAGTTGGGAAGTTGGGAAAGCTTACGCAATAGTTTTGCCAGCACTATAGAATGCCTCTCAGAGCGATGGGAGGGATACTATCTGGGCCAGAAGATTTGTGTATATCGAGGTATTTAAGGACTCTGGCAACTGCAAGAGAGCGAAAAAAGATTCGTCCAGTAAAATCGTTTACTCTCTCAAGTACACTTTCTAGCAGAGTCAAATTAACAGCAAACTGCTCTGCAAACAAATTGGCTTATTCACGAGTGCTGACAAAAATGGTAACATCAAAGACGAGCTTTGGAGCCGAAGACGAAGTTGTACTCTTAAAGTTTTATACAAACGACCAAGAATCAAATAAGAGCAAGTCTATCGATATTGTTAAGACTTATTCTGGTTTTCATTAGTGGGCTGTGGGGTTGGCTTTAAAATTCCTGAAATTTTCCCGAATAACTATTGAGAGCTCAAATCAAAACATGCATTTTCTTTCAGTTTGATAGATTTTATCATATTCGTAATAAAATTTCTCATTCTGATGAATAAGATTTGTTATCATATCTGCGCTGTAGTCTACGTCAATACCTATAAACCTTAGTGATCAGTTAAAGATCCTGAAGAAATTATATAGACCGTCATAGTTGGCTTTCTCATATTGTCAAACGGTATTCATATGTGATTTTTCTTTCTGAGAGGTGTTGGCATGACAAATTTGCAGATATAACGCATCGGTCTGATAATTGTCCGATTGTTTATGAATTTTAACCACATGAAATTAAAATAACAGAGCACAAGCCATAGTGTCCTTGAAGTTGGAATACAACTTATGTATACGGCGATGCCATGGTGGGAAGAGAATAATGACACTGAATTCTGAATTGTACCCATGTAGATTAAATTCCGAAGGATCAGAGTATTCTGTATTTGCCAGTATGAAGGTATGCGGAACCAGAAATTCTTCTAAGCCCTTGAATGTTACTATAATCAACTCTAAGTTTTGCAACCTTTAAACATTTATTATATACCTACATTTTATTTTTTTGTTGGTGTATACTTTTTATTTTAAGCTTTTAGCTTTGTATATATTTATATTCAATTTTTTTTCCTAAATTATTGTTATTTATTGTCTATCTTTTTTTCCTAAATAAACTAAACTAAACTATACAAATGATTGTGTGTTTCATATATTTATTGATACTCTATGTCTATAGTAATAAATTATGTTTCGCCTTCAGCTTTTTTGGCTTAGCTAAACTCCATGCACATATTTTATTAGACGTTCTATGTAGGGTCGATCGCTAAAAATCAAAATAATATTATGCAACTTGCAGCTTTCATAAAAGTTATAAGCATATACCTACCTTCATAATTTACATATTTACACCTTCAGGTAGGGGAACAAAAAAGAATATATATAGAGAGTGAACGTATACATAAATATGCAATGAGTAATACAAATAGATACATTACCCCAGGTGACAATCCAGGTTCACTGGAAAATCTATCCTCTTCGGAGGTCGGCCTACGGATTCTGGGGAGAGCCAATTATTGCATTTAATAATTCCTTTCTTAAAAAAAGCGAGGGTTGCTCGATCACCTTTATCCCAATCGAGTGACAACGGTAAGAAGAGTTTGCCGGTAACGCCAGATGCGCGCGTAAAAAAGGACTCCATGAAAACAGAAATTCTTGAGAAAGATAATAATGAACTTCGTCAAAACCTTGATGAAGTAGTAAAACTTTATAGGGAGTTAAAGAAAGAAGTTGATCTACTTCGTAAACAAAATGAGGTGCTGAAGAATAAACACCACAATGACTCGAAGACTGGTCCTTCGCAAGCAAAAAATTTCATTTATGAGACTGATGAAGAAGAACTAGCTCGCGAAACAGATAAGTTCTCAAACAAAAGGCCGAGTTAAAAAACGCAAAGTTGGATCGTCACCAGATGGCGCCTGTTTTTCTGAAAAAATTACATCACCAAAAGACTCTAATATTAAAAAAAAAAACTATTAAGATAAGGCATTTAAAACTTTTGATGGGAAAGGACTCAACGAAAATTTAAATATACGTTCTAACTCAAGCGAAAATTACATAACAAGAAATGTTATGTTACCCTTGCCGAATTAAGTAGAGAAATAAGAAAGCTCAAGTATAATAAAGTTCCAGGATATGACTTAATTAGGGCCGAAGTTCTCAAATGCTTCCTCGCAAAGGGTTAATTAATATTCTTTATATAATAAATGCCACTCTAAGGCTAAAGTGCGTTCCGAGGCAATGGAAGGTTGCGGAAGTTATAATGGTTCTCAAACCAGGAAAACCATCACATGATAAAAAATCTTATAGACCCATTTCGAATCTGACCGTAATATCTAAGGTCTTTTAAAGAATATTACTTCTGCGCCTGCAGCCTGAACATAAGTTCGGATTTCGTAGCAAGCATTCGACAATTGACCAAGTGCATAGGATCACTGACGTCATTGAGAAAACTCTTAAAGAAAAGAAAATTTGTTAGGCGGTTCTCCTAGACGTGTCGCAACTTTTGATAAGGTGTGGCACGAATGCCTAAATTTTAAATTAAGACAAATTCTGCCTGAAGCACTTTATACGCTTATAAAAGCATATCTAGAGAATAGACTTTTTAGAGTAAGACATGGTAACGATTACTCGGATCTCAAATATATAGTGGCTGGGGTGCCACAAGGAAGTGTCCTAGGTCCAATATTGTACCTATTATTTACACGTGATATACTTCAAACAGAAGAAACTATCGTAGCCACGTTTGCTGACGACACTGCAATACTAGCAGTGGGTCAAACGATAATAGATACTCGACTAGATTACAAAAAGCTCTAAATAAAGTCAGTGAATGGACAAAAACATGGCGGATATCGCTTAATGAAGTAAAATCAGTCCATGTAGATTTTACGTATAAAAAAATTAATAGATTACCGGTATTTATTAATACGGTTCAAGTTCCGTTTGCTAATGAAGCAAACTATCGGAATGACTCGGAATGAAATACGAGCAATTAAATAATAAACTCAGAGATATGTACTGGTTGTTCGGGAAACACTCTAACCACAGTATCGAAAACAAGCTACAGGCAGGTGCTTAAGCCTCTGGGGTTGTATACCGAAAGTCCGAGATTCTAATTTAAATACCTTACAAACATTTGACAAAAAAAAATCCAAGGTCATTTGTAAGCGCATCTTGGTGCATTAGAAACGAAGATCTCCACAGAGATCTCGGGATTCCCACGGCTCGCTATGAAATAAAAAATTTTGCACGAAGTCATAGAAAACGGCTATACAACTCTGTAATAGTACTATAATCGAACTTATCGATGATTCGAATTTAGTACGCCGCCTGCGAAGGACTAAGCATTCCGATCTGGTTCACAAGAATCCGCTCTAAAATCACGGTATAAACAGGAACTATTGCCGGATAGTTACCTGCAAGACGTTAATTAAATTCGTTAAAAATAAATTGCTTGATAAATTTCGAATTAGTTGTAATCGGGAAGAGGAGGTGTTTTTAGTACAGTAAGAATCTCCACTCGTACGTTTTTCGGTCCTCATAGTGCCTTTTGAAGGTTTTTCGCCTACCGACGGATAAAAAATAAAATGCACGACTGGATCGCACGTACTTGCCCCTATGTTCGATCACATTATATGCAAAAGATTCTTAATAAAAGTTTTTAAAGTTTTTCACTTAATTTTTTATATATAAAAATTCTTAAACTTTTCTAAAAAAAATTGGTATGATCATTTTAAATATTTAATAATATAAATTCAAAAACAAAATTTCAGAAAAAATTGTCCACCGTTTTTGCAATATTGAATATTCAAAAAAAAAAAAATATTTTTTGTTCAAAAATCTAAAAAAAAAAATGTTTCGAACATTTTGAAATGCAATACTATTAAGAATTTGAAGGAGCTCCTGTATAAATTTTTTGATCGAAATCCAATAAAATGGTTGTATGGCAGATACCGTTAATAACAACAAAAAAATTTAAAACTTTATTGGCCAAAATGTAGACCATACCAAAAGTAGAACACATACCAATTTTTTATCAAAATCGTTAGAGCCGTTTTTGAGATAATTAAGATGGTAGAAAAATTTGTACGGCAAGTACCGTTATTTTTGGGCCTAAAACAACGATTCAACAATCTATTTTGGAAAATCACCTAAGACGCCTAAGTACCAAGTTTGAACCAAATCAGTGCAGCCGCTTAGGCTGTAGATCACTCTACAGACAGACAGACAGACGGAATTGGGGGACCCACTTTTTTGTGTTCTCTTGATAGTAATGTCATGTTTGATTGTTAGAAAAACAAAATTTGCTTCCGAATACATAACTTGACTTATAGTACCTATAATCGCAAGTAAAAATCTGTCAGTATGACCTACCTTTAAGGAATTGTGGTATAGGCATATTCGACAATTCATTATTCTATGAACCAAGGTAAGCTTATCTACATCGGTTTTAAGCCTGACAAGTCGTAACTACCCACCTACCTCTGCTAATTGCGTCATTGTTAGGCTACTCGTACATTAATGCTGTTAGCTACAAGAGCAAGTTCGTACGATTTAGGCATGTATTTTATTAAAATGAATTTACTGAAAAAAGAAGTTATTGCCATTGGACGGACCACTCTCTCTTAGTTGAATACAAATTTTTTCACCGTCTTTCCTGCTTATGGGAGCTTTTAATGTACTTACCCCCAATTAGGTCAATAAATTTGGTTTACCTACATTAAGTTTACTTTCTACACAATTTTATTATACTTGAATAAAACCGATTACCGACATATACGTATATATACCTACGTATGCACGTCGTTTCAAGTTAAACTTGAACTACCTATTCCTACTTAAGTTTTATGGTAGAATAATCCTTTTGAGGAGTTTCAAATTCAAAATCAAGACCGTGAACGAAATATGTATTTATACATATACCTGCTAACATAATTGTACGTATCTCTATATTACGAGAAATCCTCAAATGCTCAATAAAAATTGTGTATATAATAATAAGGATATCCCATACCAATAACGTCACATGAAAGCATAACATGATGACTATTTTTTTTTTAACTTTTTTTATTTTTCAAGTCAAAATTCCTTTAATGAAACGCCATGGAATATCTCTATAGAGATATCTACTTACAGTGACGGTAGAGCATAACATTTCGTACCTAAGCCTTTCCACATTTTGCACTTATTCCGCGTGGATGAAGTTATCGTATTCATTTGTGGATGTTATTATGTGAATCCATAGAAATTGCCCCTCTTTCGCTTTAATGCATTATCACCCTAACATACATAATACTTTGGGGGGATCTTACATGATACGACGCTTCACCTAGTAACTATTACTATAACAACTATACAATTTAAGAAAAAGTGAACAAAAAAATGCAAATCTGTTTCTCCATCCTGATCGTTTTTGTTCCTGTATTTCATTTAGTTTTAAGCAATTTTTCAAAAAAAAAAACAAAACATAGAAAGAACATTTTGCTACCATTGAACTAAAAATACCTTGATTCTTATTACCTATAATGAATTGTGGAACGAATGCTTCAATCCTACAAATGTATATTTCAATCAAGATAATGGATTTAAATCCTGTAAGTTAGGAGAGTAATATGTACCTATATAAACGGTGATTTTTTAAGAGCTTGGTTTTTGAAAATTCAAAAAAACACAGAAACTTGTAAAAAGTGAATGAAATTTTTATTTGGATCGATAAATCATTTTCTGCCATTTACTTCTTAAAAATAATTTCACTTAAATGTTGCCCGCGGCTACGCTTCAGGTGGTCCATTCTGAAGGTCCAATTTTGGCAAACTTTTTCACACATTTCGGCCGGAATCTCACCAATGACGCATTCAATGTTGGCTTCCAAGGCAGCAATCGTGTTTGGCTTGTCCCCATAGACAATAGACTTAACATAGCCCCACAAAAAATAGTCTAACGGGGTCAAATCACATGATCTTGGTGGCCAATTGACTGCGCCAAAACGTGAGATCAACTGCTCACCAAATTCGCCTCTCAATTGATGCATGGTTTCGCGTGCAGTGTGGCATGTGGCACCGTCCTGTTGGAACCACATGTCGACCGAGTTCAATTCTTGCATTTTCGGCAAAAAAATATCTGTTATCATCGAACGGTACCTTTCTCCATTGACCGTAACCCTGCGGCCTTCATCGTCCTTGAAGAAGTATGGCCGAATGGTGCCGCCTGCCCATAAACCGCACCAAACAGTGCATTTTTCGGGATGCATTGGTAGCTGCTGAATTGCCTCTGGCTGCTCTTCACTCCAAATACGGCAATTCTGCTTATTCACGTATCCATTTAGCCAAAAATGAGCGAAAAAAAAAACGGACGTAGCTTGCGAAACACATTTTTCACAGATCACGAATTTTGATAATAAATTTCAATAATTTGCAAACGTTCTTCAGGCGTAAGTCTTTTCATGATGAAATGGCAAACAATACTGAATCGAAATGTCAAATGTTCGTGGAATTAATCATGTGTGATCTGTCAAAAATATAAACGTCAAAAACCAAGTAGCAAAAAAATCACCCGTTATAATATTTTTTGTCAAAAAAATATTCTATTTGTTCTATCACTTTCTTATAGTTCACTAGTCCCATCATTGAAAAATCAAAAGTGAATTTACAAAGAAAGTGGTAGACCAAAGAAAATATTTTTTTGACAAAAAATTTATTACCTTCATTTGGTAACAAAGTGACATCAGTTTTATTTGTTTAAGTGCCACAGTGATTATCAAAGTATTCAATGATGAGTTTCAATGAAAGGCAGACTTCGTGTCATGTTACATGTTACAGTAACAATTTTAATTGAGTTTAGCTTCTTTTATTCACAGTTACATTTCGTGTTACAAAAAGAACAATGTATGTAAGTAAATGGAAATTGTGGGGTTTTCCCTTTCATTTAAAACTTAGCATTTACATTTGTCATGCATGCGGAAGTGGTGAAGGAAGGAGGTAAACGTATACAAAAATGAAACAATTCAGTACCCGATTACATACATAAATGGAACCTAGGTATGTAAATATGTTCATAATAATAATGAATATGAAAGATGTAGATGGGCAGGTAGCTATATGCAATACGCATATCATTTTATAATTTAGGTGCGATATATGTACATACATAATATTCATGTGATGTTTAAAGATACATCTTACTTCTTACTAATATTATAGATATGAAAGTTTGGATGGATGGATGTATGGATGTTTGTTACTCAATAACTCCGGAACGGCTGAACGGATCTGGATGAAATTTGGTACAGAGATAGATTATTATCTGGAATAGGCAACATGCTAATTTTTATCACGGAAAAATGTATGGCGCCGTGGGATAGGTGTGTTTTAATTTTTCATAGAGCTCATTCTACAAATAGCCAACATAGCTTTTATTCACAAGGCGCATAGAAGCCAACGGATTTGCATGAACTTTGATTTGTGATGGGGTACTGGATTCTCACATAGGTCATTTTTGTCCTGAAAAAAATTAACGGTTCCTCTGGGAGAGGCTTAAATATAAAAGAAATATATACACATACTTGGGTGTTTGTTAGGCTTTCACGTCTTAACATCTGAACAGTTTTTAATTGTAGGTGTATAGATGTCACTAGATTCCCGTGGGATAGAAAACCCGTATACCATCGCACGGACATCTGCTATTAAAAATGGTGTGAAAAAATGTATTGTAATTCATCAATTGAGAACGAATGGGCCGATTTGGCTCGAACTCTTTTTTAGTTGTTCGTAAAATCCAGGAGAAGGTTTTTGCGAAAGAAAATTTTGGGTAAGCCCTCCGGAAAGTCGGGAAATTTAGAAAATCGAAAATTGATTTTTTGTATTTAATTGTGTATGCAAATGTTCCGGAATGGCTTTTCGAATGAACAAATAGAAAATTCTTACATTTAAAGCATGATTTGATGATTTTGGACAATGTAAAGGTGGAAAATTCGTTCTGAAGCTTGGAAAATTTCGGATAATCCTACTGATATTATAAATGTAAGAGTTTAAATGGTTGGATGGGTGGGATGGATGGATGGTTTTTACTCAATAACACCAGAACGACTGAACGGATCTAGATACAATTTGGCACATGGACACACACATACTCGATTATCACACAGGTCATTTTTATCCCGAAAAATGGAACCGAACAGTTCCTTTGCATATATGAAAGAGGCTTATATATGAACAAAATATATACTTGGTTGCTTGTGCCGCATTCATGCCTAAACCATTCAATGGATTTTAATGAAATTTGGTAAGCAGTTGGAAGATTAGCCATGATTTATTTTTTCCAACTTTATTTTCGTAGTTCTTACTTTTTGAATTCAATATTAAATCTTCGCTTTGTTCGCGAACATGACCATACACGACGAACATCGAAGCCAACGAACACGACAAAATCTAAATTTTTGACCAACAGCAAGCGGCTCGCGAAACAGCCAACATACAAGAAGAGCACAGCGAGCGCGAGCATGCTAGGCGAGCATGTTCGTCTTTTGTGCCTACATTCAACGTCTGAAGGGTTTTGAATAAAATTTTGTAGGTGGATACATGATTTCATTAGATTCCCTTGGGTCAGTAGGATCGCAGAAAATGTTGTTTGAAAAATCGATTAAAAAAAATTGTTTAAGAAAATTGTTTTCTTGTTATCCATTTTGCGGTTTCAAAAGTATAGGGCTGGAATTCGACATCTATTAAACTAAGTTCTTAAACCAATTTTTTTTTTTAGTTAAAAGTCTGACATTTACGAAAATAGATCGCTTAACTATCGCAGAACGCATAAAAATTGTTAAAACCTACTACAAAAATGGTGATTCTGCCACAGCCACATATCGTGCTTTAAGAGGAGATTATGATTTACATAATCGTCCAACTACGCAAGCAATTGGCAAAATTGTGAAGAAATGTAATGCCTGTGCATCATCGTTTCACTCGTACCTGTGAAAATATCGTTGCTGTAAGTGAAAGTGTTGCCGAAGACCCGAATGTGTCGATTCCTCGTCGTTCTCAGGAATAAGGACTGTCTTACGGCACATTATGGCGTTTTTTGCATTTGGATCTACACCTACACCCATATAAAGTCTAGCTCACACAACAGCTGAAGCCAGCTGACCATTCACAACGTCGTAGATACGTCGAATGGGTGCTTGAACAACAGGCGGTGGACGGCGATTTTTCGAACAACATTTTCTTCAGCGACGAAGCACATTTCTCACTCGGTCGGTATGTTAATAAACAAAATTGTCGTAAAAGGGTTTCTGAAAATCCTCAAGTAATTGAAGTGATGCCAGTACATCCACAAAAAATCACTGTTTGGGGCGCTCTTTGGTCCGGAGGTGTGATTGGACCTTACTTCTTCGAAAACGTCACCGTCAATTCGGAGCGTTATGGTCATATGATAACCGACACTTTTTTGCCTGCTATTAAGGAATTCGACTTGGAGAATATGTGGTTTCAACAAGACGGTGCCACATGCCACACAACTCGAGCGAATATTGCTTTATTGTAAGAGACATTTCCTGGCCGCGTAATTTCTCGTCGTGGCGATATCAACTGGCCACCAAGATCATGCGATTTGACACCGCTGGACTTTTTTTGTGGGGCTACGCGAAAGAACGTGTTTAGGCAGATAAACCTTTAACTCTTGAGCACTTGAAAACAAACATTTGTCATGTTATGGCTGAGATACCGCCCAATATGTGTCAAAAAGTGGTCGAAAATTACCTCAAAATAATCGATGCTTGCAACAATCCGCGTGGGGGTCATTTAGGTTATGTAGTGTTTCACACATAATGTCAACGTTCAAACTTTATAATAAAAGCGAAATATCATGAAAAAAAAATGTTTTTTATGTGTTTTATTTAAGTTTACTTTTGAAATCGCAGAATGGATAACCCATTATTTCTAAACAGATCACTTACAATTTATAATTGAGATAATATAATTTTTTTTTATACACAAATAAAAAACAAACAAAATATTTGTTTAGCATTTTTGTACGTGTACTAGTGTATGTATTTTGCGGATTATGAGCATAATTATTAAAATATAGAGTTCACTTATAAGTAGCTATTCACCACAAATTGCATTCAATTTGTTCGCCATTTCATTATTTATAAATCTGCGAAAGCACTAACATTTATATTACCACTAGCGTTAATAGTTTTACACCACAAGAGCAAGATCGTGTGATACAGCTGCGCATTTAAGTTTACATACTTTTTCTATAATTTTAAAATTGGAGATTTATCTTTATGTATAATTTTATATAGATATAGGTTTTCTTTCAATCTAAATCAATAAAACCTATGGAGCACGTATTTAAAGTTACTGTTTAGATTTAGAACATTGTCCTTCTCTCTTAAAATGCCATGTTTCGAATCAAACCTATGACGCACAGATTTTTGTGGGTTGTAAAATCGTACATAAACAGAAAACCTCATTCATCAAAGAGACTTGTGTTGAAGGTCGATTGTATTGATTGACCCAATCAAGACCAAAAAATTAAGTTGTGTGTTGATATTAAGTGGCCAAGTGGGTATAAGAAGTGTATTGGATTTTGATAAGAGTATTCGTATGGGTATGTTTGTATGAATGGACACTACATTCCTTACTTATATGAAAATACTTTACACATTTCAACAAGAAATTTAAAAAGGTTAATGTCGGCATTTGACAAGCTATTGGGTTATTTAAGTTTTTTGTTGCAAACAAGGTTAAACCATAGAGAGTGATGGTTATGAATGATGACATATATACATATTCCTAATGTATACGTTTGAATGTACAAGGGACTTGATATGGCGTGAAGGTTTGTGCAGAATATTTGTACACAAAATCAATACCAAAATAATGTGTCTGTTCATAATATGTATTTATATTTAGATTTTGTTTGTAAACACAAAAAGTTTTATTTACTATTTTGTTATTAGTCCAGGAAAATTAGATAAAAAATGATGTAACTTCGAAAAAATTCCGACAAAGTTGAATTTTGGTGGAGATCTTCATTTTTACGTCCTAAGCATTTTTTAATAAGTATCCTTAATTTTAAGTGGAGCAAACAATTTTAGAGGGGGGAAACGGGGGTAAAATTCATTTTTTTTTGCAAATTACTAGAAAACAATAGGCTTTTTTGAAAAAATTTGCTGGTTCAGATGTATCTATACACATGTGTAGTACATGTCATTTTACACAAAAAAGATTAAAACACCTTTAATCTTACAATTGATAGATTTTGAGAAAAATGGTCTAATATGGACCCCAATGTTTTGGGGTGTAGTACATTTAAAAAAAATGTAATAAATGTATGTTTTTGAGTGGTATAATTTTTTCTTTTTATTTATATTTGGAAAAACTTGTTCTATTAAAAAAACCAAGGATAAATAGATTAAATTCATTCTTTAAAGCAACCAGCAACTTTATATAGCTCCTATTTTATTTATTCTACACAAAATTTTTAACGAAATCCGTGGTGGCGTTTATGAGAAAGTTCGAAATAAAAAAATGGTTGTATGGCAGTTACAGTTAATAGCAAAATATATAAACAAATTTGTATACCAAAATGTAGAATCTGTTTATTATATTTAACTGATTTTTTTCTCAAAATCGTTAAATCCGTTTTTGAGATAATTAAGATGGTAAAAACAATTGTACGGCAATTTTGGGGGTTAAGAAAACGATTCTGGGGGTTAAGAAAACGATTCAAAAATCTATTTTACACAATCACCTAAAGAGCCTAAGTACCAAGTTTGAAAAAAAAATTGCTGCAACCGTTTAGGGTATAGATCGATATACAAACAGACGGAATTGACCCACTTTGTTGGTGTTTTCCATCGTCATAATGTCAAGTTTAATTAAAATCTCGGGTTCGATATTCTTTCCAACTGCAAAACTTGCCCTAATTAATCTCAACTATAGATAAGAGAAGGTCAGATGCCACCAAAAGTCGTAATCTCTTTCCTACATATTATAATGTACACATGTGTATATAATGCTAGAAAACCTACCCATCATATTGGAGATATCAACTCAATTTGTGAAGATCAAATAATTTACATAAATAAATATGTGCGTATACAATATATATAAAATATCTTAACCTTCAACAACTTAATTTTTGCTTTAATTTAATTGACAAATTTGTAGGTATATTACTTGAAAACCTCCTTACGCATTTTCTGACGAATTTATCGATATACTTAGGCTAGTTCTTTTGTAGACGAGGGCTGGGGCAACCACTTTGTGGAATACCTTTTTTGAAAATATTGAAATTTTTCATCAACTTTTGAATTTAGAATGTCAAAAAACGAAATCGAAAATCGAAAAAATTTAGTCTCTTAACCCCTCTAAGATATATGTATTGTAAGGCACATTCTTATTACTTTTATACAGCCTTATAGTCCCAAGTATATCGGCTTATATCCACAAGTATTTATATCAATTTTAAGACCTTAGCCTTAAAGATTGAACTACTAAAACTAACGATATAGGCTCAAAACCGCCACCATATCATTTCTTTATAATGAATTTTTGAACATAACTGTTCTTCTACACTGAACATCGATGATAGGAGTCGAACTAAGCAAGCAATTTCGAATGTTTTTCTTCTGTTTTGAAATTAATGTGGTTTTCCATTGGTACAAGAATCAAATTCGTTTTTAATACGAATCTATCAAAACATGGATTTTGACAATTAAATCCTTCCATTGGGCAACGAAAATTAATATTTTTTTGATTCTGAATCAAATTCGCAGATCCGTATTTTTTGATGAATCTACCCCTCTTTCACTAACACTACTAAATACAAGTGTAAACGAAAATTGAAACTATCAACTTTGAGTGAAGAAAAACAAAATCACAAGTTGAGAATAAAAATCCTCAAGTTGATTTCAACTTGTAGGGAAGAAAATGCTCTTAGAATATTTTGATATTCAGCCATAGTATTATTAACAGTTTTTGCAAAATAATTATTAATTTTTTTTTGTTCATAATATACACGCGCTCAAATGTTACAAAACAGCGTGGGCGTGTGGTTAAGGAAGAGAAAGAAGGATATAGGAAAGATGTGTGGCGCGTTGTTCTGATACTGGAGGCGGTTGTTGTCTCAGATTTTATCTCCAGGGATGGCGGCTGAATTAATGCGGAGAAATTTCTGTGTCTTATTTATCTATGCCCCTTATAATTCGCATTATTTTTTTATTCGTTGTCATATTTTTCGTTCAGAGCAGAGAATTGAACACAATTCGAGCACAAAGATTATGCACTGAACTTGTTCCAAACAGATGAAGCTATGAACACTGATATGTTTTTTAAACACACTTGAACCACACAAATCAGAGCACATTTTCATTTTAACCATAAAAACACATATAACACAAAACCATTCTTTTTGGGAACACTGATACACAACCAGATACAGAAAATCAACAAGCCATCAACTTCTTTCGCCAACTTATGTATCTAATTTCCTTCTTGAAACATATGGCATTTGGTGCGTTCAGCAATTTACTCACATGCTCAGCCAATTATGTTCGAGCACGTCGAGTGCGATATACATATATTCAGAACGAAAAAAGAAGGGCACATTTGGAGCTATGCATGTTCTGAGTTAAAAAGAAACACAAACAAATTTTTTGACAACTCAGACTTTACTCTGAACTAAAAAAGAAAAACGCCTAATAATGAATTACATATTTAGTGCAAGTGAGCCCGACAATATGGATCCCTGGGGCACACTATCATTTATTTCATGGATTTCAGAATTGGAACCATCAAATATGACTTCTTTTAATGGTCTGTCTAATCAGGACGACAGAAGACGTGTTGTTTTTTTTTTTTAGTTCGAAGGGAAACCGGTTCAGTGTTGCCAGACGCTTCGAGGTAAATTCAACATTAGAGGACTTCCAATTTCCCTTTTTCCAATACTACTTAACAGTTTGCTAATTCTAAAGCACTTTACTAATATTTTTCTTAATTTTAAACACTTTTTAACTAGCACCATACTAAATCTATTTTCTTAATAAACTACAACTAAACACGTCTAAAATAGTGCAAAAAAGTAAGCAAACATAACTTTTTGACGTTTTCAAATGTCAAAGTGGCATATGGACTTAGCACGATACTAAAAAATTAAAGTAGCCATTTTGTGATTTTTACCTTAGTAAAATGTTAAGCAAATATAGTACGATACTAAACTTGTTTAAAATAAGCAAAATTCTCTTTTTAGCCTAGTATCATACTAAAAATGATTTAACATATTACTAAATCGTTTAAAATTTTGCGGCAATGCCACATTATGTTGTGCAAAGAATGCACATAATGCAATCTCAGCTGATCTTACGTTTGTTTTTTTCGAGAGTGTTGGCTACCGGCCATATTTTGTTAAGCATAGACAATATTGTTTTGGATGATGAAATTTGTCATTTTGGAATACTATAGGTTTAAAAATCAAACAAAGATACAAGAAATAACTAATCAGCTCAAAGCTTACAGATTTAAAGATTGTTTTGCTTCGAAATTGAAAAAAGAAAAAACAAAACAAACTTTCAATTGTAAACACAAAAAAAAAAAGTGACAAAATAATTTCCAGTCATTGGAATGTAATTGACATTTTCAGATTGCTCATGCAATATACACTTGTGTTAGTCTGAGTTGCGAGTTTTGTTTACGTACACTCAAGTGTAAATCAAGCGTATTTTGTTGGCTGATCACATTTTTTTATTAATCAAATTGAAGTTAGTTGTACTACGTTTTCACCTAGAAATAATCCGGTTTAAAATAAGTAGATTAAAAATGAATCTTGAAGTATTTTTACCATAGGAAAAAAAGATTATTTTGACCTTCTCTATATATCGATCTCTTTCTAACACACATATAAAGTTAAAACTCGGAGATGATTGCTACGTGACGACTCTAGCAAGATGGCGTCCTTGTTTTCTGTATGAAGAATTGACATTTGGATGTGCGCATTGTGGCTGCGTTCCACAAAATAAAGTTTGTTTGAGGTGTGTTGAGAAAATAATTCCCTACTTTTTAGAAGATATCAATGAGATTAATTTCTAATATTCGCTTAAGGAGATTCATATTTGTATGGGAAATCTTCAAAATTAAGAAGATTTCGAAGAAGATTTATGGAAAATCCATATAAATCTGAATTAATAGTGGTAGGTGAAACCGTAGAATAAGACTGATTTCTCGAAGGCTGTGAATACCCTTTTAACCAAATGTTTGGCTTAAATTCGCCACGAAAAGGGGAATTCCCCACTGAGCTGATTCATTCTTCAATATAAATGAGATCCACACATATTTATTAGAGCCTAATTTTAAAAACTAATATGTAAAAGCTAACTTTAATTTTTCCAATCTGCCAATATAGCTTGGTCTGCTTATAGGTAGTTTAGTCTCAACTTTATGACACAATGGCTTCACTAAAGTTTATTTTCATTGAACCATATCCCAGAAAAGATCTTAACCATCACTAAGGGTTCGGATAAGAACAGGTGTGATTCGTTACGCCATTATTATGGCTTGTACCTTTCTTTTAGTATTTCCACGTCAAAGAAAAAAAGTTCTTTTGCAACTCCATACCCCATTATTTAAGGGCCTCATATGTTGCTCAACGGATGTTTTTCGGAATTTTGATTAAATTTTTATAATTTAAATTTAAAAACAAAACCCAATTTAAGCGCGCTTAGAATCCTTCTAAATTGAAAATGTATGTCATCATCAAAAAGCGTTTAACAAAAAGCTTTTTTCAAAATTTAATGTTTTAAAAATGGGTATATTTAACATTTATAAACTCAGAACTAAGCGGACTTTTCGATCTCACTACTTTGTATGGCTGACATGTTACTCAAAGGTTTTTGTATATAGAAGAACTTGGCTACTTTTTTAACATTTATATTTTTGGTGTGATTTTACGAGTTTTTGCAAAGATTCTATTTACCAGGAAAAGTGGGTGTAATAAACTAAACGCCCAATGAGCTTCTCATTATTTTTGTAATGTATGCCCTTTGTGTGTACTACAAGTTCTACCCCTTAACAATTTGCATAAGTTAGAAGTTATATATTGAAATGATAATAATTGATAAGAAGTGGTTGGATGAAAATCCCCTGCATGAAACATTTCATAATTTCAACTCAAAAGTTCACTATTTGGATAAATTCTTTTTCATTTTCTTTTTGTCTGTATAAAATATTTAAAATATTTTTTTTTGTATTCTCTTTGTATTGCTTTTATATAAATTGGAATTATTTAGAAGGGTCACCCACCCATTATTTTTTTTAATTTTTTGTATATAATGTCATACTAATGTCATTTAACACTATATTATTATAAAATACAAAATGTCACCAATATTTCTCGTACAAAAAATTCAATGTAAACCTAAGTGATATTGTTGTTATTAACATAAATCTTGAGAAATAAACATTCAAAAAATATCAAGTTTTTAATTTTCCCTTTGTCTGCATGTCAAGTCCTTCGCTCTACGTCCTAGTTTCATCGTTATACGACAATCAGCAGTTTCTACATAGTTTTGCTTTCTTTTTTGCTTTTAGTTGATATCAATTGTATTCAAATAAGCGGGTGCCACGCCCCTGAATATAAAATCTCAAATTTTAAAATTTTGGCTTTTCCTGCAATTTTAGCTATACCAAATTTCATTATTCCAACACACTCAGAAGTGCGATGAAAATGGGCGGGTATCGCGCCCCCTGAATTTAATATCTTAAATTTTCGATTTTTTCCTCTGTATACACCACAAGGCCTGAATTTGTGCGAAATTAGAAGATACTAAGATGTCAGGAAGTGCCTCATAAGTTTGATAACCTGTCAGTGACTCAGTGAGTCAGTCAGTTGTGGATTTGACTTCTTATATTCCAGTAACCACTTATGCTAAAGAATTGAAATTTGGCGACGTGTTTTAGCCTGGTGAGCTTAGCAATTTCTATGACTTTGTTGGTACTGAAGTTAGAAGGGGGTCGCAATTCGCCTGAGTTTGGTCCTATAAAAATGGTTTAGTGACAGAACTTTGCTAAGCACTACCGTGCCTTTTGCTTATACACAAATGAGGAAAACGCGAGCTAAAAATTATGCTAACAATTTAATTGCACGAAACGTAATTGAAAACAAATTTGCTTGTTGGTCGTTGGTTAAAATGAGAATATAAAATAAATATCTAAATCAACTGAACCGTTTTCTAGACAATCGAAAACTAAAAAATGTTCCATTTTCCACTAGATGTACAAAGATAACAATTTAAAAAAAAAAATACCAAAAAGTACGTCTTCCCTTGATGAATTCAACTTTTTTTTTTAATAAAAATCGTTGGAGCCGTTTTTGAAAAAAATAGGATTTACCTTTTTTCCTACAAAAAAAAAAATATTGAATGTACCAAATTTGGAAAAAGCATTTACCCGTTTAGACTGTATACTCGCGAACAAACAGACAGCCAGAATTGTGAAACCCTTGTTTTCGTCTTCGCTAACATCGAATCGATATGTCAAGTTTGATCAAAATCTCGAGTTCAATTTTTTTTTCGAATCCAAGAATCTTACAAAAGTACAAAAGTCTTCAGAGTTTAACTAATTATCAAGCAGAAGACTGGAGATGGAAGGACGTTTTCTGAGATATGTATTTTATTTTGTTCATCTTTATTTTTTGTTTTTTTTTTGACAACTTGTTAAATATTTTTTAGTACTCTCAATTGTGCGATAAAAAGCGTCTTTATCTTTTTTTTTGTGTATAATAACATTAGCTACAATGCGTACCTACAACTTTTTTCAAAAGAACCTATAGTTTTCGAGTAATTTGGAAAAAACTGAAATTTCCCCCCTGCCCATACCCCCCGTCAATGGCCCTAAAAATTTTTGCTCCGCACCAAATTTAGGGTACTTTTTAGGAAATGCTTAGGGCATTTAAATGAAGCTATCCGCCAAAATTCAGCTTTGTCGGAATCTTATCGAATTGAATGTCTAATTTTCCTGGACTACTATGGTTTTCGAGTAATTCGGAAATAAAATTAATTTTAAAACCTTCAATATCTTAAATTGTGTGCTCCGCTCCAAATTTAATGTTCTTTTTAGTAAATGTTTACGACGTAAAAATGAAGCTCTCCACCGAAATTCGGCTTTGTCGGAATTCTTGCGAAGTGAAGAGCTTTTATTCCTGGACTTATTTTGAATGTACCTACTATTAACGAACCTGTAAACAGCGTTGCCGAAAAAAAAATTGTGTAAGTGCCAATGGTGACAACAGAAAGTGCCACTGCGTGTCACCAAAGAAAAAATAAAAAATTCCGAAAATTTAATACGTAATTTTTAATTTTATTTATTGCACCTCAAAACTTAATGAATAATAAGAAAAAAGAAACACAAAATTAAAGGATAAAATAAAAGAACTTCATTAAACGAAACACAACAAAAAATAAATAAAATCATAAGTCTTTAGGTGGTATGAAGTGCTAGCAAGTTTGAATTTGGGTGTTCTCCAATTCGTTCGAAATCGTTATTGTAAATTGGACTTTCGAAAATGGAATTTGATGTTCTGCGTTTCGATTTATTTCATTTTGAGCGGATTCAAATCACTTAAACCTGCTCAAAATGATTAATTGTTAATTGTTTGTAAGATTAGTGCAATTGCAGTTAGTTGTATTTCTTGATTATTATTTAATGTACTACTTTATTGTACCTAATCTTCACTCATATGGAGGAATATTCCAATTTTCCGTACTTTTGGAAAGAAATCTTTTTGAATCTTGTTTTTCTGTTTCATTCACCTTAAGTTTGATCTACTTGTAGCACAATGACAATTTTGGTTGCAAACCATTTAAAATGTCGTCCATTGTATTTTTAACAGTGGGATTTGTCAATTGATCTTTGATAACTTTATTCAGCTAAGAATCAGTGTCGGTGCAAATTTTAGTATTGAAGGTATCGATAAAGGCCCAATTTCAGTTAAAACATATAAAAACGCACACCTGTTGAGTCTAATTACCGTGAAAACTTAAAATGAAATTAAGAATTTAACTTTAGATCCTATAGCAATGCATATTCACATACAAACATACTCACATTATTTCAGGCAAACTCGAAGTTATTTAAGTTGTCGCGCTACTTTTTTATATTTTTTTCTTACTGCTCTACTTCCTTCTTAAAATCGCCAATAAAATTGCATTCATTTTCATAAGAAGTAGTAATTTCACATTAGAGACAAAATAAAAGTGACAGTTCGAAACCATTTCGAAGTTTTCGAAATCGATCGAAATTTGAAAAGTGTTTTCAATTCGATTTCGACCGAAATGCAAAACATGTGTAGTTATTTCATTAAAGGACAAAAGTGATTTTATTACTTTATAAAAAAGTCGATTTTTATTATAGGTTTTAATGTTATTTAAGCGTGAAACAACTCTTTCAGCTGATGCACTACCATGTGGCATGCGGTAAATCTAAAAGTCTGATCATGAACTTGGATATATATAAATATTTGAAAACATTTGCTCGTCGATTCCTACAGTATCATTTGAAGCGTTTGAGTGCCACAGTAGCGTTTAAATTGAAAAGTGTCAAAAGTGGCACGATCGTGCCACTTTGGCAACGTTGCCTGTTGGGGGTGGCCGTGGCGCGATAGTTGTGCGTTCGCTTGTCAACCTCGTGGTCACTGGTTCGATACCTGCCATAGTCTATGTCCTCTTTTTTTACCATTAGAATGTCATACAATGAGTTGCTGTATTACTCATTACATACTGTTTAGGCATAAAACTAACAACATGTGATTGAGTAAAACTAGTATACCGATAAAATTATGACAAAGAATAAAAAAAAATAATGCGAATTATAAAGGACATAGATGGAAATTTCTCCGCATTAGCTCAGCCGCCATCCCTGGAGATAAAATCTGAGACAACAACCACCTAGTCTCAGAACATCGCGCCACATATCTTTCCTATCATTCTTTCTCTTCCTTAACCAACCGCCATCCAAGGTTTTTTTTTTCAACTAGTGCTTATTTCATGAATGGTAACACTTAGCTCATGTCTGATTTGACAGATAATTAGTTTTATCCTTCCGCTGAACGAATATGGTTGTGTATACGCTTGAACAACGCTCGCTAAGTGGGCCTGCGATCGACTTAGAAAAAATGCCGATTTTGCCAAAAAAATCATCTTTTCAGATGAAGCTCATTTTAATCTTGCCGGGTATGTAAACAAGAAAAATAGTCGCATTTGGGGCACAGAAAACCCGCACGCATACATTGAAAAGCCGATATAGCCAAAACGAGACACTGTTTGGTGCGGATTTTGGTCCAGAGGCATAATTCGAAAACAAGCAAGGAGTTGCCGTTA
Organism: Philhelius pedissequus; assembly: GCA_910595825.1. NCBI lineage: Eukaryota > Metazoa > Arthropoda > Insecta > Diptera > Syrphidae > Philhelius > Philhelius pedissequus. Next base: position 170,560,052 of record OU343161.1, on the reverse strand, counting down.
CAATCAATGGTGATCGTTATCGGGCCATGCTGAACGAATTTTTGTTCACAAAAATTGAAGAGGAGGTTATTGGCAATATTTGGTTTCAACAGGACGGCGCTACGTGGCACACAGCCGAAGCTACACTCGATGTTTTGCGCCCATTTTCAAAAAAAAAAAGGTTTATTTGGCGGACCCTATATAATCCCTTGAGCGCGTTGCCTGTATACCGTTCAATGCTTAAATCAACACAAGTTTATTTTTACATCAGGTTTTTTTTTTTTTTTTTTTTTTTTTTTTTTTTTTTTTTTTTTGAAGTGCCAACTACAAATCCCTTTTTTATTTCCGAAAATAGATTTAACCATAGCAATTCATTAATATAAAACATACTTTTTGTTGTTGTATATAACATGGTTAATCACTATATGCTCATTGTATGTGATTTACGTTAATACGTTAACAAATGACATCAAATCAAAAGATGATTCCATCATAACCTCCCTTTGAGTAAGAAATATCCTGTTGTGTAACTTAAATGGTTTAAATAATTAATATAGTTAGTCGAGTTATTTAAAGTAAGGACATACCATTTGTGAGACCCTACATACACATACTATAAGCCTTTATAAATTAATGGATTCACCGAATTTTTGTTTCTTTTCAATTATCATTAGACATTTCTAAGCTAATAACTCCAATTACATATACATAATTAACAAAAAAAACAACATTTTGATTGATTTCAGATAATGGAATCGATAGTCGCTGCTCATTCAAATTCAATTTGTCCTTTTGCATACCGTCGTGTATGCTTTTGCCGTCGTGTATGCTTTTGATTTGTTCGATATTAATTTTCTTGTAAAGTTCATTGTTAATCATAGAGTTAACGATGATAAAGAACACAAAAAAATGCATTCAGTAATTATGTGTGCAATGTCTTTATCTAACTCGATTTTATTTAAACTTAGACTTGAAACTTATAAGGTTCTAGACCTCTAAGGCGATTCGCAAATTTCGAAACTGAATAAATATAGGTACGTACATATTCCCCGAAAATGTAACAAAACCATATAAATCACGATTGCAACGTTGGTCATTTGTGACCAAATTTGGTCATTTTGTTTTCACTTGGTCATTTGGTCATTTTGATCTCCATCTGGCACTTTTTTTGAAGAAGAAGAAATAAAAACTTTTAATTTTCATGTCCTCAAAAATCAAGCGCAATTTTTTTTTCATCGAATAATGTAAGCGATGCATTTGTTAAATTGAACGCACCCCATTACTCATCCACACCCACTGAATACAAGAAAGCTGAATGCACTCATTTGAAAATTTATTGACAAATGGAAAGCTTAAAATAATTCTGCGTTTTAACGTTTAAACGTCTTCGTCTATTTCGCTTGTAGGTTGTTGGTTCTTGTGGAAAACAAATCATAAAAAGTGGAAGAGTAGGTGATATGATATAATAATGCATCTTTCTTGTAAAATTTAAACAACTATATTAATTTACATATATATTAATATTATTTGTTATTATGACTAACTATTGAAATAAAAATAAAACGCTTTACATTTTTATTTAGAACTCTTAAAACAAGCTACTAAGATTTGATCTCGATAACAATGATTTAAAAAATTTGTCTATAATAACTCTTAAAAGTATTTTGTCGAATACCAAAGTTTCAATTTCGACTTTGATTAATGGTTCTCCATACTTTGGTTGATGGCGATCAAGAAGATGCAGTACCGCAATGGAAATTGCTTAGATTTTCACATAATAATCTTAACGATAAAATAGACATTATGCCAATTTTGGGAAAAAGTCAGTTACCTTAAAAATGGGTTAAACGAGTATTGGTTCACAAACTTAAACAGTTTCATTTATAACACATACAAACAATTTACAAATAATGTTGTTTCGAGCTCTTCTAGCTTCATGGATATAATACTATGTTTCCATCGACCACTAAACCAAAATTTAAGTAGATTTAGCTAAATCTCCTTCAAATCTTGAGGATTTACCATACAAATTTTAAACTTCTCAGATTAATATTTAAAATAAATTTCATTTAAATCTTCAATCGAACTACCATATTTCCATATCGAAATGAACACATTCATCGGGAAAGCAAATTTTTCTCTTGTGTTGACACAGATGAAGCTGTATGTCTCACTTCTACACTATAAGAGAAAATGAAACGATATATGCATTTTGAATAGAGCTGTCAATCTACTTTTGGAGCGGTAGAAACACTTTTTGAGATTATTAAATCTACAAGAGATTAAAGTTCGGTTGAAACGTAGTATAATTATCACTAAAAAAATCAATCTCGAATGTTTTTTTTTGCAAACATTATCCTTTTCCTGTTTAGATGCTCTTCGCTGTCTTCACTTTTCACACATAAAACAATCGCTATCAGTTTTTCTACAACTAATTTAATATTTTCCCAAATAACTAACTATTGTATCGGCAAGCGACTTTACATTTTGTTTTGAGAGTTAACAAGTGTGACCAGGTGTGTGTAAATTTAATAAAGACTGAAGTTGATTGTAAAACTGATTTTTTAGCTTTATAATTGTTGAGGTTCTTTTTCGTATTAATAAACCGGCTATTATTTTCTAAATGCTTCAAAGTAAAAAAAAAATTCTATTGATGAAATTTTTTAAAAACTTAGATTTACCAAGCGTAAAATATAAGTTTTCGTTAATTTATGTTTCTGTAATAATAAGGATTATTTTCCAACCAACTTTTTAGAAAAAAAAATCGGAATAAGTCACTTTGGTTATAATAAATCAAATATCCATTAAGTTAATATTGTGCAATCGACTGAAAATGAATATTATTCGTTCGAATGACAAAATATATTAATTTCATTCGAATGAATATCGAACTAGCTATTTGTTCCAATTTCAAAATAAGACAAATTTCGAACTTAAGATAAAATGCTATGAAAAAATGTGAGTTAGTAAATAAGCCTTTATGCTTAGTTCTTTTTGTTTCTTATTATGAAGAATGGTCGATCATATTACTGTTAAAGTAATTTTGTGAATTATTTTGTACCTTTTTTATAAATAATTATTTATGATAATAAATTAAAAAATATGGCTTAATTTAAATTTCTGTGTATACTATGAAGTTTTCAGATTTTAATTATTTTGATCAATTTGTACTGGTTTTGCTAATTTTTCGATTTCGGTCATAAGTTTTATTTCATACATTAATATGTTTCTTTAGCTTTGAAATTATATTTCGAACAATTTTTGTTTGCGATTTAAGTAAGATTTGTTTTCTGAAAATGCACAGTCTCGAAACCGGTTGATTAATGTTTTAAAAATATTTAAAGTTATAATTATAGTCCACGTCGCTTAGCTATACACATTTCACTGCATAACTGAAAAAATAAATTTATTAAAACTTTTTTTTTATTTTTGTCAACTAAACTCCTCTTACGAAGTATTTACGCACAATAAAAATTTTCAGTTAAAAAACAAAAGAAAAATTTTGACATTTCTCCCATTTTTGTGTTCTGATGTTATTTTTAATTACAAAACTATAAAATTAAAAATACTTGAACAATCATAGGGCTAAATAAAATTCTCTATATGAAACTAATTTGTAAAAAGTTCATTTCACAAACAAATGTTTCGCTTTACTTAAGCAAATTGTCTGTAATTATAATGTTTCCGTTAAGTAGGTTTGAAAGTATAAGATCAATTCCATATTAACAATTTAAAACCCAAATGGGTTTTTATTCGAGGATCAGCTTACTATAATTTTTGTTTAAGTGGTGGCTTACGCCGATCAGTAAAACACATCAGAGTAAAGATGGCATGGAGATATTTTAATGTAGTACACTTTTTTTTGTATTTATTATGCTTTGATATTAACGAGAGAGTTCTTATACATTATGTAATATTCATAAATGTAGCAACTAACGAAATAACAAATATCTATAAGCTACGTTGCTTGAATATACGAGTACTCATATTGAGGTAGGTGACTCCCACTGTAAAAAAAAAAACATATTCACTTCATTTTCCACCCAATGAACTAAAAATAGATATTGAAAAAAAATCTTCATGAATTATTCACCCTTGCAACAAAATAAAAGAGGAACAGCCGCTATATGTTATTTCTCCATAAAAATCGAAGAATACCCAAAAAATAATACATAAATATTTAACTTTATTTTCGCCTACGACAACAAGTTCGCCACAAAGAACATGTGCTCAATTCAAAAATAAGCCAACCACACCATACCACGGCTTTTTTTTTCATCCTCCATACCTACATAATATCAACCACATACCTACACGGAGAATTCTTAATAAACATACCCATATAAAATTTAGGTAGGTAGGTATTTGTTGTTGCTTTAGCGTTTTAAAAGAAACTTTGGCTTTCCATTTGAATATAAAAATTATAGCTATCTATATTTTTTACATCTTATTCACCACCCAACAAAAGAATCGAAAATATTCAAAACTCATATAAATAAACCCATCCAAATACCATAGGATAAACATATGAATATACGAGAACGTGCTCCCAGCTAACTGAGCTGTTAACTTCTGCCCCACGCCGCTCCACAACCCCTTAATAAAAATCCGTTGAAGGGGGTTTTCTTAAAAAAGAAAAAATCTTCAAATAAGGATGTAAAAATTCGCGTACCATATTTCTATTCCTTGTATTCTAAGCATATTGCGTGTAGATATCCTTTTTTGTTAAGAGTTGTTATTGTTGCTAGATTTTACTGCCTGCTGCTTCTTCTGCGAATTTTTGTATTTTTCGGTTATGATTATTATAATAATTGAAATGTATGTTAAGGGAGCCACTAAATTACTGTTTTATTTTACATTTACATTAATAATTTACGTCAAATAGGTCGAAAGGATGTGACTTAACACATGAAGTTAAATATATTTTTTTATTTATTTAAGGAATATTTGATTTGTTTAACCCACAAACACTTGTATATATATTTTTTTTTAAATTATTTCACAACTTCTTACAGCACTTACATTATTTCTAGTTGATTTCTTTTAAAGAAATTATTTTGCCTTGAAAAAAAAATATGAAAACGGTAGGTAGGTACCTATATAACATTCGCAATCCGAAATTTCTGAATACCTATGCACACGTTTAAGCCAACTTTAAGGATGTAATGGCATCAACAATTAAATTTCTGTCGTTCGTATTCAATAAACCGTCACGACTACCGAAACCGTCATCAATTTGTTTTAAAAAAATCATAAAACTTGACCTAACAAATCACCAAAGGACACATAAGGATTTGGCTCATTTGACATTATTTTAGATAATCATCTTTAATTTAATACAGGTTATAGGTACACATAAAGAGGTCAGATTTTACGAGCAATAGCACTGAAAATAGTGTTATCCATGATGAAAAAACACACTCGATACTCATACGACAACGAGGATATCCGTACGACGACTCTACAAAACCGCGATCTTTTCAGTACTAAAGAATATTAGACTCTCTGTTTGGAAACGGTTTGTATGTGCGGAGAGAAATTCAATGAAAAGCCCCTTCTTTCAATAGGATAAGCGCAAAAGTGAAAAATAAAAAGTATAAGAGGTTAACAGAAAAAATATATCTCCGAACTTTGACGAGCATATTCTAGGACTCTCTTGCATCATCACATAAGTCTCTCAATCTCAATGAGGCAATACGGTATGGTGTCGTGTAGCCTTAAAGGATATACCTAGACCTACATTGGTACACATTCCGATAGTTTCGCTTTCAGTTCTTTTCAGATACGGTTTTGGTAGCGCAGCGGCATTCAAAACTCTTACTCTCTGAACTCTCAATCTAGCTGCTAAGGAGCCAGCTGGGAAAAGTCGAAAATAAAAAAAAAACATATTTTCATTCAAGTTCCGCTCTTTTTGAAAAGAAGCATTTGTTGTAATCCTCTGAAAATCCTCTGCACCTGCGTCAAAATCAGCTGAATGAGTTTGAGTTCTCTTATACGAGGAACATATCGACACACCAAATTATTCCTTCTCTAAAGAATGGAATTTGTATTATGTCCTTCGCTTTTAATGGCCAAAAAGAAATGGTGTACTGTTTACTAAAAATAGCATATGAATATAACAAGACACTAAAATCTATAAGGTACAGTCCATAGTGTCAAAACGCCAAAGCCATTTCGATTCATTCTTACATTGTTGGAGATACCACCTACCTACAACAAATATCTGCACATCCTTTCATTTAGGGTAAAGCAAATTCCTTTACAGTGCATACTAAGCTACTTCTGTTTGTGTCTTGTATGTATTTACATTTAGAATGAACGCAAGAATAGCTCATGAATAATAACAAGGCAAGGGGTGGGGGTAGAAAAAATGTGTCAGTTACTTTGTGTCAAATTTTTTCTAGGTACATCTCTCTTTATATCTCTCTCTCTCTTTTCTTGCAGAAACTGCGCGAAATAAAAACAACATTTAAAATACCAAATGGTTTACGTAACTGGTTGAGCCCAATAATTGCAGCTGTAGTTGTAGTCGAAAGTTGAAGTTTGCTCCACTTCTTCTAAATGCTACACAATACATTTCTTGCTAAACCTACAGCTTCTCATTGTGGCTTTATATCATGGGTACTAATTTTGTACCTTTTAACTTTGACAGTGCTACGAGCTATAGCTACAACATCCCAATCGGTCAGCAACTGTCTCATAAGGGAGAGAGTTGATAAAAAATATAATAGGGCGTACAAAATCACAAGGTAAGAATATTGTGGTAAAACTTAACGAACAAGCATAAGGTGCCTGCGTTGAATTTCTGTAGGCATTATTTCAGTTTACGAAGAACTGCTAAGTCGTTCAAAGAACGTTTTCTTTGTTAAAACACGATTTTAAAATGTGAAGCTTCAATTCAATTGTTTCAATAATTAAAGATGCATATCTACATAATTATATATGTATAATGCATATTTTACAAAATGGTCGCATCTAGTCCAGTCATTGTAGGCATTTTAAACCCCAATCTGCTGAAAAATTCCTAGTGAGCTGAATTTTTGTATACACCTTTATTACGGTGTTGTAACGAAGATGTGATAATTCGACATCGATATCGTGCCGGCTAAAAAAGTTATGAAGGTCAAAAGTCACGAAAATCAGTTTTTCGCATATATCTCGCAACCTATTGCTCGGAGGTCAATAGTAGGCAATATAAAAATTGTTCCTAGTAAAATTATCTACAAAAATTGTCTGCTGCATTTTTCTGTAACATCAACCGTTTTCGGAGTAGAGCGCTGAAAAAGCGACTAGAATGCACTCACATGCGGTATTGTATACCGTACACCATGGCGTAAACTTCATTGCTTTTTTATTGATGTTTGTAAGTGTCTTAAAAACTTTTATCTGATATTTGGACGTTTCAGGAAAATATACTTATCTTATAGAGGTTTAGGAACTTGGTAAAATCTACAATAACTTATCCAATGACCTCCACTGTCAGATGTTCCGTATTTCATTGTTCCGAGCCCGTCCCTTTATACCTGGTACTGCATGTACTTGCTCGGACTGTGTTTAGGTTAGGTTAGGTTAGGTAATTGGGCTAACAATTGATGACGTTATCGTCACACTTAGATCAATGTAGATCCATTGTTTTACCCGGATTGTAGTCACTCTTTTCCGATATAAACCTGTGTCCTCTGAATCAGTCAAGCCTCGGACTGTGTTTAGTTGAATTGAAAATTATTTCAACGGTGTGTTAAACACGTTATTTTAGTTGTTTTCTGCTCTCTAACAGTTGGTAATGAGTGATACATGTTTTATATAAAGGGTCCGCCAAATAACTTTTTTTTTTGGAAATTCTTTAAAAAAAAAACTACTGAATATTTTTTCAAATTTCTTTTTTCATTTGAAAGTACAATCCTTCCGGTTAATAATGGAAAATAATTTAATTCAAAGGGCTGTCTCGGCTGGCCATGGAGTAGCCTACACGATCGGTCCAATTTTTAAGCACATTATCGATTGTGTGCAGCTGTATTTCACCAATGGCTTCCCGAATATTGTCCTTTAAAGCGTCAATTGTCTCTGGCTTGTCGGCGTAACACTTATCTTTTACGGCACCCTACAAATAATAGTCCAACGGTGTCAAATCGCAGCTCCGAGGTGGCCAAACGACATCAGCTCTGCGGCTGATAATGCGATATTCAAAAACAGGGCGCAAAACATCGAGTGTAGCTTCGACTGTGTGGCACGTAGCGCCGTCCTGTTGAAACCAAATATTACCAATATCCTCCTCTTCAATTTTGTGAACAAAAATTCGTTCAATATGGCCCGATAACGACAGTGGCTCGTTTTGGGTGTATCGGCTTTTCAATGTATGCGTGCGGGTTTTCTGTGCCCCAAATGCGACAATTTTGCTTGTTTACATACCCGCCAAGATCAAAATGAGCTTCGTCTGAAAAGATGATTTTTTTTGGCAAAATCGGCATCTTCTCTAATTCGATCGCAGGCCCACTTAGCGAAGCGAAAACGCATTGCATGGTCAGTTTGCTTCAACTCCTGAGCCAATTGGACTTTGTATGGCGTCATACCAAGGTCTTTATGCAAAATTCGTCTCAATGATGTCTCCGAAATGTTCAATTGTTGAGAACGACGGTGAATTGATGTTGATGGCGCTTCACGCACACTTTCTGCCACAGCAGCAATATTCTCGGGTGAACGAAATATTTTTGACTTTTCACGCTTTGGTTTATCGATGAGGATGCCAGTTTCTTTCACTTTTTTCACAAGATAACGAACATACGGAGCTGACGGTGCTTCTCTTCTTCCAAAATCCGTACGCAATTTTCGCACACATTCTGCAACATTACCATGATATAATGTAATGTCGCAATATTTCCCAGTATTGTTCAATCATCTATACAACCATATTCGTTCAGCGGAAGGATAAAACTAATTATCTGTCAAATCAAACATGAGCTAAGTGTTACCGTTCGCGAAATAAGCACTAGTTGAAAAAAAAAACGTTAGATGGCGGACCCTTTATAATGCATTATTATCGGATGGTGATATTGTAGAAATTAGCCGTGTTCTGCAAACATTTAAAAATGCTAGTGTCGCTAGAGGTGATGGTAATATTTAATATTTAAATACTGACACCCAAATTAATAAACATGGACTAGGGAAGGTTTAGGACTTATTCCGTGGACTAAGTGCGAAATACTGTTAATAAAACACAAGTTCTGCTATTTGGCGTTTACTAACTTAGTCCTTGGCTAGACCATCGAAGACGGTGGTCTAGCTATGGACTAAGAATTGACATTTAAGAATACAATTGACAGGGACATAGAATAAAAAGAAGTAGAGTAGTTCAGCTCAGGAATTTTTCCGCAAATAAAACCTAAAATGACTACACTAATCATCTACTGCGATTTCAACAAGCCCGGCAGTAGTTGAAATAAATCTCAAAATTTCAATACAAGCAAATTAGGTTACGCTACAATTAAACTGAATGAAAAATTGAATTATTCTTCTTGAAATTGAAAGTGAATCTAGTCTGGTCAAAATAGACACTGGGACATATAAGCTGCCCATCCTGCAAAGAATTGGTTATTAATTACAATTTCAATTGAGCTTTTTACTTGCGATTACAGATACTATAAGGCTAGTTATGGATTCGTGAAAAAAAAAAAATTCTAACACTCAAACATGACATTACGATCATAGAGAACAACAAAAAAGTGATTCCCCCAATTCCGCCTGTCAGTCAGTCTGTCTGTTGGTCCTCGAGTATAGAGAATTTTTATAAAAAAATGTGTGTGTTCTTAAATTTCTACAGTCCACTTGTTTTCTGTCCGGTTCAGATTCATAAGCTCATCAGATAAGTATAGAAATTGATGCAGTGTTGCGGTCAAGTGGTTTTGTATTAAATAAGTGGCGATCAAACAGGCCAAATATTATGCCAGCTGATGTACAGGAAGTTCTGGATCTCAGCAAATTTGAAAATACCACAATTCTGGGACTACGTTGGCTGCTAGCAACGGATGAATTAATGTTTAAATTCCAGCCGCAACCAGCTCTAGAAGTGAAAAAGGCAACCAAGAGAAAATTGCTTAGATAGCTCAAATGGGTATATAGCTACAATGGTAGTGAAGGCTAAGCTATTGATGCAAAAGATTTGGAATGCGAATATTGGATGGGGCTCATTAGTGCCGGATAGTGTATAGATAGCAACTTTGGATTTAATGATAGGATCAAGATTGTGGGAGCTATGTGGTTGCCAAAGAAATAGATTTCAGAAGCTGACATTCCCCCAGAATCTTGGTTGAATTTAGTTGACCCTGGTGCATGTGCACCTGCTCCGATTGATATTCTGCTCGGTGCGGAAGTATGTGCAGTTGTGGTACGTGATGGCAGTAATGTGATCCACGAGGGATTGCATTTCAGCTCTCAATCTTAAGCTGGTTAATGTACGGTGGAAGAAACATCGCCGTCGCACTGTAGGGCACTTTCAGGGCGATATTCCCCTGCGTCATGACATCGGTGAACTTGGGTCATCAAAAGTTATGGCATTATTTCATGCCAGCACAACTTGTGAGTCTGACCACAATGTTATCTTCACATGTGTAAGTTTTTCCGTCGTTTTAAACGTCTTAAGTAGTTCACTAAGCGTCAGAGCTGCGCTAAGCACTAACCGGGGTGTTGTCATCGTTTTAAGAGGTGCAACCCGAGATTTCAATGCAATGAGTGTGCACTCTATTTGTTGCATCGATACGCTAGAGTTGGTGCATCGGCAAATCCATGAAGCTAGATGTTACGATCACAACCAGTTCCCTACTAATGAGTTTCCTGCACGTCCACATCCGTTGCAATCCGTGAAGCGTTTCAAGAGGGGCACCTATTTTAAAGTTAATTGGGCACAGTATGCTGTTATGCTTGACCTTGCAACGTGGTCACGGTCTTTCTGGACATCTTCCAGATTGATGCCGTGAACTGAAGCAATTCAGCCAACTTCGCTGGTTTTCAACGTATTTCAACCTATCAGCCATCATCAAACTCTTGAATTTAGCACAGTGGAACGGCCAATGTCGTTGACCTAAGCAAAGTTCGCAACTTGGAGGATGCTCGTTGCTTCTACCCATAGTTTGACAAAACAAAAATTGGACGTTGCCTGAGCATAATAACTAGAGCTTGTTTGTGATAATTGGGACAACATACTAGCACGTAACTCGAGAAATCGAAACATTCCAGTGAGTGTTGGCAATTTTTCAGCCGATCGATGAACCGACCATTGCAAGTGGCTTTCAGCATCGAGTAGTTTTTCAAGTTGATAAAGCAACATATGTTCTGCTACTGTCTCAGAACTTAGCAACAACTGTAACTGACGGAACGCATTTCATGTTGCATCATGTATCTTTCGCATGGCGTCAAATGTTGTTTTTTTTTGGTTTGAGTGAAGACAATGTTTGCAAATGCACTCGCATTGTATTGTACTCATTGTCACACTGTGTGCATAATTCGGCCCATAATTGAACATATGTGCTGCCATCACCGCATTGGCAAATTCTTATAAATTTGTTCACCACGACCATGAAGTTCTCCCAAAAGATGCCGCAATTTTTGAGAGTTTGAAAACTTTAATTGATTGTGAACTACGGTCTCGGAAATTCCGCGAAAATTCGCCCAGTCACTTTCAAGACCAAAGAACTTAGAAATACGTGGTGCCTCTGAAATTTGAATTTGAATAGAAGGAGCATTAACAGGGCTATTGAAAGTTGCTTCTGATTGAGAAACCGATCCAAATAGTCCAGATACCTAACTGCGCAATTTCAATTTATAAGTCAAGTACTCTTCTTCAGATTCCGCTTTGAATACACTGCATTCAGTTAACTGCTCTTCAGAAAGATTTTGCTGGCCAAGAGTTCATCAGTCCGCTTCAAATTTTTTTCCAAATTTCTTCAATTTTATTAAGACGAATCATTGCTTCTTCGGACGACCACAGAGCAATTTCCTCATTTGTGTGATTGTTTGTTGCACGTCTGAGAGTTTCGCGATACAACCTCATAGAATGTGGCACCGGATTTCTTCTTATTTCCTGTGACTCTCTATTAGAATCTGTAAAGGATCGACTATTATTATTTTCTTCGCCAGTTCGATTAGCAGCATCGATTTCTGCATGATGCTCGTGTGTTATTTTAACAAAAGCTCCTGGTGATCCTTGAAGGAAAAATATATAAAATTATGCTCAAGCATTCAGTACACTATAACACTGCACAAGATCGCCATCTTTTTAACATAAGTAACAAAAATATAATGGAATCATAATTTAAACTTAAAAATTATAACCAAAATAATATGTTCCTAGCCCAACAACAAACTAGTTCTTAAAAGCATAAATAAGTTCCAAAATTTATAAGCAAACGCCTGTTACTCGAAAAAATGAACTGCTAAATGTATAATGTGAATAATGTACTTTCTGCTATCAGCATTACAATTTTCTTCAAGTGCACTTTCGCTAGAAATCTGTCTACGAATTTGTATCATATCAGCGCAACATAAAACGAATTCCTAGAACGTTACAAAATGCAAATCAGAAACATAAATGGATTTCCTTGCGAGCACTTTCGCTAGAAAACTCACTCTAAATTCGTACCATGTCAGCCCAACATAAAACGAATTCTAAGAACGTTAATGAGTTGCAAGTTATAAACATAAATGCCATGTGTTACATAAAAAATCGATTCGAATTTCCCCAGCGCAAAAAAATAGGAACTCTAATTTCTTAAATCTTAGCGTCCTGATTCCATTGTATTGCACAATTCCTAAATAATATGTTCTCACCTGCCGCATTTAGCATGCACACTTCACTCTGATTTCGCTCAGGCGCCTTTTATCCAAAAATGCATAGCTGTTTTTGCTCATTTTTCAATTATTTCTTTCCTCTTTAAATAAATAAAAGAATTGTTACTATACCTTGTGGTTCATCATCAATCCATTCTATTCCAAAAAAAAATATTGAATTCATGTATGAATGCATCCATATGCTTGTACATCTCAAGCGATTGTGTTTGATAAAAATCCGGCTCGATTGACCATGTTTAGACAGTCAATTATTTTCATTTAATTGAATGTATATTTACTTGCTTTCTTTTAAATTATTTATATTATAAATTCTGTTAATGACTAATATTTATAAGACAATATGTATTTATTATTTTTTGATTATTTTGAACTGCTTCGTTTTAATGATTTTTTTAATAATAATAAATTAATGTGACAAAAAAATCAAAATAAGACATGATACAAAATAATAAATACACAAAGCTTGAAAACAATAATCTTGGTATCAAACTAATCTTGCTCTTTTCATTCGGAAGTCTCCACTAAATTCTTTGCTGTTACCGATACAACCATAATTCCTTTTGTTGCCGCTGGCGGTCACAATAAAAATATTTTATTTTGCTTACTTATTAACGGTACTTCCCATAGAAATTTGCATATTATCGACTTTCTCACTATTGGCTGGACGGATTAAAATTATTTTTCCTTTTCCAAATACTCCCTATAAGTGTTAATAAATTTGCATACTCAAGTTCTCAAACGCAAAGTTTTTTGACTTTTAAAAAATAAATAATTTTTTTTTTTGAAAAATATTTTTTTCAAAAACCAGCAACTGAATTTTTTTGAAATTTGAGTTTTATATGGATATTTATAATATCTTCAAAATGGCGTTTCAATTTTTTTTTCGAAAAATGTTTTTAAAATTTTATACACAAACAATGATTTTTTTAAGAAACCGCTCCAAAGATTTTTGAATTTTTTTATATATTCTTATTTATCCGTGAATTCAAATCGCACCTTTATTTTCCATCAAACTATAACCACTATAAGCAATATAAAAACATTTAATTATGTGTATTATCCATTAATTTCTACCTTATCATAGGTATTACCTTCTTACGAATTTTTGCGTACGTTACTGAATACTACAAACAATGTTGGCCTTCATGCATTTATATATACATATGTGTCCTTAAAAATCACACAAATCTTTTGTATGAATATTGCACATCTATCAACCTACATCCTTCATTTTCATTATCATAAGTACATATTTACATGCCTAGGTTCCATAAAATGTTTAGCTACATTAAAGTTGTTAGCTACAAGAGCAAGTTCGTATGATCCAGTCGTGCATTTTATTTATTTTAATTTTTAGTGTACTCAAGGGGTTATGACTACCCTTAAAATGTTTAAACACAGTGCGACCGATTGGGTAATTGGGAAAGGATTAGACAGGAGATACTGAGGGACGATGGGCTATTGTAACTAATAAACTTAGTGCAGCTATCCACTGACTCTGTAAATAGGTATATGTTGTCTAGTTATCCTTTGCAGGATTAAAGATGATATTGCCATTCTCGCGGAGTCTGCGTCCTCTCTACAAATGATGATAAATAAGTTGGAAGGTAACTGCAAAATGTGGAATTTATAAGTCAATACAGACAAATCAAAAGTTATGGTTTATAAGAACGGCTACGGAAGAAAGGCGAGTGATGAGCACTGGAAATATAATGGCGAACTACTAGAAGTGGTGAAATCTTACTCATATCTAGGATTGGAGATGACGCACAACCTTAAACTAGGCAATCATCTCAAACTAAAATTAAACAAGGCAAAAGCGGCAATATATGTTAACTGGCATAGAATATTCAACAACAGCAAAGAGTTTTTAATGCTACTGCGCAAGCGATTATTTTTATGGAGCCCAGGTGTGGGGAATGCAGAGATATGAACTTTTGGAATATCTTTAGCGATTCTTTTTAAGAAAAATCTTCTTCCTGCCGATAAATACTCCAAAATATATGTATTATTTAGAAACGGGTCTACCGTCATTGTTCATTTGTACTCTGAAACTAAGTGCAGACTACATAGTAAGGATACTACAGATGGGAGACTCAAGACTACCAAGAATGATCATGGAGTACGAAGTTCGACAGAATTCACTTTTCGTAAAAGATTGAAACTTGTTAGCCGCAAACTGTGGTCTCACACTTAAATAGGATATGAATGCCACGCAATGCAAAAAATCACTCTACGAAGTAACAGAAGTCACCGATGAGAACAAAAGATATTCGTGCATTAAAAAAGCTCGTGCATCTACAGAAAGGCACTTTTATTCGAAATGTAACTACAATCTTAACGACAAAAACTACTTCAGCACGGCTCATAGCAACCGCATGATTGACACCATTTTTAAAATAAGAGGAGAGCTGGTCAAACTAAACTATATGGCGCACCGTAACGAGGGTTACGATAGGTGCACACTCTGTAATCTACAAAAGAGAGAAGATGTAAATCATTTCATTGGCGTATGTCCCGTGTTGTCGGAGATAAGATGGGCCCACTTCGGTAAAAGCGTTCTACAAGCGGAAGAGGTTACTTGCTATCTGAATGGTTCAAACTGGAAACTTCTTTATGAGTACTGTATGGAGGCGTTATCATATAGGTCTCGAATCTTCAGGGAGAGTTTTTGATCAAAGCCACATATAAATCATTTAAAATCGATAAAAGAGCTGATATCAATTGAACTACAAATCCATATTATTCCGTTTTACCTAAACTAAAAATCATACAAAAAAAAAGTTAAAATTTGTTTAATTTGATTTAACTTATTTAAAAGTCCATAACACAACTTCTCTAATTCAATTTACCTAATCTAATAAGACCTACAAAAATGTAACTTAAAATCACTCGAAATCATTGGAAAAAAAATATCTTATAATTCCGTTTTAACTAAACTAAAAGTTCTTAAAACTTGTTTAATTTTCAAAATCTACAAAAAAAATATATTTACTGGTGCTAAAATTAGTAAAAATATTGTATCATATCGTTGCTTTTCCAAATTAGAACTTGAAAATGCTGTTTTTATTTATTTTCTTTATAGCAAAAATGCCCCTCAGGCAAGATTGCCACTCAGGCAGACTACACTATATGTCATGTCTTAATAAATTATTCATGAATTGAATTCATGTAGGTAAGATTACTTTGATTCTTAATACAATGAATTGTGGAATACATATGATTCAAAGAATGGTTACATAGGTACCTACCCACAAATATATATATTTAAATGGATTCGAATTATGAAAATTAGGATGGTAATATGTACCTGCCTATATATAGAGAACCTAGGTAAGAAGATATGTACATACATATGTATAAATGAAAGTGAATGCTGTATAGGTGGATACAAATTGTTTTTTAAACCTATAAAAACTGCCAAAACCATCACTTTTATCGCTTTATCGAAAAAGAAACCCAGAACACCAATAGGTGCCACGGACCAGTGAAAATTTTATAAAAAAGTATCTCGAAAATTGTAGGACGGATTTCGATGAAATCCGTTTTTTTTTATTTTCAGTTTTTTGAAACCAATTTTTTTTCTTAAATATTGGAATGCAGTTTCTTAGAGTTTATTAATATACATATGACTATAAAATTTAAAAATATTGATTATTCAAAAAAAAAAATTCAAAAATTAATTTTATAATATAAAATTTGACAGAAATCCAATGTACAGTTACCGATAAAACCAACAATTTAAAAAAAAAACATTACATGAAAGGTACTGTTAATAGACTTTTCCCGTAAACTTGATTCATATCAAAAGATAACTATTACCAACAAAAAAAATTCCCGAAAATTTTTATCAAAATCGTTGAAGCCGTTTTCGAGAAAAATAAGATTTTCCTTCAAGGTCATATGGCAGGTACGGTTATTTTTAGGCATAAAAATAAAATTTCAATTTCCCCTCTGATGAATGCCAAAATAATCACACATACCAAATTTGAAGGTGATCGCTTAAGCCGGTTAGGCTGCAGCTCGTTATACATACAGACGGACAGACTGACAGACAGAAAGACAGGCATTTTTTTGTCAATCACTTTTTTAGGCTTCTCTGTGATCGTAATGTCATGTTTGATCGTTAGAATTTTTTTTTACGAATGCATAACTTGCTTTACAGTACTTATAAGCGCAAGCAAAAAAATCCGAAGTACATTTGAAAAAAAAAACGCAGTAGATTCATTTTTATCGCAATAGATTTTTATATTTCCAAGATATAAATAAAAAGTAACCCACCGAATCGTTCCCAGCAATCTTTTTCAACTTGCAGAGAATAATATTTTGCAAAGTGATCGTAGGTAATACTTTTGTTTCGAAGTGTATCCATGACTAAACTTACTGTCGAAAATTAACTTTCGTCTGCAGCAATACAATGAGGTAGAGAACGCAAAGTTAACATTATTACAATGTGTTTAAATGTTTTTTTCCCCAAAGGTGTTTTCATCGTTACTCATTTTAACCCAAGAAGCTGTAATGATCCTAATGTTTTGTTACGCTACGAATACGAAAAGATGAATTCACATTATAAGTCCAGAACGAAATCAAAACATCATTGCTTCACAGAAACCCGTTTTCGGAGTTTCAAGGTCTTCTGATTAACGTCAAATATTCTCAGAAAAATTAATTTAAATTCTTGTTGCTAATCTTTTGATGGTTTTATTGTTTTGGTAATCAAAAATGCATTCAATAGCCATTGCAATTTTCGAAATAAATGAGGAAAACACACAAAGAAAACGGAAATGCCTTTTATATTGAATGCTATTTATAATTAATTAGGTACTTTATTTGGCCTGTGGAAATTAAAAGTTATTACATATTTTAAAATTTAATTTCGTAATAAAACATGTGAACATTTCCCTTTTAGATAAATATTTCCTTCTTCCACTTCAGCAGACTACTATTAAAAATAACTTTATTCAGTTTTTGTATGATTACATACTTGCTTTTAAAGCACTTTTTCGTATCATTTAATGACTTTGAATGCCCAACAACAACTTGAGTGTGCTTACCACCAAGTGTTTTCTCAATCATTTTTGGCTGGAATTATAGCTATTTCACGACTTGCCAAGGTCGATCATCATCATTCAAAACTGAATATAATACCAATAAAAATGACCAGTGTCAAAATCTTTCAAATAAAAATCTCCATCCTTATATGAACAACAAAAATGTTGGCTTATAAACGAGTAAGGAGAAAATAAGAAAGAATCCAAATAAACAACAACAAATTTGTGTGGCTAATAAAAGCGCTAGTCGTTTCAATGCAATTGATAAACAGAAAAAAACTGCATTAGGTTGGATCTGATTATGTGGGCTCGGTGGCGTGATGCGAAGTTCGTTGGCTACTAAGCGGCTGGTCATGGTTCAATACACGATGAAGGCACAAGAAGTTTTTCAATTAAAATGAAAAAGTAGACCAACAGCACTAGAGCAAAGGAATCTGACGATCGACCTTGGCAAGTCGTGAAATAGTTATAATTCCAGCCAAACATAATTCAGAAAAAATTTGTTGTTAGCACACTCAAGTTGTTGATGGGCATTCAAAGTCATCATATTTCATTGAATCATCCATTCGACAATTCATTATACTAAGAATCAAGGATATCTTACCCACATAGGCTTTACACCAGCATAGGATAACTACACCTAACTAACTAAACCACAATGGGTAGCCACATTAAAGTTGTTAGCTACAAGAGCAAGTTCGTACGATCCAGTCGTGCATTTTATTTTATTTACATCGAGATATTTTATTTTGATTTATATTTAAAAAGAAACAGAAAAGAACTGGAACAGAAAAAAGATCAGTTTATGTCCACCGTCCGAAACCGAGTCATGATATCGCCTTCGTCACCGACTCGAAACAACCAAAGAAAATCATGCTGCATCAGCAAAAGTAGTTGCGATTGTCATTTGGGATCAATGCACGTTTAATGAGTTTGAAAAGTATGAACTGGAAAGGGAGTGCATTGATTATTCGATATAGGAAAATGAAAATGATGATCTGGGAATTTTGGCTTTTATTTCAATGGGGCAGACAATGAAATTGTAGAAGTTTAATGTATTGGGAAAGTGAATGGGTTTAAGTGGAGCGATACTGGGCTAAGGCATGGATCGTCAAGTATTGCATGCGAATTATTTTCAACTAAATAACTAAATATGGAATTAAACCACCCAAATATATCTGTCACAGCTACAGTAGCACTCGCTGACGAAACAGTATCTACTGTCCGAAACTTCAAGCTTGGATGCCGAGTTAAGAACGATTTAAACCAACCTTTCCCTGGAATCCCATCTATACCAAATGGATGTTTCCTCTCATTTTGTTTCAAAAAATCCTGAACAGCATACAGGACGTCTTCTTTTCGCTTGGGGAATCCTTTTCGCTGGCACACTTTCAGTCATTCCATGATTACAAGCTCTTCCTCATCTGTTAAAACTGTGGACGGGCCCGGGCGGATTTTTTTTAAATAAGAGCTTAGGCTAAAGTGTAGAGTTGATCTTGAAATACAACATTTGTTTGAAGCAGCTTTTTTGGAAATGTTTCCACTTTTTATTTCAAGCAAGTCTTCCTGAAGGTCTTCCTCGACGTAATTGAGATTTTTTTTCGGCATTTTGTTGAAGATAAAATTAATAACGGTTTAGTGATACAACCATTGACACTCATAAAAATACAATAATTGGCAGTGCTGCATACGATGTAACTATTGGCAGCCCAGTGTCAATAATTAAAGAATATTTTGGTTGGATCCAATTATTGCCATCATTTTTATTAATGAACAATAACATATTTAAGAAGATATATTTAAAAATGAACTATCCATGCATTCTTAATAAATTAAAATAAAAAAAAATTTACATATTTAATAGAATGTAGTAAAAAAAAAACACTTACAAAATTCTAGGTCCTTAACCAAAAAAAATGAAAATTTCGAAGATATTTTTTTTTTGGAACGTGGTTTCACTTATAAAACAGAAATGAAGAGGAATGTCTCCAAACTAAAAGTACAGAAATATGAGAAAAATGTGAATTCAAAATAAGAAATAAATTAACTTATTTGGGCAAAGGTTACTAAGAAAGTCCGATATTACACAGTGCGTGTAACGAAAGGATGAAACAGAAATAAATCTATCTGTACACGCGTGGGTAGGATTTTCCTTGCGTGTTATTGACGTTTCGCTTTCTACTTTTTCTTTCTTCTTCGGATTTGTTTCATTTAATGTTCGATGTAGATGAATGAACACCAATCCGAATGACTGACGAATTTAAATGGAGCAAAGAAAAAACTTCTAAGCTTATTTTAATATACCAAATAACCCCCATTTTCTAGAATTCTTATCTTTGTCATCCGGAATGCCTATATAAATAACTTGGCCTTCCATTATTTTTTGTACAATATCTGCACTGGGCAAAGAAGATAAAATGAAAGATAACTGTAAAATAAACGCGCAGTAATGAAAATGAAAAAAAGGCTTTGTGTAATAACACGCGCGTTACCCAATAGAAGTTCAAAATAAAATAACCAAGTCTTCCGCGTTTCAGTAACGCTCTGTGTAATACCTGACAAAGTCACATTTGAATGATGGGGTGCCAATAGTTGGGTTAAAAATTTTGAGTGCCAATAATTGTAGTTGTTACGCTATTCTGTGGAAATTTATCTTTAATATTCGATAGAGTTAAATTTATATTGTTCGTTGCCTTGTTTGTGGAAAATTTAAAGAAAGGCCTTCGCTGTCATCTGCTAGTTATTCCCGATATTGCGCGACACGCGCCCGTTTTTCTTTGATTGGATATCAAATTGTTCGTTCTTAAATTTTCCTTGGTGTAATTTTCTTTTTCTTTAGACACAAATATTGTTCGTTTCTTTTTGTTGCTTTTCTATTAATAATTTTGAGAATTGACCCTCTGTCAACCTCGAAACAAGTTGTATATTGTTTTCGAAAGATTCTGGTTTTTAATCCCGACTTCGGCCAAGGTTTTCCAGACAATTTTTAATTAAATAAATAATTTTATAATTTCTGAACTAAACCCAAATTTTTCGGTAATAATTTTTCATTTTTCATTTAATCACTGGTAATAGTAAGTACCATAAAACTTCCTAGCTCCCATTTAGTGTTTGGTACGCCCTGTACCTACTTGAGTAAACAATTAATTGCATCTTATTTTAATTTCCTGTATTTGGTTATATTAATCGCTTCCGATTAATAAATCTAATTACCTATTGAACCCATCCCAGGTTCCCAGCTAACTAGCCGGTTGGCTGCACATTTTGTTTGAAGTTTGTTGCAATATTTTCCGTCTTTCTTTTATGCTTCTTCCGTCGATCGGTTGAAATTTGGTCAGATCGAAATTATTCCCCGCGAGTGCCGGTTGCACAATTAAAATAAATATTCGCTTGTTCTATTTTAATTAATTGGATTCGCATAATCCTAGTCCGCGGTCCATAATGTAATCGTCTTAGTCATAATCATCATAAAATTAATTTAATTCGGGTAATTAAAAATATATATTTATATAGTGTAAGAAAATATTAATTAAAGATTTTATTTTTAACAACTTAAAACACAAATGATTTATTTTTGTTTATATGTACATTTTGGAAGCTATGCTTCCATCGTCAGTAAGCTCTATTTAAATAATAATGACATTTTGATATTAATATTAAAATTCAATACAAACAACAAATTACACAAACAAATTTACAGTGAATTTAAGGTCTAATAAAGGGTCCGCCAAATAACTTCTTTTTTTTGAAAATGCTACAAAAAAAAAACTACTGAATATTTTCTCAAATTTCTTTTTTTATTTAAAGTACAATCCTTCCGGTTAATAATGGAAAATAATTTCACTCAAATGGCTGCCTCGACTGGCCATGCAGTAGCCTACACAATCGGTCCAATTTTTAAGCACATTATCGATTGTGTGCTGCTGTATTTCACCAAAGGCTTCACGAATATTGTCTTTTAAAGCATTCATTGTCTCTGGCTTATCGGCGTAACACTTATCTTTTACGGCACTCCACAAATAATAGTCCAACGGTGTCAAATCGCAGCTCCGAGGTGGCCAAACGACATCAGCTCTGCGGCTGATAATGCGATCTTCAAAAACAGGGGCAAAACGTCGAGTGTAGCTTCGGCTGTGTGGCACGTAGTGCCGTCCTGTTGAAACCAAATATTGCCAATATCCTCCTCTTCAATTTTTGTGAACAAAAATTCGTTCAACATGGTCCGATAACGATCGCCATTGACTGTAACGGCCACTCCTTGCTCATTTTCGAAGAAAAATGGCCCAATTATGCTTCTGGACCAAAATCCGCACCAAACAGTGACTCGTTTTGGGTGTATCGGCTTTTCAATGTATGCGTGCGGGTTTTCTGTGCCCCAAATGCGACAATTTTGTTTGTTTACATACCCGCCAAGATCAAAATGAGCTTCATCTTAAAAGATGATTTTTTTTTGGCAAAATCGGCATCTTCTCTAAGTCGATCGCAGGCCTACTTAGCGAAGCGAAAACGCATTGGATGGTCAGTTGGCTTCAACTCCTTAACCAATTGGACTTTGCATGGCGTCATACCAAGGTCTTTATGCAAAATTCGTCTCAATGATGTCTCCGAAATGTTCAATTGTTGAGAACGACGGTGAATTGATGTTGATGGCGCTTCACGCACACTTTCTGCCAGAGCAGCAATATTCTCGGGTGAACCAACTCTTTTTGGCTTTTCACGCTTTGGTGTATCGATGAGGATGCCAATTTCTTTCACTTTTTTCACAAGATAACGAACATACGGAGCTGACGGTTCTTCTCTTCTTCCAAAATCCGTACGCAATTTTCGCACACATTCTGCAACATTACCATGATTTTCAATGTAATGTCGCAATATTTCCCAGCATTGTTCAATCATCTACACCATCTACACAACCATATTCGTTCAGCGGAAGGATAAAACTAATTATCTGTCAAATCAGACATGAGCTAAGTGTTACCATTCACGAAATAAGCACTAGTTGAAAAAAAACGTTAGATGGCGGACCCTTTATAAGCTTTTTTGAAAATTGGATTTCTTATTGGTCCATCGTCACTATTCATTAAATAATTTTAATTTTTAAATATATAAAGAGATTCAAAAGCATCTAGCTCATAAGGATTATTTACATTACGTATTAATTTCAAATTTTGTAAACTAATAATATGGTTATTATCTAGCATGTGTTGTGATACACTTGATTTTACTGATTCATTGTATTTTAGATGCGCAAAATGTTCTTTGAATCTTTTGAGAATTGGTCTTCTTGTCTGCCCTATATATTCTTTATTACAATTGTTACATCCAATTGAGTAAATCCCTGATTGCTGTAATGTTTCAATTTTGTCCTTTGATCCACTAATCAGATTTTTAGTTTTTATTTCACTGCTTTGGCTAATTCTGATATTTTGTCTATTAAATATTGGTTTTAGCTTAGATGTAATTTCTGGATGGAAATTAAATTTGGACCATTTCTTTTCCGAATCTTGTTAATTTCTGATTAAATCTAAAGATGTATATTTCCTTAGGTTTTGTTTTCTTTTATGAGCAATCAGTAGATCATCAATTAGTTGTTCGGTATACCCATTTATTTATGCTAATTCTTTAATTTTTTGAATTTCATTGTATTCTCTTTCTTTTGTCATTGGAATATTTAGAGCCATTTTCTTCACTAGAAGTTGAACTTAACTTGAGGATTTTTATTCTCAACTTGTGATTTTGGTTTCTTCACTCAGAGTTGATAGTTTCAACCACAAATTAGCCATACTAAGATCGGAAACCTTCGTACGTTTCACCCCCCAAAACCCATTTGTTTACATTGTTGTATTTGTACCTTTTAAACTCTATCCATGAATAGATGTGAAATCAAAAAACAAAACAAAAACAAATTACTAGGGCTGTGGTGTCTATGTGTCTATAGGAAGAGGAACAGAAAAGATTCATGTATGCGTTTTTATCCATCTGTCTTTTGGAAGAGGAACAGAAAAGTTATTTGTGTGCGTGTTTCAGCTTGTAGGCAAATGTCAAATGAAAGCAGAGGTTTCGGGTCTTTAAGTTATTAGTTTATGGTTTCAACTTTCGATTCTCAACTCCCGAGTTGATCAACTTCTGGTTTTCTCAACTTCCGAAAATACTAGAAGTTGAGAGAGCAAACTTGAGAGTTTTCTGTCAAATTAAAATTTGTAATACATTTTGTTGCATCTTCTGTCAAAAATTATTCTCGGTTTCACTTTGAACATACATAGGTATTTTTTAAATAAATTGTGTTGAAAAAATTATTATTCTGAAAATCATCCATCGTCTGCTTCCGGAAGCGAAGATGAAAAAGAATTGTTGGCGAATAGCGATTGAGTGCTGAGGTATTTTGCACTCGGATCAATTCAGTTGGCCGTTGCTGATTTTATTGGCGTAAGTATTCAACAGTCCATCGTATTCTGAAGTGGGTTTCGCATAATATTTAATTATTATAATTATCAACTTAGCGCTCCAGTTTGTTCACATGCCCGAAACACGAAGAAAACGGTTAAAAGCAGCAAGAGAATATTATAAAATAGCCACATTTCCAAGAAAAATTGGCATATTCAATTATGGATTATCTGAAACGATCCAATGACCGTACTGTACTTTATGTAATCAGTGAATTTCTATAAAACAGGATTTTTTTTATCATAACTGTGCAACAAGCATTATCTTTGATTTTGATTATTTTCACGTACAGAATTATTTTCACATATGTATATACGAGTACAATCGCAATAAGATTCAGAATTAAAAAAAGTTATCAGTTGTGATCCCGGATCGGAGGGGGATTGCGGAATGCCAAATAAAAACGCCATTGAGTTTGGTTGAATGTGATGCGTTTATTTTGTTACCTTTGTTTCGTACTCCACCGTACAGTCACCTAACATAATTAACAACCCATTACCTTCTTACAGAATTTTAAAGAACGGAATAAATCTCCTTTGCCTACTATGATAATAGAAATTGTACGTATATTTTTACCTAAATTAAAATGGAAACTCATGGTGTTGAATCCGTTTCGGTCTCAAAATTATATGGTTTGCCGAAATAATCGAACAGGAAAAACTCAAAGCACACAGAATAAATTTAAATCTAAAGTTGTAACAAATGAATTGAAGAAAACGCAAACAATATGTTTATATTATTTTTGTTTTTGTTTTAGTGGACTGTGTGGATTTAAAGCCAATTGAATGAATTTGTGACTTTTAGTCCAAAATGCGTTTCGCCCAGGTACTACAGCTGGGCTCATCAGTTAGATGCTGTAGTACCTTTCTAAGACGCATTATTTTTTGATCGATGATTACCGATCTTAATAAAACTTACAGCGATTACTCACTGTAAATTATATTTTTCTAGGGGAATTTGGTTAGATTCATGCACCTAGAATTATGTTTTGCCCGTGGTCTGGTCAGTTTTGCGTTTTCTTCAATTAATTCACTCAGTTTTGCGTTTTCTTCAATTAATTCACTGGCAAGACCACGGGCAAAACATAATTCTAGGTGCATGAATCTAACCAAATTCCCCTAGAAAAATATAATTTACAGTGAGTAATCGCTGTAAGTTTTATTAAAGTCGGTAATCATCCATCAAAAAATAATGCGTCTTAGAAAGGTACTACAGCATCTAACTGATGAGCCCAGCTGTAGTACCTGGGCGAAACGCATTTTGGACTAAAGGTCACAAATTCATTCAATTGGTTGTAACAAATGTTTATTTCAAAAATTTCCCAGGGAAATTTTTAAAGACGCAAGTTGGCTAACTTTTGAATTCCAACTCTCGAGTTTAAAATAGTGAAGAAAAATTTCAACTTGTGCCTCAACTCTCAAGTTTGTGTCAACTCTAGAGTTGGCCAACTTGAGAGTTTGCGGCAAGTTGACAAATAGTGAAGAAAATGGCGCTCAAGGCTCTAAAAATCATGGAATGAAAAGCTGACGTTTTTTGTTCAAATGATTGAAATGAATCAGATGTTATGTATCTAAAAGTATTTGTATGTATTCGATACATATCGAATTCGATGTTTTCACCTTCTCTAATTATAGTTAAATCTAAATAGTTTAATTTTCCGTTAATTTCTTCTTCATAAGTAAACTTGATTGATTGATATTTTGATTTATTTACCATGTTTATTAAACTTCGAAGTTCATGCTTTTTGACTATGGCCAAGACATCATCTATATATCTGAACCAAATTCTTAGAAAATGTCTTTCATTTTTCATTTTAGTCTCTAAATTTGACATGAATAAGTTTGCTAAAAATAGACTTAAATGTGAACCCATACTGCAACCAAATTTTTGTCGATAGAATTTTTGATTAAACTGAAACCAATTTTCATCCATGCATAATTTAGTAAGACTGATCATTAATTCATTAATTTATTCTCGTTTTAGAGGATTTTTCTCTGAGAAAATTTAAAGTTTCATTAATTGGAACATTTGGATATGACGAGATAACATCAAATGAAACTTGAATTTCGTTATTGGTTATTTTTAAATCTTTTACTTCTTTTGCGAATTCAATGCTGTTTTTAATAGATCTTGTTTCGAATTTATTTGGTAGATTATTAAAATTTTCTAATAACCAACATTCAAGTTTTGTAATTACTGATCCTGTTGTTGAAGTTATTGGTCTTATTTATTTTCCAGGCTTATGTAACTTGAGTAAGGAATACATTCTTGGCAAACTTGGATTCGAAACATTTAATTTTCTTGATAAATTTTGATCAATGAAAATATTTGTTGCATTTCTTATGCTGCTTTAGTTCTTCTTATCATTCCTGATAAAGGATTAAAAGTTACTTCTTCGTAGGGACCATTTTTAATAAATCCTTCGTTAATTTCACCATATTCTTGTTTATCAAGTATTACAAAATTATTACTTTTGTCTGCTTTACTAAAGATAGCCAAGGCTTTCTTTTCTTACAAATTTTTTGCAGCTTTTCTGAAATCTTTTAGTTTTGTAGATAGACTCGTTAAATATATATTATTTATTTTTTTTACAGCCTCTCATCTCAAGAAAAAATAAATAATTTGTGTTTTAAGTTGTTAAAAATAAAATCTTTAATTTATAATAAAAACCACGTTAAAAAATCTCCACTATCAAATTAATAAGAAAATATTGTATCAGTGTATATAAATTTTACTATGGGTTTATTTTTTTATTTTTATTTTATTTTGTTTTTAGCCGCTTCGTTCAAAAATAACCATTTAAAAAAAATACCAAACGCACAGAAAAATAAGATTTAATTCTTTGGCAAGAAAAGGTTTTTTATTTTTGGTTTAAAAAAAATTAAAAAAACGCGGACGGATACTTTATGTACCAATCTTGAAGAAAATTCATCCAACCGTTTAAGGAGCAGACTCGCGGAAGACAGACAGAATTTAGATTAGATTATATTTATTCTTTAATTAATTAAAATGTATTAGAATATAAAAAATTAAGAATACGGACATGACTATTATTTGCCTTCTGCTGGAGACATTTCATGAGATATAAGAAAAAAAAATGATAATTATATAGAAAAATTATTTGCTAATGAGAAAATAACTTCCTAAAGTGTACAAAGATATAAAATTTTAGGTTTTCTACACATTGTTTTAGTGATCATAACTTTTTGAAAAGATGTTAAGAGATATACTCGAATATATGTAGGTATTATATATAGCGGGTGTTTTTTTAGACGTGTGGTTTTCAAGAAGAAATAAAACGCATATAACGAGTGATTTTTTTGCTACTTGCTTTTTGACGTTTATATTTTTGACAGACCACACATGACAAATTCCACGAACATTTGACTTTTCGATTCAGTATTGTTTGCCATTTCATCATGAATAGACTTACGCCTGAACAACGTTTGCAAATTATTGAAATTTATTATCAAAATTCTTGCTCTGTAAAAAATGTGTTTCGCAAGCTACGTCCGTTTTATGGTCGTCATAATTGACCCAAAGAGCAGGCTATTCAGCTCATTGTGACCAAATTTCGCACCAGTTTCACTTTATTAGACATTAATCCACCAAATCGTATCCGTAGAGTGCGTACCGAAGAGAATATTGCGGCTGCATCCGCCAGTGTTGCTGAAGATCGCGATATGTCCATTCGGCGACGATCGCAGCAATTGGGTTTGTGTTATTCGACCACCTGGAAGATTTTACGCAAAGATCTTGGTTTAAAGCCATACAAAATACAGCTGGTGCAAGAATTGAAGCCAGGCGACCTACCACAACGTAGAATTTTCGGTGAATGGGCCTTAGAAAAGTTGGATGAGGATCCGTTTTTTATCGCAAGATTGTCTTCAGCGACGAGGCTCATTTTTGGATAAATGGATACGTGAATAAGCAGAATTGCCGTATTTGGAGTGAAGAGCAGCCAGAGGCAATTCAGCAGCTACCAATGCATCCCGAAAAATGCACTGTTTGGTGCGGTTTATGGGCAGGCGGCATCATTGGGCCGTACTTCTTCAAGGACGATGAAGGCCGCAGGGTTACGGTCAATGGAGAAAGGTACCGTTCGATGATAACAGATTTTTTTTTTGCCGAAAATGCAAGAATTGAACTCGGTCGACATGTGGTTCCAACAGGACGGTGCCACATGCCACACTGCACGCGAAACCATGCATCAATTGAGAGGCGAATTTGGTGAGCAGTTGATCTCACGTTTTGGCGCGGTCAATTGGCCACCAAGATCATGAGATTTGACCCCGTTGGACTATTTTTTGTGGGACTATGTTAAGTCTATTGTCTATGGGGACAAGACTAACACGATTGCTGCTTTGGAGGCCAACATTGAACGCGTCATTGGTGAGATTCCGGCCGAAATGTGTGAAACAGTTTGCCAAAATTGGACCTTCAGAATGGACCACCTGAAGCGTAGCCGCGGGCAACAGTTAAGTGAAATTATTTTTAAAAAGTAAATGGCAGAAATTGATTTATCGATCCAAATAAAAATTTCATTCACTTTTTACAAGTTTCTGTGTTTTTTTGAATTTTCAAAAACCAAGCTCTTAAAAAATCACCGTTTATAAGGGTTTGCAATTATGTTTTAAAAATGTTTCGTGCAAGTGGCCGAATGAATTCCAGCCGACAGACCCAATTTGCGACCACTTTTTGCAGCAACTGGGGCCGTATGTCAGCAATAACGGAATATTCTCTTCCAAGACCTCAATCGTATCAGGGTTATCTGCACAGTCAATTGACTTTACATAACCCCACAAAAATTATTTCAGCGGTGTTAAATCGCACGATCTTGGAGGCCACGCCACAAGCCCACGGCGCGAGGGAATGCGCTCACCAAAATTTTCCTTCAACAAATTGATTGTTTGTGGATTATGATCACTCCAAATACGACAATTTTGCTTATTAACGTTCCCAATTAACCAAAAGTGAGCTTCATCTCTGAACAAAATTTTCTTGTGAAAATCGGGATCGGTGGGGATCTCGTTTTAGACCCATTCACCGAACGAGCGATGCGTTGGGCAGGAGTAAGTCTTATTATTATGTGAAATGGCAAACCAAACTGAGCATAAATCAAGCGACATCTGTCAAATAGACCAACTTCGAAAAAAGAATTGCCAGATTGAAAACCACACGTCTAAAATAACACACCCGTTATAAATTGATCCAACCCAAATCGCCATTTAAAAATTCGTAAAGATTTTTATTTATAGACAGAATATTTTTTTGGTTCGGATCTCTTTTTTAATTTAACAAACCGCAATAAAATGGTAGATGTATTCAGTTCCTCTTCTGTTGCATAAATCACAAGTTTGCTGAAGATCGTTTCTATGGGGTATGAAATTAAGGTTAACTGGTTCGACCCTGACTCTAAAAATTGTGCTCATAACTTCAGCTGCGTTGACATTATTGAAATAACTTTCCGCAGATATGAATTGATGGCTTAGGTAGTCTGGAGGGCGATGATGTGATGTTTTAGTCAGTGAGATGTTTTTAGTATATTTTCGCATCAACTTTAGCTATGATCTTATTGAATATATAGTGCCAATCACTTTTATTGTTTTCGGATAAGGATATACAGCAATACCCGGATAAGTGCCTTTCGCTTAAATGCCTAACCCGCTTAAGTAACTTTATTTTTTTGGAACCAAAATTCTGAGGATTTTTTCATATAAAACTTATCTTATAAGTGCCTTTTGCTTAACTGCCCTTCTTTCTTAATTGCCTTTTATTTTCTATACTTTTATTTAAATTTACTGACAACAATTCTTTTAAGTACGCATTTGAAATCAGCTGATAAAATACAAAAGCTTCTTTTTCTTTAGCGCTTCCTTCTGTTTTATGCTTTAAAATTCATATATAAAAAAAGTAATAATCTTAATCTACTACAATGGTGGAGAATAACTGGCTAGCTGTCACTGTCAAAGTAATTTAAGGTAGCCATTCACAATGCGACGGTCGTACGGATGGTCGCACCAATCGTCGTATCATAGGTCGCAAGTACCCATACACGTTGCGACTGAGTCCGGCGGACCTTGTGTTGATGAATCTACCAAAAATTATCTCATTTACTTAAACACACCTTAAATATGTGAAGTTGTGTGTGTGTGTCGTACACATTCACATTATACCCTAGAACCGATTGGTCGCGTCGCAAGGTCCATGGAAAATATCAACGGACCATGCGACCGCCTATTGTCGGGGGTCCGATGAACAACTAGCCCATTCACGGTAGAACTTGTCGTATTCGTCCAAGATTCTTCATCGTGGATGGCTACTTTTAGTTTTGTTGTGAGGTTGGCATCTGACAAAGATTGTTTTCATTCTTACATAATATTGTAATGTGTAGTGAATACATAATTATGAACAATGCCTGGAAAAGGCCGAAAATTGACTTCACTTTCAATTAAACAAAAGCTACAAATTCTTCGCTTAGTTAAAGGCAAAACAAAATCAAGACAGGAAATAACTGAACAATTTAAATTCGATGTTTCCACTATTAATCGAATAGCAAAAAATAAAAGAAAGCAAGAACAAGCCGTACATACAAACCAAAACTGTAAGAGAAAACGATTGAGCAAGAGTTCTAATAAAAAAGTAGAGAACGCTCTCACTAAATGGTTTGATCAAATGCGGTCTCAAGATGTAATAATCAGGTAATTCAGCTAATGAACAAGGCTAATGAGTTTGCGGCTAAATTAAATGAAGACTTTGAGCCAACAAGTGGCTGGCTTTGGCATTGGAAGCGAAGAGAAAATATGAGGTACAATACAATTCAAGGTGAGGTGGCTGATGCAGATGCTTCAGGAGCTGATCTATATCGCCAAGAAATTTTTCCAAACCTGATTGGCTAGTACGAGCTTTTGTAACATCTTGACTGCTGACGAAAGTGGAATTTGTTTCAAAGCCTTACCAAATGGTAATTTAACAATAAAGGATAACACCATTTTTTGTCAAAATACCATTTGTACTCACAATTCTTTTTCTCTGCAACGCCGATGGAACATTCAGAAAAGTATTTTCCATCGGAAAACCCAAAAATCCAAGTTGCTTCAAATTAAAAACTATTCCACTTCCGTACTATTCCCAAAACAAAGCATGGATGGTTTCTTCCAAATGGACTGAATTGATTAAAGAATTTGATAATGAAATGAAACGACAAAACAGAAAAATGTTATTATTTGTCGACAACGCAGCATGTCACAAGGTTGACAACTTAGAGATTAAAAATGTTAAGATTCAGTTCTTACCAGCAAACACCACTTTAATCTTACAGTCACTCAATTAAGGTATAATTGACTGTTTTAAGTCCTATTACGCCAAATAATAGTCAGAAAGCAATTGCTTGCAATCGAGAACGGTTTAACAATCAAACAATTTCAAAGCCGATCACAATTCTCAACGCTCTCATATACGTCAAACGAGCTTGATGGCTTGTGAAGCGTGATACAATATCAAACTGTTTTAACTGTTTTCAAAAAGTAAGTCCCTTTATGTTTAAACATTACAATAATCAATTTGTTGTTACTTCATTTGTAGTATATTGTCATTATTTTTTTTTATTTTCGTAGGCAGGATTTCTGCCGATTCCTGAGGTAGATTCCGGTGAAGACAGTAAAGGTGTAGTCGAAGAAATGTGGAATGTTCCAAAGGAACCAACCATTTTTGAAGACTATGTTCAGTGCGGTAACAACATCCAATGTTATGGAGTTTTGTCGGGCGAGGAAGTACTAGCAGAAGTAACCAATGAAGGCCAAGAAGAAGATAAGGAAGATGTTGACAATAATAAAGAAGAGGTAGAAACACCCAGCTTCATCAAAACTTTCAAAGCGCTGATGATCTTAAGAATCATTATAAAATCGAGCGTCTTGAAGAAAAAAATGATTAAAATCAGATTCCACAGCGCAACAAGAAGCAAAATAACTGATTATTTTGTTTTGTAAATACAAAATTTTCTTTTAAAAGATTACCGATACTAGTCTGTAATGTATTGTAATATTTTTTAAATAACATTAAATGTTTTTTTTATCAAATTTTAGTTTTTGGTTTTTGCATACTTATCTTAATATAGAGTTAAGTACCTATCTACACTTAAGCGGGTTTTTTACAACTGCCTAACCCGCATAAGTGCATATTGAAATAGGGCATTTAGCGTGTGGCACTTATCCTGGTTTTACTGTAGTGAGATCGTGGGACAAAGCTAGCTGGTTCCGTTCCCTGAATGGTGGAACATTGACTTGCAATGACCTTAATTTAAATGTTATATGGAGATTGTCTACTTTTGTCAAATAGTTCGACTGCGCTTTAAAATTCTGGAGATAAATGTGTGGTAAGCCAGCCTTCACATTATATAGTATAGGTGGGAGGAGAGTTTGGTAAACGGAACAGTCGCTTAAGAAAATACATCTTTGGATACTTTTTTCGTCTTCGCTATCATCGAAATGTGAATTTTTATCAAAATCTAGAGGTCGATTTTTTTTAAGAATTCATAACTTGTTATATAGTACCTACATTATATATCGCAAGTAAAAACGTAGATATGTATTAAATATTAGTATAAGACTTCCTTAAGAGTCTATATATTTATTTATTTGAATATACGTCTATATGATAATTTACATTTTCCGGGGATGTTTTTTCTTATATTTCTTATAGGTATCATCCAAATAATGTATGTAACGGGTGATTTTTTTGCTACTTGGTTTTTGACGTTTATATTTTTGACAGATCACACATGACAAATTCCACGAACATTTGACATTTGGATTCAGTATTGATTGCCATTTCATCATGAATAGACTTACGCCTGAACAACGTTTGCAAATTATTGAAATTTATTATCAAAATTCGTGCTCTGTGAAAAATGTCGAAATTATGAAATTATCGCAAAATTGTCTTCAGCGACGAGGCTCATTTTTGGCTAAATGGATACGTGAATAAGCAGAATTGCCGTATTTGGAGTGAAGAGCAGCCAGAGGCAATTCAGCAGCTACCAATGCATCCCGAAAAATGCACTGTTTGGTGCGGTTTATGGGCAGGCGGCATCATTGGGCCGTACTTCTTCAAGGACGATGCAGGCCGCAGGGTTACGGTCAATGGAGAAAGGTACCGTTCGATGATAACAGATTTTTTTTTGCCAAAAATGCAAGAATTGAACTCGGTCGACATGTGGTTCCAACAGGACGGTGCCACATGCCACACTGCACGCGTAACCATGCACCAATTGAGAGGCGAATTTGGTGAGCAGTTGATCTCACGTTTTGGCGCAGTCAATTGGCCACCAAGATCATGTGATTTGACCCCGTTAGACTATTTTTTGTGGGGCTATGTTAAGTCTATTGTCTATGGGGACAAGCCAAACACGATTGCTGCCTTGGAAGCCAACATTGAACGCGTCATTGGTGAGATTCCGGCCGAAATGTGTGAAAAAGTTTGCCAAAATTGGACCTTCAGAATGGACCACCTAAAGCGTAGCCGCGGGCAACATTTAAGTGAAATTATTTTTAAAAAGTAAATGGCAGAAATTGATTTATCGATCCAAATAAAAATTTCATTCCCTTTTTACAAGTTTCTGTGTTTTTTTGAATTTTCAAAAACCAAGCTCTTAAAAAATCACCGTTTACAATGTACATATATGTATAATATGCAACAATTTTTTTATATTTTGTGTTTCTCCAAAACTATCTTTAATATAAGTTTTGTTCAAAAAGTTCACACAAAGGCAAATGCATTTTCCGTATTTTTTTAATTTTAATTGAGTTTTGGACCTTTAGTCCAAATTAATATGCGTTTCGCTCAGGTACTACAGTTGGGCTCATCAGTTAGATGCTGTAGTACTTTTCTAAGACGCAATATATTAGTCGATGGTTACCGACACAAATAAAATTTACAGCTTTTAAGCACTGTGAATTATATTCTTCTAGGGGAATTCGGTTCGTATTTTTTTAATGCAACTCCCTAAATTTTGGATTATTTCCATGTGTAAGTATATACCTCGTTAATAAGCTTAATATGGCGCATCTAATTTTGAGCAACATTTTATTTTTCAACATAATTTATAGTATAGTAGCCCGTGGCGTAATGGTTAATCATTTAGACTCTCACGCCAAAGGTTTGGCTTCGATTCCCAGCCATTTTCACTAAAAAAATAAAACTGTTTCTTCAGGGCTACTACCGAGTATATCTTTCTCTTGTCATAGAATAGTACCGCTCTCTTTAGCTGTTCGTTTTTAGCAATACACTGTAGGCCCTCTCCATTCCAGTAAACACACACACAGGATTGGTTGAGAGATGTTCTAACTGTGTAAGTCAATAGGCCCTAGCCTAGTTCCTTATGAGTTGTTGCACAGCCAAATTCATTTTTTTTCCCCTAAAAATGCATACGAGTACATATAAATACAATTATACATGCACACTGCCTCAAAAAAAAAAAATCATTTAAAAAAATATTATGTACACATTGTTTTGACAACGCAATATTGTACTATTAAATTGAATGCTTAGCCATATTATTGCCTTAAGCTTCAACAGCAAGTTCGAGCGATCGGGTAGTGCACATAATCAGTATAAAAATAAGCTCAACAAATCGCTTAAACCAAAATATTGGTTAAATCGAAGGATGCCATTGAAATATTCAATGTTAGTGTTTTCCGCAGATGAATTATTATTATAATTATATCTTTTCAAATAAATGTACAAAAAAATACATAGATTACACCTAACAAACATCTGAAATAATTCAACCCGAAATGCGGTATTCAGTATTATTGAAATACGCTTTAGGCCAGATTTTGGTTTTCGAATCGTTTCCTGATACCCAGTACCACCAGCATCCACATTAAGCTCTTTTTCGTTATAAAATTGATGTATATGCAAATAAATTGTAGATAGCCTAGTGGGATGCGGTCCATTATTCGTATTATTTGAAACAAAAAAAAGTATAAACACTAATCTTTTTTCATTATAGTAATTAATAACCTAGAGCTCAGCGAGCTCTTTAATGAATCCAGCTTACTAGGAGTTTAAACTCTTTCATAATCAGCTATCACAATGGTCCAATTAGTATTGATAAATAAATCGAATGAATTTGGTGATGAGTGCACTTATGGCGTTCGAATTTCCAATTATTTGATTCTGCACACGATTCGTTGTGGTGATAAATTTTATTTTTTCTTTTAATGGAGGGTAACATTTTTGTATACATACACGAGTACCTGCCAGCAGATGATGTTGCTGCTGAACTTAATTACCACGGGGATTAGGTCAACTCAAATTAAGTTCTTTAGCAATTTGGCATAATGAGCTATGTATGACGAGTTGGGATGATTCACTCCAAGAACGTTCTAAATTGTATATACTGAGAGAGAAAGGTACGAGTTAAATAATACATTTTTGTATTGCGCATTATACATATATGATACATTTATAATTATTTGCATTTGCATTTTCATAGTCTCTAGATTTCGATTTTCGGGAAAATGGCGAAGTTATTGGCCAAAATAAAATTTTCATTAAATTCAAAATGGCGGCTGAAGCTCCAGAGCGATTTTCCTGAAAACCAAGGTTCTTAATACTAATTAATTTTTTCTAAAAATGGTCCCGCCGATATTTATTGCCAAAAATGGAAATTTTTCGTATACCTCTATAGAAACATTTTTATGGTTTTCGATTGATGTTTTTTTCAGAATTCCTTAAAAGTTTAAATAGTATTATAAAATTTTTTTTTGAAAACTCAATGTTAGAAATATACTCGTGGTGTCGTGGGGTCAACACGTATAGTGTTTTCAGTTTTATTTAAACTTATTTTTTTTTTCATCTTGCCCAGTATTAAAAAAAAGCAGAGTAAAATGCCTTGTATTTGTAAAAAAGCTGTTCGCTATCAGCCAAAGATTAAATGTGAAGGCTGCAATAAGTATTTCCATTGCAATTGTGTGAATATTGAACCTGAAGACATCGAGTTTTTCCTTAGTTCCAACAAGAATTTCGTTGAAGTGGTTGCGCTGATGTTCCCTCCGTACTTCAATCCCATCATCATCTGATTGAAGGCAAAAGAAAAAGCTCACCTGGCTTATCTGTTGAATTGCCTCACAATTATGTATCAGCGTTACAACTTATGTCACCGCCACAACGCCACAACATTACCACACACCAGCAGTCCCATTTCCACAACGATCAAATCTCTTCTGCTGACTTACTACAAAATATGTCCTCGCCTTCGCACCTTAGTTCCTCAACCGAAGCAAAATCCATAGAAGAACACCCTGCTCAACAATAACATATTTCCCTCCAAAACTACAAAACTAAGGTTTCTCTGTACACGGGAGCAACCCAATACAGATTCTCTGCTACATCCTAGGCATACTTCAATCTTCTTGATCGTCGTCCGCTCTTGTTCAGACCTATACTGAGCATCCCGTCCCGAATAAGCAACTCGTCCACTAATATCATGTCACCAGAGTCCGACGAATGGGGTAGTTTTCAAATAGTTGTACCACTGTATTTGTGAAAATTAAAATTAAAAGAAAATCACATCGGCTAAAAACAATTTCCAAAATACTTGATTTCAATTTTCAAATTACTTGATTCACATTTTCTTGTATAAATAATAATTAGCTTGTTTCTTTTTATATTATTTTAATAGAAAAGTAGTTTAAATTCAATAAATATATCAAAATTACACAAAACAAATTAACCCGATGATTTTTAGAAGGATGAGGATGAGGCAAACAGTGATGTTTGTTTTTTTCTTGCATTACAGCTGTTCTTCAAATGTCATCTTGCAAATTAATAGTGCTGCCAAGTATTTCACTAAGCGCCTTGATCGTTTTTTTTTTCAACCGATTCCCCCGGGGATTGCAAAAAAACGCACCTATTGTTGGTTTAAGATCTGAAAATGGTGTCTCTTTGATAAGCCTCTCACAAGATGAAAGAAATAAACTCTTAAAACGCGTATGCAATCTGGAAAGTGAGATTAAATTTTTACATCAAGTAAGAAGAGAAAAATATGTGGAAATAGTTGGTAATCCCAATGTAAACAATGAAACTGCTCTTGATTGTGCTCTTCAAGTGTTTTCAAAGGGTGCCGCCATTGACTTAAATATAGGTGACATTGACAATTATGTTAAAAATGTTAACAAATCGTCCAAGTCTGTTAAAAGTGAATCAAATATTATAATCATCAAATTTGTTTCTAAATTAAAAAATT
Source organism: Philhelius pedissequus (assembly GCA_910595825.1). Taxonomy (NCBI): domain Eukaryota; kingdom Metazoa; phylum Arthropoda; class Insecta; order Diptera; family Syrphidae; genus Philhelius; species Philhelius pedissequus. Next base: position 170,522,489 of record OU343161.1, on the reverse strand, counting down.
AAAAAAAAATGCTATTATGAATAATAAATCGAGTTATAAAAATAATTTAACTTCTAAGATTTTTGGTTATGATAATAATGGTAGAATTTTTGTTAATAAATCTCTTAATGGTATGGTAAGGTATATATTAAAAGCTCAAAAAACAAAACAAAGATAAAACGTATAAGTATGTTTGGGTCAAAAGGGTGGCAATGGCGCAGTGGATAAAGTGCTTGATTGCTAACTAGGACGTGTGGGTCCGACCCCCACGATAGGCGCATTCTTTTCTATACCTCCAATATTTATTGCATACCGCCCATGGCTTAAAATGAGACAGTCAATACCTGGTTCTCAAACTCACTGTGCCAACCTAGTGCCGTGCAATTCAGGTTGCATTTAAAAGACCTTAGGTCTTACAGGCAAATAGTGAAATTAAAAAAAAAAAAAAAAAAAAAAAAAAACGGGAGAGTTTATTATGTTATTATTAATTCGGAGGAAGACCTCCTAGCGCTTAAATATATGCAAGATCTTCAAATTAATTTGTCATTTATTCATTCTGTTAATTGTGCTGACGTTGACTCATATGACCAAGTTTTTGACCAAAAATATACAAACAATTTCCTTATCGTCCACCAAAATGTAAAAAGTATGCGTAGAAATTTCGATTGCCTTCTTGCTAATTTAAACTCTTTTGTAAGCATGCCGGAGTTTATTTTTTGATCAGAAACATGGATTTATGAAGAAGAAAAAAGTTTATATAATGTGGAAGGGTATGATTTTGTATCTTGCTGCAATAATGAATATGCTGCGGGTACACCACCCGCGCTTTTATCAAAACTTAAATTTTTGTGGAAAACTACAGTTATAATTTGAATAGTTGTGATGTTATAAAAGTGAAAGATAGTTCTAAAAAGTTGACAATATTATGTGTCTATAGATTTAATAATTCATCTTTTGACGTGTTCTTTGAAGAGTTGGAAAATTTGTTGTGAGGTGAGTCATCTAATGATGTTGTTTTTGTGGGTGATATCAATATTGAAATTTTACATAGTTCTATTCAAATAGATAATTATTTATATTTATAGTCTTCTTATGGTTTAGAATCTTGTGTGAACAAGCCCACTCGTATCTCGGATACTTCAAAAATTTGTCTTGATCATATAATGGTTCGTTTTTCTCAGTCTAACCTCCTACTCAGTAGCTCTGTTCTGGATTTACAATTGACAGACCATTGTATCACATGCATTAGTTTTGAATCTCCTATCATTTCAAGCTCAAATAATATATCATCTTATTCTTCTTTTGTTAAAACTGATTTTGCAGCTTTTAATAATCTACTGCGTCTTGAAAGCTGGGAAAATGTTATGAGTGAAAGTGATCATACTAGAGCTTATGGCTCGTTTATTGGAGCTCTTTATAACTATGACAATTTGTGTTCTAAAACAGTAATCAAAAGATATTATAAATTCAAAAGCTGAAACCTTGGATAAGTTTTGATTTGCTCAATAAAATAAAAGAAAGAATAAAATTTATAAGAAAAACTTTAAACATCCATCAGATGCTAATATTTTGCATTTTAAAGTATAAAATCCTTTGTAATGTTATTTACAAAGATGTTTTCAAGTTCAAGGGAAACTCTAAACAAGAATGGAAACTGGTAAATGATATTCTAAATAAATCATCACAAACTGACCAGATTAAAACATTAAATAGTAATTGATCTTTTTATATCAAATCCCAAGGATGAAGCGGATAAATTTAATTACTATTTTTCATCTATTGACTCAAAAGTAGTGTCAGACAGTTGTGCCGCCCTCATTGATTGCGATTGCTTAGCTTACGAGGCGTCATCTTCTAGAAGCTTCTTTTTCGATCCCATATCATCCTTTGAATTGTACGAAATTATTATCTCGCTCAAAAATTCTGACTCTTACTTCTCATTGCTTTTCAAATAATTATGTTAAGAAAATAACTTTTAATATTTCCGATGTCGTGTGCCATATCTTTAACACCAGCATTAGTAAAGGTATCTTCCCAGAGGACTTGAAACAAGCTGAAGTGATACCTTTATTTAAGAAAGGATATAAAATATCGCTAAACAATTATAGGCCTATTTCATTACTGCCTGTCTTTTCGAAGATATTTGAAAAGGCTGTTAAGAACAGAATGATGAACTAGCAAATCTCAATATGGCTTTCGTAGTGTCATGTCTACCGAAGGAGCCCTTTTAAACTTATCTTCAAATATTTATGATATTTTTAATAACAGAAAACTAACCGCGGCTCTCTTTATAGATATTACATAAGCATTTGATACAGTTACACAACTACTCACATATCAATCCAAACGCTAAAAGGTCCAACTACCCAACATTCTGCTCAGGACAGAAAACCAAAATTTTTTTGCTCTTACGCTTGGGTCACACTTACATCACACACGGCTATCTCGTACCAAGAACTTCTCCTGCAAATTGTCTCCTATGCAACACAAACCAAACAATCTTGTGTATGATTGACCTAAAATCAAAGATACCGCAAAAATACTAATTCCCAACTCATCATTACCTTTATTACTACAAAACCCATCAGAAGATAACATTAACTAAATCTATGAACTTATTTGTAAACTCAAAATAGATAATGACATTTAAGATTTAATTACAAAATTCATTTTTATCTTATATAAGTTAATTATTATACCATTAAATATTTTAATTTGTGTTTTTATTTAAGTATGATTGTCCTGGTGGCTTAAGGTCGTTAAATTGTATTAACATTATAATTTAGTTATGTGTTAATTAAGTTATAAATAAATAAGGAAAAAAGATACAGTTGATCATAAAATATTATTAGACAAACTCTATAAATGCGGGTTCATGGGTGAAATGCTAAATTGTTTCAGTTCTTATTTAACTGGTAGAGGACAAAAGGTTAAAATTAAGGATCAATTTAGTTCTAACAGTACAATTTCCTTAAGAGTTCCGCAAGGCTCAGTGCTTGGGCAAACCCTTTTCTTAGTTTTTTATAAGCTCAACTTTTTTGCAAAATTATCGTTGCATAGTAGGTGCGTTCGCTGATGATATGGCTTTTTCATTTCAAAGTAGTTCTCCTCTCCATTGACCTTGAAATTGTAAGTCAGTGGTTCCAAATGCACAAAATGGTAATTAGCGAGAAAACCAAAATTATGTTTTTTAATGTAGTAGGCAACGAACTATATTTTGGTCGTTTCAAATTTCACTGCGCAAACTGCAATAAATTTAATTACAGTAAGCTTTCTTGTAACCTAGGAACAAATTCTCAAACACTTCATGAGTCGCAAACCTGTTCAGAAAATTGTTTTGAAATTGAGTGTGTTAAGTCCTTTAAGTATTTAGAAGTTTTTGTTGACAGGAAGATGAGTTGGTCTGTTCACACAAATGCACTCAAATCGTATCTTACTTTTATTTTACTTCCTGTAATCATATTGTTCACAGTTACTTCTTAGGTGTGTGTACTTTGGCTTAGTTCACTCAAAGCTTGAATATGGAATAGTGTCTTGGGGTGGTACACATGATAGCAAATTGAACTCACTTCTAGTTTCTCAAAAACACGTCATTCGTCCTATTTGTAAAAAAAAGTCGCAGAAGTAACAGCCTACCACTTTTTATAAAGCTTAATGTTTTGCCTCTTAGGCACTTATATTTTTATAAAGTTTTAAAAAATTTTTCGCAAGTTCTGGGTATCTGTTAAATAGGTATTATTCTAACTTCGACCTCAGAACAAATTATCATAATCCTGCGTTAACACCTCGCCACAACATCCAAATATTCTTTAATTTTTTTACCTCGATTGGTTCAAGACTTTTTAATTGCCTACCCACTTACTTAAGGGATATACGTATTCAATCCATTTTTCTTAAAAAAGTAAAGCTTTGGCTTTTAGACCTTAATTATGCAAATTTTAATAATCTCTTATCTGTTTCTATCTACCAACTGTTTGGCTATATAATAAAATAAAAAAAAAAAAACAAATAAAATCTTTCTTATTAAAGTAATAATTTGTAAGGACTCTTGTCGTGACCCCACATCACTTAATATATTTTGTATGTAAATTTTGAGTTATTGTAGGTTTATTTATTAGAAACTTACTGCTTCTCTGGCTGTCTTCAACTCTAGTTGAGATCTATAGATTGCAGCCTTTTATTAATTTTTGTATTATTATGTAGTCAATGCAAATTATTATATAGTTTTAAAATTGATAGAGAAATAAATTAAAATTGAATCGAATTGAATAAAATTGATTTGAATTGAATATATAATAGCCTTAAGATTGAGAATTTTCTATATATTTATGATAAAAACCTCAGAAAATAATTTGGAATAATAAGTCTGGTTTTTTGCATAAGCATAAAAATAGTTGTTTTAATAAAACAAATTACATTAATATGATGTTTACAGAACGGCAACTTGATTTAAGCTAATTACATTAAAATAAAATATGAGGCAAGTTTCAAAAAATAAAAGCAATGGATATTATTTTATATTCGAATTAAATAACCTTAACTAACACCGCCTCTTAATTTTATAAGAATACCTTACTTTATGTATCTGCATTCATAATTGAAATTATTGATTTAGAAAAATCATTGAGGTAAATTTAAATTTCTCGTAGTTTTTCGAATTGAATTCGATTAAGTCCTTTCGTTATTATTCGGCAACTTGGTCACCAGTTGGAATGTATTTCAGTTTAACAGGTCCATTCGATTGTATAGCGAACGACATGATATTTTACTGCTACGTATTTCAATCGTTTATGATTCTTTGATTTTTCTGCTGCGTAAATACATGATTGATTATTTTCATTGATGATCGTTAATTCATTGGCTTCGATGTTCAATTCACGAAGAAATTGCTTAATCCACTCAGCTTCATTCATTGCTTCAACAATTTCTGCATATTCGGCTTCAGTGGATGATTGACTAATTGTACGTTGCTTATGGGTGGGCCAGGTAACTGTGTTACCAAATAGTTTAAAAACAAATCTTGACGTTTATTTACAATCGTTTTTATCTCCAGCCCAGTCTGAATCAGCATATCCGAGTAATGTATCAGCTTCTTCAGTTTTGCGATATTCCAATTTAAAGTCTAATGTAACTTTTCCATCGTAACAACTTTGGAATCTGCTGAAGTAATTTGTTGCTGCACATAAGTCCGGCTTGTTGTTAATGTTGCATATGTTAAACAACCGATTAGCTCTCGATATGGTATATTGGCATTGGTAATTGTATCACTTGCTTCCAATTATAAACCTTTTGCAATACGTGTTGACACTGTTTTACTTTCGTTCATGTCAAATTTTTTAATAAAATTTTTCAAAAATTGTCCTTGACTCAATTTTATGATTCCATTTCGCTGATCATGTTCAATATGCATTCCAAGAAATTATTCAATCTTACAGCTACTATATTTATCGAATTTTGTATATAAGCAATAGTCCGATGCTCAGCGCTTGAACCCTATGTGTGTAATGAATTTATTAAATTTCTCGTTCCACATACGTGATGCTTGTTTTAGTCCATACTTTGGGGTCCTTAGCATAACCATCTGCTTGTTTCATATAGATTTCTTCAGTCAAATCGTCATTGAGAAATTTTGCTTTTACGTCCATTTGGTGAATGTGTATAATGAATTGTGTAGCCATTGCAACTAAAATACGCAATGTTGGTAATTTAGCTACTGGTGCATATGTTTCATTATAAACGAAACCATCTTTGTTTGAACACCCTTTGGCAAATGGCAACTAATCTGACTTTGTATTTGTCAACTTCACCATTGGCTTTGCGTTTCAGTTTAAAAATCCATTTGCTCGGAATAGCCTAGCGATTTTTCGGTAGTTCACATAAATTCCATGTATTGTTCGTAAGTAATGATTTATATTCACATTCAATAACCAATTTCCATTCGTGCCAATCATGACGTTTCCTTGCTTCTTCAATAGATGTATACGAATTTAAGAAAACACAACAATAAAATTAAAAGAAAAAAAAACATAAAATTTAAAATCATGAATGTCGTTGTATCATTTATTGGAACTAATAAAAAAAGAAACAAAAATAAAATATAGCATAAGGATTTTGTCTGGTCCCGGAACTGACCTGAAAAGAGTAATCAAAAATAAACATCTATTTGCCTTGTTTATATATATAGATATATATGTATATATTTAATATAAATACGTATCAGGAATTTTTGTGTTTCCTAATAGTAATTTACATATTTACATGCCAAGAAAGGGAAGAAGAAAAGAACAGAAAGAATAGGTAGGTACATTTAGTTTTTGTTTCCAAAATAATAAGAACATAAGTAAATAAATAAAACAAAAAAAAACCTTTGGATATACATGGGTAACGGCAATACATCGATTAACCCAACTTGAAGTAACTTGTACCTAAGATACTTCCTCTTATTAAACTGAGCAGCAAAAACCCACTTCTCAGTATATTTGTGGGAGAGCGGTACCACCACGGCAAACCCGAAAAAAAATAGTGATCGAATCAATTATTATACACTTTTGTATATTCTCAGTAAATTTGCGGGAAAACGGTAACATACACAAAAAAAGAACAAGGAAATAAACACTTTGCATGAATGTAAAATACCCCTTTCCTACAAAATAAATAGGCCATGTATGTACACGCAATATACCCATAGGCAAAATAAAAGCAAGATAAAATAAATTGCACGACTGGATCGCACGAACTTGCTCTTATGTTCGATCACATCGAATGCAAAAGATTTCTGTTAAAAATCTAAATATATATTTAAAGCAGTTTTTTACTTCATTTTTTATATATACAAAATATCTTTAATTTTTTTCTAAAAAAAAATTGGTTTAAATATTATAATATAAACTTAAAAACAAAATATTAAATCGGCTTAATCAAAGAAAAAATAATTCAAAATTCTGAAATAAATATTTACTTAAACCAATTTAAGCTAAAAAAAAAATACGCCATTTTATTTGTTGGATAAATTTGAATTTATGAGAAAAAAAATTTTAATAATCTTTGGAGCGGTTTTTGAGAAAAAAAGATTTTTTTTAAATTTCTTGAAAACATTTTTCAAAAAAATTCAAAAACGCCAATTCATAGGTATTCAATAAATACATATAAATATAATTTTTGAAAAAAAATTTAATGAGCAGTTTTCGAAATACAGGGTGCGCCAGAGAAACTTACTTATTTGAAAGGTCAATAAAAACAAAAGTACTTCAATTATTGTTTAAATTTTTTTTTTTATTTGAGAATACAATATCCCAATTTTTTTTTCATGCAGTCTTGAAAATGACATCGGATAAATGGCGACCCCCATTGCGCATACACTGATGAAGTCGATTTTTGAAATTCGTCTCCACTCTTTGCAGCATATCAATCGGTTGTTGGCAATAGCGTCGCGAATGTTGTTCTTGAGGTGTGCTATGGTCCTAAGGTTCGTGCACAACAGCCAATTTATAGGGATGAAATCGAAGTTCTTCGTGGAGAATTCGTCGAACAGTGGTGTCAGAAATTCCCATAACAGCTGCGTGTTTGCGAGCCGAACGCCGGGGAGAACGCACAACTGACTGCCTCACTCTTTCGATATTTTCCGGAGTTCTGATGGTCCGTTGAAAACCATTTCTGGATTTAGCGACACTTCCACACTCACGAAATAAGTTTACCCACGACAGAATCGAATTACGGGCAGGAACGAGTCTGTTGGGAGGAATTTCAAAGCGAGCGCGGAAGGCACGTTGCGTAGCCACAAGTGAGCGACCGTTAGAAAAGAATCTCTCGACTTCGAAGGCCCGCTGCTCTCTAGACCAGAGCATGATGGAAACTGACTGGAGGGAGAAACAAACTTGGAAACTTCCCCCTCCAGATGTGCCCCCTCTCGCACCTATAACCGCCCAAATCACCGCGCGGGAATTTTTTCAAATAAGTAAGTTTCTCTGGCGCACCCTGTATAATTAAAAAAAAAAATTTTTTAATGTTTTAAAAATTCAAAAAAATACTAATTAAAAATATTGGTACGCCATGCATTTAATTGATTATACCTATGATATTTTTGTAAAAAATTGCGAAATGTAAATAAAAATCAATCTTAATCTAAATCTAAAAAAAAAAAAAAAAATCTAAATCTATTGGTACGCGGTATAATTTGGGCAACCTAAACTTATATATGTGTGAAATTTCGAAAGAATCGGTTGAGCCGTTTATAAGATAGTCGAACGCAAAAAAAAAGTTCCTATGGAAAGTACAGTTTTTAGACATTTTTATAATTTTTTTTTCAACCATATTGTTTGAACGTAACAGTTATATGGCAGGTACCGTTATTTTTTGAGCTAAAAAAAATGTCTATTTCCCCTCTGTATACAATACCTAAAAAACTCTTTATACCAAGTTTGAAGCAATTCGGCCCACCCGTTTGGGCTGTAGGTGTCTATACATACATTGGGGGTGGCCGTGCCGCGATAGTTGTGTGCTCGCCTGTCAACCTCGTGGTTGCAGGTTCGATTCCTGCCGTTGTCTATGTCTTCTTATATTCCATTAAGAACCAATTCTAAAAATTGTCATAAGATAAGTTGCTGTTTGCTCATTACATGCTGTTTAGGCATAACACTAACAACATGTGATTGAGTAAACTAGCATACCCATAAAATATGACAACGAAATAAAAAAATAATGCGAATTATAAGGGACATAAATAAATAAGACACGGAAATTCTCTCCGCATTAGTTCAGCCGCCATCCCTGGAGATAAATCTGAGACATCAACCAGCTCTAGTCTCAGAAGAACGCACAACACATCTCTCCTATCATTCTTTCTCTTCTTCCACCGGAGACCATCGCTGTGTTAAGAAAAACATATAAAGGGTATTCATAATCCCTTGAGCGCGTGCAAAGTTATAAAAAAAAAAAAAAAAAAAAAATACAGACAGACATACAGACGGACACAATTTGTAGACCATCTTTTTTCGTCTTCGCTATCATCGTAATGTCATGTTTGATTGTTATCTCAAAACTTTTTTTTTTCGACGAATGCATAACTTGCCTTAAAGTACCTACTCGTATAATCGCAAGTAAAAAAGCCACCCATACACCAGCGGTCAAACACAACTTAAAAAAAAACAATCGCACAAATAATATACATAGCTACTCCCTTTTAGTTAAAAATTACGAATATTTCTTTTCTTAGAATCAAATTAAGAAACACAATGAAAACTCACCTTGAGTAGTAAAAGCAATAATTAATTTTTAAAAAATCAGATTCAAAACTTTTTTTTTGTCTTCTTTTAATGCGCACTCCCGAACAGATCACCCCTGACTGGCTGACACGACCTTTTGTAGTCACAATCGCAAATAAGCCATACTAAGATCGGTTACCTTCGTACGTTTCACCTCCCAAAAGACATTTGCATACATTGTTGTATTTGTACCTGTGAAACTCTATCCAGGAATAGAAGTGAAATCGAAAAAGAAAACAAAAACAAATTACTAGGGCTGTGGTGTCTATGGATCTATAGGAAGAGGAAAAGAAAAGATTCTTGTGTGCGTTTTTATCAATGTTTCTATTGGAAGAGGAACGGAAAAGTTACTTGTGTGCGTGTTTCAGCTTGTTGGCAAATATCAAAAGACAGCAGAGGTTTCGGGTCCTTATGTTATTAGTTTATGGTCACAATAATCACTCCCATTCTACCTCTTTTAGATCGCTGTGTATTCTTGAAATGCACATCCCCAACCACAGTGAATGGGGAAGATATTTACAATATGAGATTTTAGGTTATTATTTTCGCGGATGATATTCATATTACAGAAAGTTTAAATTTTTTTCGGAACTTACCGCGTTAAATTTAAGAAATATTTTCAATTTCTTTTTCTTTTTCCCGACGTTTCGAAGAACTTTCAAACTTCGTGGTCACGGGATGAGACTGACGATTGATGTATGTTGTTTTAGTTATTGTTTTTTAGCTCTCGCTCTCAAATAGTACCGGTGCGTAGATGTTGTTGCACTTGGATTGCTTGTGGGTGGTGTACTCGTTCTAGGTTGTTGTTGCGTTGAGTCGATATATTCTTGTACACATGCAAAGCTTACGATATCGGCTACAGGTTTTTTGATTGGCTTTACTTTTGTTTTACTTATGAGAGGATCCCACGTTGGCGATAATTTAAAGCTAGAATCTCTATTGAAATTTGTATGTTTCTTAATTTCAATTGCTTCCCTGACAATTCTTGGTACATAAAATCTTTCATTTGCGATTGATCTGGCTTGATCAAAACGGATAAAATGATCGTCGTTATAGGCCAAATGTTCACATATTGCCGATTTTGTGACAGCGTTGTTTTGGATAGCTTTAATATGTTCGTTTAATCGCGTTTTTATACCTCGTTTCGTTTCACCAATATAAGAAGACCCACAACTGCAGGGAACAGAGTACACACCAGGATTTTGAAGTGGAATTTTGTCCTTAGGCGATCTTAAAAGTTGGCGAACCTTGGTTGGCGGTTTAAAGATGGTTTTTATATAATATTTTCGTAAGATTCGCCCAATTCCATCCGTTATGCCTTTAATATAGGGCAAAAACGCCCTTTTTTCTAATGCTGGAGGTAGCAAATGTTTCTGTGAGCTGCCTCATTCTCAAAACAACTCCAAGTTAATAGAGTTAATTGACATATGCCTTACATCAGGATATTTCTTATATAGTGGTAAATATTATTTACAAATTGATGGTGTTGCAATGGGCTCACCTATTGCACCAATAATTGCAGACGTTTGGATGCAACACTTTGAGGAATTGGCATTGGAAACAACATTAATAAAACCAACTATTTGGAAAAGGTACGTAGACGACACCTTTTGCGTACTCAAGAAGGATCAGGTAGAAAGTTTTCTGGTACATCTTAATTCCATCCACGAAAGAGTCAAATTTACAATGGAAAGAGAACAAGAAAACACTTTAGCTTTCCTGGACGTTAAAGTCATAAGAAAGCAGGATGGTTCGATCGGCCACACAGTGTTCCGAAAAGAAACTCATACGGACAGATATTTACATGCTACATCACACCATCACCCAGCCAACTTAACATCGGTTGTATCTGCTCTTGTGAACCGTGCTCACAAAATTTGTGACCCCGAACACCTTAAACAAGAGTTGAAGCATATAGATATTACACTTGAAAAGAATGGCTACAGCTACAAACAAAGAACATTGAGACCCAAACCCAGCTCACAGAAACATTTGCTACCTCCAGCATTAGAAAAAAGGGCGTTTTTGCCCTATATTAAAGGCATAACGGATGGAATTGGGCGAATCTTACGAAAATATGATATAAAAACCATCTTTAAACCGCCAACCAAGGTTCGCCAACTTTTAAGATCGCCTAAGGACAAAATTCCACTTCAAAATCCTGGTGTGTACTCTGTTCCCTGCAGTTGTGGGTCTTCTTATATTGGTGAAACGAAACGAGGTATAAAAACGCGATTAAACGAACATATTAAAGCTATCCAAAACAACGCTGTCACAAAATCGGCAATATGTGAACATTTGGCCTATAACGACGATCATTTTATCCGTTTTGATCAAGCCAGATCAATCGCAAATGAAAGATTTTATGTACCAAGAATTGTCAGGGAAGCAATTGAAATTAAGAAACATACAAATTTCAATAGAGATTCTAGCTTTAAATTATCGCCAACGTGGGATCCTCTCATAAGTAAAACAAAAGTAAAGCCAATCAAAAAACCTGTAGCCGATATCGTAAGCTTTGCATGTGTACAAGAATATATCGACTCAACGCAACAACAACCTAGAACGAGTACACCACCCACAAGCAATCCAAGTGCAACAACATCTACGCACCGGTACTATTTGAGAGCGAGAGCTAAAAAACAATAACTAAAACAACATACATCAATCGTCAGTCTCATCCCGTGACCACGAAGTTTGAAAGTTCTTCGAAACGTCGGGAAAAAGAAAAAGAAATTGAAAATATTTCTTAAATTTAACGCGGTAAGTTCCGAAAAAAATTTAAACTTTCTGTAAGATATTTACAGTTTGAAATTAAGTAAGTTCAAGAAGTATATAGATATACATATTTTATTAGATCCGAAGCTGACTACAAAAATAGACTTAAGAGATTCTAAAGGAAATCATTTAATTTAAAGTGCGATATTGAAACCAATATGAGAGAAAATTATTTCTATTGCGTAGTTACTATTATCTTACAGATGTGGGATCATTTTCTACATACTCTTGTGCGGACAGTGCAAATTTTGTATTAATGCAAATTGATTCCGCAAGTAAATTCATTCTAATTGGCATGTTATTTGTTTGAACACTGTGAATTCTATCTTAATAATACCTAATTGATGGAAACCTTTTCAGTATATTGCCGTTTGTCTTCATCAGTATTTCCAACTTCGACACTATCGTTTGATGTCTGAACAGCTGTAGCTTCTTCATTACCATCGCTGTCAAATTCTATAACCGCCTTCGAATTCGATAAACCATTGATTTCTGCTCGATTCAAAATTAACTTTTCATTAAATGTCACATTTTGGCCAGTTGATCAGCTTATTGTTGTCAATATCCCAAAGTCGATAGGAATTGTTAAAAGCATAACCCATCAAAATCCATTTATTTGCTTTCGGTTCTAATTTCTTTCGTTTTTCAGATGGAATATGATAATTACAAATTGTACCAAAAATGTGTATGTTGGATATGTTCGGTTTTTGATCAAACCAGAGTTCAGCCGGTGTCTTTTAAATAAATTGTTTACCGAATGGTTGATGTAATTTGCTGCAAGAACAGCTTCATTCCAAAATTTTCGATCTAAACCAGTCACAGAATTTTTTTGAAATTTAAATTTTATATGTATATTAATAATATCAATGAAGAAGAAAACGCAAACAATATTTTAAATATTATTTTTGTTTTGTTTTTCTGAACTTTGTGGATTATATAAATTTTATGAACTTTAGTCCAAAATGCGTTTCGCTCGAGCACGATTAATAATATCTTCAAAATGGCGTTTCAATTTTTTTTTATAAAAATGTTTTCAAAATGTTATACATAAAAAATTAATTTATTATAAGACCGCTCCAACGATTTTTGATATATTCTTATTTATCCATGAATTCAAATTGTATCTTTCTTTTCCCCCAAATTATAACGACTAAACAATATAAAAACATTTAAGTATGTGTATTATTCGTTTATTAAATACAATGTAGGCCCTCATACATTTATATGTACGTAAGTATGTGGCTTTAAACATCACATGAATCTTATGTATGTATATTGCACCTAAACGATGAAGTTGTAAATATATAGCTAGTCGTACCTACACACCTACGTCCTTCAATTTCATTATTATATGTACATGCTTACATACTTAGGCTCCATCAATACGTATATATATGTAGATACATTTTACTCTCAAGACCTTGCAGACTGCAGAAATGCTGCTGAGTTTTGGACAGTAGTTAGAAAAATTAGTAAAAAGCGTAACAATCAAGTTATTTCACCCATTGAAATCGAAGACCTTGCAAAACACTTCAAAACGTTAACAAAAGACAATTTCTCTTCCACATTCCAATTTGCCAAACCTTTTTATGAGAACGAAGAGGTGGACGCACCTTTTTCTTGTGCAGAGGTTCGACTTGTATTGAAAGAGCTGCAAAACAACAAGTCTCCAGGATCGAATGGCATACCTCAAGAGTTCTATAAAATAGACACTTCTATTTTTATAGTGACTCTAACAAAAGGTTTAAACCACGCATACGATTCAGCTTATTTACCGCTCTATTTCAAAGAAGCCATCATTTGCCCAATTTTTAAAACAGGTGACAGGGAATATGCTGCCAACTACAGAGGAATATCATTGCTGAATTCATCAATGAAAATTTTAACGAAACTTCTCTGCAAACGGCTTTATGATTGGGTTCATAACAACAACTTACTAAGCGAGTCGCAAGCTGGGTTTCGAAAGAATTACTCGACCATAGATCAAATCTATTCGCTTACCAATATAGCTGAGATCTTTATAAAATCTAAAAGAAAACTGTACGGCTTTTTCATCGACTTCAAGGCGGCATTCGATACCATAGACAGGAAAGCACTTATGCTAAAGCTGTGTAACAAAGGAGTATCGTCAAAGTTTTTGAACGTTTTGGAAAACCTCTATAACTCAACAACTTCTGCAGTCGCTTTTGGATCCAAACAATCCGAACAATTCGAAGTGGAAATAGGAATGAGACAAGGATGTAATCTGAGTCCTTTATTATTTGCTTTATTTATAGATGACTTAGAAGAGGTATTGCAGGGTGGAGCACGTGTTTCAGCGGATCTTTTAATCAAGGTATTAATGTTCGCCGATGATATTGTGATGCTAGCGGAGTCGCCTGGTAGTCTCCAATTGATGATCAATAGATTGTTCGAGTACTGCAACAAATGGAGGCTCCAGGTGAACCTAGAGAAGTCTAAAGTCATGATTTTTCGTAGAGGAGGCGGCCGAAACGGCCGCAGTGAAACCTGCAAATTTGGAGCTCAAAACATCGAAGTCGTAAATGAATACAACTATCTTGGTATGCGGATATCTAGAAACATGAACTGGCAAAATCATATGATTGATAAGTTGGCCAAATCGAAGCATGCATTAAACGCAACATGGAGGACTGTGGTTCACTGTAAAGATGTTCACTACGAATCCAAATATCGTATTTTTGAAACCACAGCGAAAGCGATCATGTGTTATGCAGCTCAAGTTTGGGGCCATAAGGAGTTCGATGAAGTTGAGCAGCTTCTGCGCTATTTCTTAAAAAGAAGCTTGAAACTACCTAATAGAACTGCGAATCACATACTAATGCTAGAGACAGGTCTACCATCTTTATTTATTTCAACTCTGAAAATACAGATAGACTATATTTTAAAGACTATAGCAATGGATGATAGGAGACTAACAAAGAAAATTACGATGCTTGTGATTCAAAAACAAATATCATGGTTCGAGCCATGGAGAGATCTAGCAGATTACTGTGGACATCCACTATTACTCCGAAGCGATAGGATGGAAACGTGGAAAAGCGAACTCTATAGCCTCATATCGTTAGTGGACGAAAGAAAGAGAGAGGATTATACTATGAAAGCCAGGGACATATATGCAAGGCTAAACTATAACCTGTTACGAAATAACTACTTCAGGGCGGAGTATCCAACCGATCTCATGTCACTAGTTTTAAAAGCAAGAGGGGAGATACTTCCCCTGAACTATGTTCCTCATAGGAGTGATTTGGAAGAAATGTTTGGATTATGTAACACTAGAGAACGCGAAAACGTGTTCCACTTCGTGGGAAGATGTCCTGTTTTGGTGGAAACCAGAAGGAGTACACTTGGAAAAAACTACCTTAGTGAAGAGGAAGTCATAGATGTTTTAAACGGAGTTTTAGACTGGGAATCCCTTTACAAGTACACCAAGCTAGCACTTAACTACAGAAAACGGATCTTAGAAGAACTTTTTTAATTTTATGTTTCAATTTTGTATATTAAACAAAATTAATTAATTAATTATTAATAATTGTCAACTGACAGACGGCGTAAGCCATGTTTGAAAAATGAATGATACAATAAACTTTTGTAATTTGTATGAAATAAAATCATTTGGAACCTAACCTACATTTTACTCTCCAAACTTACATAATTAAAATCTATAACTTAGATTTAAATATACATTTGTAGGTAGGTTCCTATGTAACTATTCCTTGAATCATCCATTCGACAATTCATTATAATATGAATCAAAGTAATCTTACCTACATAGGCTTTAAACCTGCATAGGATAACTACACCTAACTAACTAAACCTCAATGGTTAGCTATATTAGAGTTGTTAGCTACAAGAGCAAGTTGCATTTTATATCTATCAAATTTGACTTTGAAAAACTAATACAAATTCTCTCTCGAAATAGTGAACAAAAACAATCTCGAAATACTGAACATGCCTATTTTTTATTACTTTACCATATCGAGCGTCTACTGTGTTAAACTATTTCCATTCTTCCTACGCTCCTTGTTGATTTGTTTTTTTTTTTATCAAAATCGACACATTTTTACTAGAATTATAAATAGTAACTACAAAAAATAAAATGAGTACACGGCACAAAGAAAATTACATATAACCGATTACATAATGCACATGCGAGTATAATATCCTTGCATTATCACCATTCCGAGACAAAAGTTACGATTTCATAAACTTCAAACAAATACCTAGCCAGGTGTACAGGGTTCATACATATTCAACTTCAGGTTCATAGATGCAGAGATATGCCTTTTATAAAGTAAAAGCTATTTTCATTCACAACATTGTATGACTGTATTAGTATTGCCTGTGTATTGTCACATCTACCCCTTTAATTTTCCTCTTATACCACAAGCAAAACAAAACCAACTATTTTCTCCAGAAAACTCTGGCAAAAATAAAACTCTACTTGAGAATTTCACATTCATTAAATTTGTATAAACAAATTCAACACGAATAAATTCATTCACCCCCATGTGGAATAGCTATGTGCAGTACTACCGATGCAATGTATCCAATGACTGCAAAACTTATTCCAGGAAACTAAATATGCCGAAGGCTAGCGGCAGTGGCAGTTGCATGTTGCTATCAGAAGAGCTAAGGATGGCTGTTATTTTATTCAGAAACCACCACAACACAAAAATATGTTCGTGGCAACGCTGGCATAGGTATATTTATAGAAAAAAGGTTAAAGAACTTCAAACTTCAAGGGTGACCCGTGTTTTAATATAATTTTTAATATAAATTTCTGCATATGTATGTTTGAAATCGTTAGGTGTGCACTGTGCTGCTGTGAAAGTCCTGAGGACTACTTGTTGATCGAAGAAATTCTGGGGATATGAGGGAATTCCAATGGGCCCGGCTTTTAGTTGGGAAGCGTACATTTAAAATAAATATCAAATATGTTTACCTTTTTATTTGGCAGATATTGGAATATCTGATTACACACATTTCAAGTTTTGCATTCGGAAAAAAATCGAGATTTCGATCAAACTTAACATTACGGGATGATAGAGATCACGAAAAAGTGGTTCCCGCAAAGTCTAAGCGGTTGGTTTCTCCATTAAAAAAAAAAATATTTTTTTAAAAGCAAGTTGCCTCGCCAACTTTTGATACTTATTGAATGCTCGGAAAATGCTGAAACCATTTGGATGCACGTTTCAAAGTTTGCTTTTATGATCGGGGTTGAGATTGTTTAAATTTTATTTAGTAAAATGCTAAACTGCCATACTGCCACCTTCATTATTTTATAATACATTTGGAAAGGGCACCAAAGGAAATGAATTGTTTGTAAGTAGATAGATAGATATATTTATTTCGTAATAATATTATCAAAATAGTCTGTGACTGCAAATTTACAATTCAGAGATTTGATACATTGGGTGATATGAATAAAACGGAAGTATTTACTACAAGTAAAAGATAATAGTAAATACTATAACTTAAAGCAAATGGTTAAATTTAAAGTATTTACTTCACTCCATACATAGTGTCCTTATGAATAAGTCGCAGCAACCGGCAGTAAAAAAAGCGAAGTCAGAGGCTATGAAAATATTCATAAATGAATATAAATCTGAAACTGGTGTTGAACTCAGCGAAGACCAAGTAAGGAAAAGGGTCAATAACTTTAAGTCGGATGTAAAGAAAAAGACGGACCTAAAGAAAACGGGGAATAAGCCCATTAAACTTAAAGAATGGGAAATAATATTCAAAGATATTTTGAGCGCTGATGAAAATCCCTCTATCTCTTGCATTCCTGGTAAGCATTATTTTATATCGATGTATAATACATACATATGCTTTAATTTTACTACTAAATTTTTGTATACATACATACATGCCTATGTAGGTGGTTTATCTGTGGGAGCAGATAATACCAATCAAGAAGAAACTGAGAGAGAAGTTCGTTTAACAGCAGATTTTCCAGATCAAACAGAAGATCTTTCACAAGATTCCCGAGTAACAAAGCAGAGGAGATTGAAGTTTGATGAGACAGATGAGACAAAAAATCTCACAAATGGAGAGCTTCAACTCTTGGTTTTGCTCGAGCAGTTGAAGATTTTAAGGATGCAACAAAAAGAAATGGAAATGAAAATCAACATGGGAAAAGAAGCAGACAACTCACAATCCTTCAATAGTTCAACTACTAATATAGTTACTGACAGTGGATCTACTTATTTCAATTTATAAAATATTTTACGCATTACTTTCAGTTTTATTGAAAGACAATAGTTTTTGGAATTTCTGTTAATGTTTGTTTAATCTGCACAGAATTTTTTAATTTTATTTATGACACATAGTAGAATTTCATTTCATTATAATTTATTTATTTATTTTGTATTTTTTAAAGATATAAATATATATGAACATACATATTAATGCACAATAAATTTCTAAACATTCGAGTTCAAAATAAGTTCTGCTAACTCCAATCTTTTTATTTGACCAGATCTTCGGGTTTCAAGTACACTGGCCATTACGTGTTCATCATCAACGGTGTTCCAATTTTCTCTGCTTTTTGATAGTAAATCGAAATTGTTGTCATCTCTCAAGTATTTTCCAATATTGTGCAAAACGAAACAAGCGACAATTATATTTGGAACGTTTTCTATGTGAAGGCGTATGCAATTTTGTAAGATTGGAAATCTTTTCTTCACTTGGCCAAAACATCTATCAATTATGACCCTTTCTTTTGAATGCAGTTTGTTGAAAGCTCTTTCTTGGTTACTCGTTGGGCTTTTAAAGGGTGTCATTAGCCAAGGTGTGATCCCATATCCTTCGTCTCCCAGTAAAATAATGTTTGTGGAGTTTCTCATAATGGGTTCCACAGCACTGTTTGTCCAAATTCTGGAATCGTGAACTGAGCCCGGCCATCGGCAATCAACACTTGTAAAATATTCCATTGAATTACAAGTTGCCTGGATATTAATGGAAGCATATCCTTTTCGGTTAATGTATTCTTCCGAATGAAATCTAGGTTGTAATATTTCCACTTGATTACAGTCCAAGGCTCCTATGCATAATGGGAACCTGTATTTGCTTAGCCAATCATTTTTTGCTCCCAGCTGTTCTTCATAGCTCGATGGTAATTTTATCCAATGAGAAGCTTTGTCTTTTATTAATTTTGCAACAAAATTAACTGTTCTGGATACAGTACTCTGATGAACGCCTATATCTTAACCAACGCCAACTTGAAATCCAGGATCTCCAACGTATCGTAAAAAAATTCGCATCTTTTCTTGATGAGTGATTGCCCCTCCCCTTGTTTCAGTTTGAGCTCCTTAAAAAGTATTATACATATGAACCATTTGTTCAACATAAGACTCTATATAAACTTGGCGACTAAGGGCAAGTTTTAAAACTTCGCCAGTAACTAAAAACCACTAACTCGTTTAACTAACGGAAGCCTATTGGTATAGTATCGCAACATACATATATAACAGTTTTCATAAGTGTTTGCTTCTTGTAAAATTATAAATTATATTTTAAGTTAACAGGCGTATAAGAAAATAGAAAGTTTTACACTATTTCCGAGAACTAACAAAAGGCTCCAAATAGTAAGGGTGTGTCAAGTTTTAAAACTACAAATTACGATTTTGCAATGACTTACCAATGAAGTATTCACTAAACCAATCTACGTTTTCCCTCTCAAAACGATAGAGTTGTTTAAGATTTGATTCTGAACCCGATCTTCGACTTTTATAGACTTTTTGTGAACTAACGCGTACAAATTCCGCCATTTCAGTACAGTCAACAGTAACTTAATTTTAATTTATATCAGCGACGTGAATCCTTTGAGAATCGAGTTAAGACTGTAAGTTTTTATGGTTTCGAAGCTACATAGTTATGTGTTTAAATCAAAAAAAGTATGTACTTTTAAATTTTCATGTTGCTATCCTTTGACTTTGAAAAAAAGAAGTAATTCCTACAGAAAAAAAGTACTTGCTACTTTTTATGCATACGGAATAAAGTATTTACTGAAAAAGTTCATCCGAAAAAAGTAAGTACTGTGGCCTCAAGTGAATACTTTATTTTCAGCATTTACTGCATTTTTATGCATATCAAATAAAGTAATTACTTAGAAATTCTCAAGTAAAAGCATTTACTATCTTTTATGCATATCACCCATTGTCTTACTACTGACACATTTTCTTGAATGAAATAAAAAATACAGTGAATTATAAGGCCAAATAGAAGAAAAAACCGAAAGAAAGCCAAAAGAAAAAAGAAAAGGAAAAAGAAACAAAATTTAACTGAATAAGTTATTTAAATAATAATAAAATAAACAAATCAATAAATTAACAAATATATAAATAAATAAATGTATTTAAAAAATAAATAAATTTACAAAAAAAAATAATTATTAAATAATTAAAATATAAAAATAAATAAATTAACAAAAAAAATAAATTAACATGTAGATACGAAATTATAAATACATAAAATTGAAGGTCATATCTTCAAAAAGGAAACAAAATATATGCATTTTTTATTGACTTTCGTGCAGCATTTGACTCAGTGGATAGAAGACCTCTCTTTCTAAAACTAAGTAACAAAGAAATATCATACAAAATGCTTAGGGTCTTGGAGAGTATGTACATGAATAACCAATCAGCAGTTTGGGGTGGAAACTCAATGTCAGAATGGTGGAACTTCTTCAGAAGTTAAACAGGGTTGCCATCTCAGTTCACTTTTATCGTGCCTTTTTTCGATGATCTGCTGACGAGCCTACCAGTTGGCTTAGATTTCAATAACTCAACTATTAAAGGCCTATTATTTGCAGATGACATAGTGCTACTTGCGGAAACACCAAATATGTTACAGTTAATGATCGATAGACTTGAAGAGTACTGTAAGCAGTGGAATTTAACCGAACCAACATTGGCAGATATACAATGCAAGAAAAGTGGAATCTAGGGTCAGACCAGATAGAAGTAGTTAAAAATTACAGATATCTAGGAGTCACACTTACACCCAAGCTTTCATTTAACGTTCACCTTCAAAACAAACTAAAAGAAACTAAAAAAGCTCTTAGTTACTCGTGGAAAACAGTTCTAAGTATTTAGAAAAGATATCCCGATAAGTTCCAAATATAAACTTTATGAAGCCACTGCCAGGTCTGTCATGTGCTATGCGTGTCAGGTATGGGGGTATGAAGAATATGAAGAAGTAGTGAAATTACAAAGATTCTTTCTGAAACATATCTTTAGATTACCAACAAACACACCCACGTACATGCTTCATATCGAAACAGGTCTTCCGCTGCTTTGGTTATTTACTCTAAGGCTCCATTTCAAGTACATTCCAATAATAATCGAACTTCCAGATCACCGTTTTCCAAAAATTGTCCTTCAACTACTAATGACAAAAAGAGCTAATTTTGTGCAAAAATGGCAACAAATCGCTGAAGAACTTGTAATTGAAGTTGCATTAAGATGGGAATATAGATTAGAGTTGGAACTCATATTTTGACTTCATTTTAAAGAAGCTGGATTTATAGAAAAAGCTACAAGTTCTACAACCCGATTCCTCTACAAACAACTTAATCTGTGTTTAAACGAAAACAACTATTTCAATGAAAAAAACAATGTTGATCAAATAGGAACAATCTTCAAGGCGAGCGGAGAACTACTGTCTCTTAATTTCAGACCTTACAGATAAGATCTTCCAATAAGCTGCTCTGTGTACAATCTAAGAGAAAAGGAAGATGCGTTTCATTTTGTGGGAAAATGCCCTATTCTCTGGACTGCACACCCATATAACAGTATTGCTTGCAAAATGACTTTATTAATGATAATCTTATTTTCATTTGTGAGTGTAGATTTTCGATTAATAAAAGGGTAAAGCATCTTAATAGCAATACTCAGTTGTTTAAAAGTATTTTGGATATGATGGTTATGTAAGTTTTGTGTCTAGATGAACACCGAGATACTTTACGGATTGCTGCCATGCTATTGAGGTACCACTTATTTGACGCTGACTGCTGGGAAGATAGCAAGATTTTCTTTTTCACTGCAGTTTCGTCAGTTTAAATAGCTGCTAGCTAGGTAGATCTGAAGTGTAGACATTGTATAGGGCTGGATCAAGTTCTGATATTCGGGGGACGCCACAATTAAAACAATAACATTCTAGAAAAAACACAATTTACATGAACTTGAAAACATCTACCGGATAAGAAACTGAACGATTATAGGCAAACACAAAGGAAAGCCAAACTGTATCATTTTATATATTATTCCATTGTGCCATCCGGAATCAAAAGCGTGAAAACCAAATTGTATGTCGGGACAACCAATGCCTTTTTCCAATATTGAGGGAAGTATTGAATTTTAAGACATGCTTAAATTATAAATGTTAAATATCTAATTCCAATCTGAGGAAGTTGTTTTAGATATAAGAATTTTAATCTTTGGGTGTCCCTTCTATTTTCTGATTGACAAGTTGTTAATTACATTTTGAATGTTTTCTTCTTATACAAATGCATTAAGAGGAGCTAATACGTTTGTAGTATCAAATCTTTCGATTGCGCTACTAACTAGTTCATTAGTTTCAAACTCACAAAAAAATGTTGAGAAACCAAGTGATTTTTTGAAAAACTTGTACCAAATAAATTTGCTTTCTCAATACCTGTAAAAAATGTGCTGCAAGAATCTTTAAGAATGTGTATCTTACGGTTTTTGTTCTTAACTATCTTAACTATATTCCAGAATGGTTTAGCATTTTTATCCAGAATGCTTAATTTTGTGTTTTGCATCTGATAAATAATAAGTTTATTAAAATGGGAAACCATTGATTTAGAAAGAGTTTGACAGTATTTATGCCAATTTTTTGGATAAATGTTTCTAATTTTTATGAGTTCTAAGATTTGGATTGGAAGTTTTTTGAATACAGTTTTTTTTTTCTCTTTTCGGAATACTTTCATCAGCTGAACAAATATTAGCTTGGGTGAAGTTTTGTACAATGGAGTCAACATCGTCTTTACAAGACATTCTTTTGAGATTTGTGGTACCATTTTGGAGGTTTATTTTAATCTTGGATTTGAATGATTTCATGTCTATGAAATATTGAACTTCTTTTTCACCCAACCAAGAAAGGTTACAAAAAACAGGATTATGATCTGAACTGAGAGCACTAAACGAAACGGAGTCTGTTATTAGACCAGGGACATTTGACAAAAACAAGTCAAGAACAGAAGGAGTGCCACGAGAACCAACGGGAAAATAAGTTGGACAAGGTAGATACAAAATATTAATTGGTAATGTCAATGGAAAGTCAGCCAATATATTGTCCCATGCATTCGCTCTTACACATCCCCAATCTTTTATCGGCCGCCTAACAGAAATTCACCATTCATTGTGAAAAACTTTTTTAAATCCTGTTTGATCCATTTACTTTTAATATCCGACGAAGATCCACCACCACCAGGGAAATGAACAGAATAATTTTTTACTGTCTTCTGGTTTCTTAAGTTAATCAGAAGCCCTACATACATTCTCCACAATTCATGTTGGTATTACAGGTAATACAGGTAAGCAGACAATATGTAAACATTTATAAAAAATGTTGATTCTTAGAAGCATTTCTTCAAATTTGATTTGCTGGCCAGACCACGGGCATAACATATTCTCTTCTAATCAATATTTTGCAGTGTGTAAATGCTATACAATTTTGTAGAGTCGGTAATCATCGATCCAAAAAGATTGTGTCTTACGATTATCATCTAACTGATGAGCCCAACTAACGTTCCCGAGCGAATCGCATTTTTGACTAAAGGTCATAAAAAATACTCCAATTTGGCTTAAATCCACACCGTCCACAATAACAATACAAAATAATATTTTACATATGTCTGCGTTTTCTTCTACACACATGATTATCTCAGTCTGTAGATAGCCAAAGACATTATGAAAAACGGCAAAAAATAACTGATATTTAACTTAGGTTCTGATTACACTTCTGAGCTCCAAATTTTCTTGAGATGAATGCACAGCGGTTCTTCAAAAAATATTATTTCGCCTTTATCCAAAAATTTGTATATTATTATTATTTAATAACTCAGAACTACAAATTTTCTTCATATAATTTATCTATACAGGGTGCCCTGTAAGTCAACGAGGGAAAAGAATAATTACAAAAAAATCCATCTCTCTTGGTTAAGTAATAATAGCAAAATATTGAAAATCAAATACCGTAGGCCACATTTTTAGGTTCTGTGGTGAACAACTAAAATTCAAAATTTTTCAAAAATAACCATGATATTAATTGCAATCACAAATCCGCACAAATAACGTTCTGTAACCTAATTTTGACACTTCATATTTAAAAAAAAAGTGCTATACTCTTCCTATGTAAGTTGTTTTAAAAATTGGCCTTTTCAGCGAGATTTCAAAATGGTACAAAACTTGCTACTTATTCATTCTTAAATACTCGTAATATTATCAACATTTAAGCCGTCTTGGAGCATTTAAAATTATGCCTAAATTGGAAATGTACATTAATGATGTATTATATGGAAAACTTCAATCATAATGAAACAAAAGGAAATATTTGCCTACATTTTATTTTATTCATACAATTCAATGCTCAAATTGCATAAGTAGGTACCCTCGGCACGAATACAAGATCTGCATCGCCGCAGAAGAGATCTATTAAATAGGCTCCCGAAGCTTCTTGAATTAATTTCTTCTCCTGCTTCTCAACAATTTGTGGCGTAGTTCTTGTCTATTTTCAACTGGTTTAAATTACATCATAGCCCCCCCCCCCCTCCCTCCCCAGTAAAGGAAATCATGAGGGTTTAGGTCCAGAGAACGAGGAGGCCACAAAATTAATCCAAGGCCCCCAATCCATCTATCGGGATACTCCGTAGTCCGTATTCAGTAATCCGGTAAACGGGGAGAATAATGCACTGGGCAACCACCTTGTTGAAACCATATGTCTCCATAGTTGAGTGGTACATCTTCTAGTAAAGTCTGCAGATCATTTTGTAAAAAATTCAGGTAGTTGTCGCCATTTAAATTGAATGGCAGCTCAGATGGTCCAATAATTTGTACATTTATAAAATCCCGGTCCATATATTTGTAATGAAAGCGTTCTTCGCGGATTTTCTTCGTGCCACTCATGCAAATTATGTAAATTAAAATAACCGTCTTTTAAATATTGATTCGTCAGTCCATAAGATATGGTTGTGAAATTACGGGTCGTCACTATTTTTGGCCAACAATGTTCTGCAAAAATCGACACTGGAACCGTAGTCCCGAGGTAGCAAACTTTGTACACGTACTACATGCAACGCGTGGTGATTGTTTTTTTTTTCAAAATTCAATGAGCAATGCTTTTCGGTATTCCAGTGGATCTTCTAATCGCACGTAATGAAGTAGTACACCACTTTCAATTTCATTTAAAACCACTGCGTCGATGTGTTCGTTATTAAAGTTTCCCGGCGACCGACGGACGGCTCGGACCATACTAGTAGTAGGCAATCGTCCTTGCGAGTATGAAACGTTTGCATTGTGCGCGATACAATCTGGCGGGGGCAGAGGCATTAAGACGGCAGTCACCATAGATATATACATATTCGCATATTCTTGCGCTGTGTAAAAAAACGCCATTTCGCGAAATCTTTTAGTACCTACTAATCTTATCTGTTCCAGAAACATATGCAGTGTAGGAAAGATAGGACGTTTGGCTCACATTCTCGCTATAGTGGATTGCATAAATCTGTCACTCTATAAAGCTCACACAGGGTTTTCGTAGTGTGTATATTAAAAAGACACAAATATGAAAGAATAGTATGTAGGGTTACCGCTTTGTTTTTTTATAGGAATTTTTATTTAATCGTTTTACATATAAGAATTAACACACATTTATATTTTCCAAACAAAAAAATGTAAGATAAAAGGTGCATTTTTGAAGGGTATCCCCAGTAGGCCTAATTACTTTTAAATAAAAAACAAGCAAAAATAAAAAAAATCTTCATTATCAGATTTTTTTTTTTTTTTGGTTGCGAGTTTTGGGCTTTGGAACTATTTTCGTTAAAAAGTCTGTAAAATGTTCGTTCACCTACAGGAAAAATATCAACTACTTGCTTCACAGCTTCGGTCTTATTTTGTAATTACTTATGGATTTTAAAATACAAATTGCACAAACATTTGAAATAACTACACTAATGATTATCTGTTGACTAAAGTGGTGTTGCTGTTCTTATGGAATTGAATCAATTTTTTTTTTTTTTTATAATCTACACGCGCTCAAGGGATTAAAAATACCCTTTAAGTGTTTCAACACAGCGCGGGCGTGATGGTGAGGTTAAGGAAGAGAAAGAGTGATAGGAAAGATGTGTGGCGCGATATTCGGAGACTGTAGGTGGTTGTTGTCTCAGATTTCATCTCCAGGGATGGCGGCTGAACTAATGCGGAGAAATTTCCGTGTCTTATTTATCGATGTTCCTTATAATTCGCATTAATTTTTTTATTCTTTGTCATATTTTATCGGTATACTAGTTTTTACTCAATCACATGTTGTTAGTTCTATGCCTAAACAGCATGTAATGAGTAAACCAGCAACTCATTGTATGACATTTATTTTTTTAATTTGTTTTTAATGGAAAAATAAGAAGACATAAACTACGGCAGGGATCGAACCTGTGACCATTAGGTTGACAGGCGAACACACAACCATCGCGCCACGGCCACCCCCAAAATCATTGAAAATTTGGTATTTATCATTTAGAAGACATGTCAATCAACCATTTTATCAGAGTAAAAACAATATTTTGCAAAAAGTATGGAAACCGGACCAAAAACAATAAATAATTTTGCGCCAAAATCCTTGCAAAAAGATTAAAATCAGACCAACAAAAATAAACAAATCCAAATTATGTGAGAAATTTATCAGTTAATGATTGATTACTGAACAAAATTTGTAAGGTTTACCTTATTGGTATTATTTAATTTTATTAGTAATTTAAATACATATGTCCAATTTATAGCTAAAACTCTTATAAACATAGAACTATGTATATTCTTAAATTTAGATCAAATGATTTTTTCACGATTATCTTATTCTTACACACATGTTTTTGTATAAGTTTTAGTTTTAGCTTATAATAAATTTTAATAGGCACAATTAGGAATTATGATGGTTTTACGAATTTTCTACATTGATTTGTCTACATTTGAATTTTCTTCATGGAGTCTACATTTACAGTCTGCGTGGCACAACACTGGTGTGATGAAATGGGCCAATTTTGTAAGCAACTTGCCGAGGGTAGAGTAGTATAATTTTTTTTTTTTAATATGAAGTGCCATAGTAATGTTACAAAATTTGTTTGAACCATGACTTAGTAAAACTTTATTTTTCTTACGAAACTGACATCATTTATTTTTGGAATTGTGATTGGAATTAATAGCATGGCATTATTTAAAATTACTTAAAAGATAAGACCATCGTAAAATTTGGAAATTTGTGACCACAGTACCTAATAATTTGGCCTAGGGTTTTGATTTCCATTATTTTTCTAAATACTGCTATTATTACTTAAACAAGCGAAATATTTTTTTTATTACATTTTGGGTATACGAGTGTAATCTACCCTATCACAATGTTCCCGCTTGACGTTGAATTACGGAACACACTGTATATCTATCTTATCTTCCTAATCAGCACTATTAGGAAAGCAACGATTGATCATGGAAAGATCAATAAATGTCAATTATAGGAATACAAATAACTTTTTTTATGTACACAGTAACATTTTCATGTCGAATTGGAAACATCTCCCATGTGCTGTTATAATATTTTAACAGACTTAAAGGTGGGCTATTATGAGGTACATATATTTAAAAAAAAAGCTACAGATTATGATGAAGTTTTACGGTCTGTGTGAACCCTTCTGTAACCTTCCAATAGTTTTTAATCTGTGTTGTGCCAAGTAGACTATAAATGTAGACTACATAATTGTCTACATGTAGACAATTCGATGAACAAATTCACAATTGTCGACATATATGTGTCGACAATATAGACATTGTAAGCCATTCGATAAACCATCATAAATCATAATTTTTTCTACTGAAATTTATCAAACCACAAAACATAAATGTTTAAAAAAAAATGAAGAAGATTGTCGTGAAAAAATCATTTGATCTAAATCTAAACGAATACCTTTAGTTCTATGTTTATAAAAGTTTTTGTTGCAAATATTTAAATTAGAGATATCGAAAAACTTTAAGTTATGTGAGAAATCTGTTGTGATAAACCTACCCACTAAAATTCGTTAGGTCACTGCATCACTTCATTGGTTTACTAATATTCAAGTTTTAAAAACCTTTTAAAATTTAAGGAATTTAGTAATAAAATTAAAAAATGCAAGTTTGGTTCAGTAATCAAATCTGATAAGTTTCTCACATAATTTGGAGTTGTTTATTTTTGTTGGTCTGATTTTAATCCTTTTTGCAATGATTTTGGCGCAAAATTTTACACATTCCTCGTTTAGAGAATAAACCCAACTCTAGTTAAAGCAATCGTCTTGTTGCCAGCCCTTGTCTAACTTTGTCTTAATTTTAAACACACTAAACAACTCTTCTAATTAATAAACATAGGTAGATCTTTAGGGCCTGTTAATCAAACTCATGTTAATGAAACAGAATGAAAATTAAACATAAGCAAAAGAACATAAAAAATATATTCATAATATATAAAAGCTCAGTTAAGATTTTTAAAATTTCACCAATAATAAATAAAACTAAGCTCTTCAATGGATTTGTTTTTATATCGGCCAGACTTCTTAATGACATCCACGCACCTTAAACTTCTATTTTTAAAGAACATTTTATATTTTTTGCATGAAACTTATTTTCTTATGAAAATTATTAAAACCACCTTAAGATGTCAAAGTAATTATTTACATCGTCGACATATTGTCTACATTGTCTTCCGATTGTCTACGTTGAAATGTAGACAATTAACACTCTATTTAATAAAGCCGCCGCTCCTGCTGGGTAACCACGATAAAAATATGGGTACCTAGTTTTTTTCGTAATTTCTAGGCTACGGCAAAATTTCATGAGGACTATGACGCACTCAAAACTGTGGATGGAAAAATGGAAATGGTTAGTTTGTAAGGGGAAAGAGATATCGATGGGTTGACCCTGGACAAAGTTACTATACACATGAGGTCTTCATTGAGTATATGCAAGTCCCAGGTTCATTTCTGCAACTTAATATCTTTCGTAGCGAATGTAGTGTTTTTTTTGACATATGTATAGTATTCACACTGTAGCAGTCGTCAAATTGAAATCTCTTATATAATTGAAATAGTAGAATGAAGGCAGACGAAGTGTTGCATCTATTATTTAAAGGACTAGAACTACTTCTGGCCATCTCAATAATACCATCAATTCACAAATATTATACGACAGCGAGGTTATGAACTTAGTCTCAATAAATTCTATCAATTTGCAGTCGTTAGTGTCAATTAAATCACATATTTGAATTCTTTAATTGGAACATTTGTAAACAAAGAAGTGAATTTAAAAGCTTAACAAGATTTAATTTTTTTTGCCCAAACACATACATATACAAACCGCAAGGCTAATTTTTAAGTTTTTTAAGTCTTAACACTTAAATTAGTTGAATTAAATTAAGACGCTCTACACCTTGATCTAAAGACCCCTTACCACTACCAGGGGAAAAGAAAGCCTGAATATTGAAGTGCTCGAACTATGAAACGACTATGCTAACATCTTATGTCATTAGCAAACATTGAAATACAATATCTGTGGGTCAACTAGTATTTCATATATAATAAAGGCTTTTCTAGTGAAACATTTTAACACAACATTTTTGATAGGACGAATTCGAAAGTTTTTCCTATCAGTTAAATTTTTGAATTAAACTATTTTGTGGACTTGGCTAAAAATACCTACCCGTTTAAATATTTCAGAAGCTCCAGGCCCGAATGACGAAATACCTTTGTAAGCAATCAACCGAATATCCACTGTGCAGCTTTACTCATTCCCTCTGTGGTAGCTATGTCTGTATCCTACGTGGCTACATACCTATACGACCCAGTTTTTTTTTTTATTTTTTCGTGTTGTATAAAACTTTTGTAGTTGCATTATTTTTACAACAGCAAACTGCACCATCACTAGACCATCTAAAAGATCCAACTTCTAATAGCTGCGAGTTTCTGAAACCCAGAGGAAACCAGTTCAGTTTTATGGAATAGCGTCTCTACAACATAGCACCACAATGACGACGAACGACACAGCACGAAGGCAAAAAAACAGAAGAATTCACTACTTGAGTTGGGACTTTTATGAAAAATTTAGTGTCCTCATGAGATGTAGAAAATTTGCAGGATGGGCCATAAGCCCTTCTGCTTGATGGTTTACTCTATAAGCATATATTCTAAAATATTTTTATTGCTATCTACGTAATGACATAATATAGATTCTGTTGTAATTGAAGGTGGGTTATAAGGAAACAAAATTCAAGGACAGAACGTTTTATGAGTGTATAATATGCATATCCTTTGGTATACAACCTCCGCATCTAAAGGTTCGTTAATGCATTCCCGTTTCGTGTTTCCATTTAAGATTGAAAATCTCACCCTTACCAACAGCATAATGTACGCATTCAAAATTACGAGTACCTTTGAAATTTAACTTTTTTGATTCTCTATTTTAAACTTCAAGTTGACACTGACGCGAGAAAATTGAATAGTTCGTTACAAAAAAAAATAATAAACCTTATTTTGTTAAATTTAATAAGAAAACTAGTCCGGTACCCCTGTTCAGAAACTTTCGAATCGATAAAAATGGTCGAGAAACGGTGAAAATTGGAACAAAAATCAATTTATCCCATCATCGTGTTTCTGTTTCGTTTGACAATCGTTAACTTTATCGATTTAAACGTCAAATTTTATCAATAGCAAAATACGAGTAGCCAGTGAGATAAAAAATAAAAAGAAGCAAAATTGGATCTGCTCAAAGTAAGACTTGTTGTAACTCAAGATACGTTTCATAATTTTTTAATTTTGTTTAATATTATGTTTATTGCTAAGTTATTGACCAATTGATTGATTGAATTATTATAGGTGTTCGAGATTTAAATATATCTCTTTCGGCTGTTTTGGTCATAATGTTTTTTTAATGAAACAATTTCATTTCCTTTCCCGACGTTTCGACGGTGGTTGCCGTCTTCTTCAGGGGATCTTTTATTAACAAAAATAAAGTGAACATATTATACACATAAGAACATTTTGTGTAAAATTTGGCAAACTTACATTTAGTACGTATTACAGATAAACATAAATAATACAATGAAAGACAAATATAAAGCAATGTTTAAAAAAAAAATGTATGGATTACCGAAAATTCACATACCAAACATGCCTCTTAGACCTATAGCGTCATCAATGAGAGTTCCTTGTTATAAACTTGCCAAATACTTGGAGAGAATTTTACAGTGCGTGACAAGAGATTCGGTCTATTCAATTAAAAGTTCTTATGAATTTAAAGATAAGGTAAATAATCTGGTTCTAGAACAAACTAATGTTTAAGTATCTTATGATGTAGTATCATTATTTACTAATGTTCCTGTACAACTGGCAGTAGCCATCATTAGGAAAAAATGGGAGACAATTAGTAAACATACACAGTTGAGCCAAACCAAATTCATAGAGTTGTTGGATTTTTGTCTTAAAGAAAACAATTACCTTCAGTATAAAGATAACTTATACAGACAAATTCATGGAATGCCAATGCGAAATCCACTTTCTCCTACCACTGCCGATTTAGTTTTGACCAACCTTTTGGACAATAAATTTGCCGATAGTAACAAACCAAAGATAATAGTCAAATATGTCAACAATGTTTTACGATGCCTTAATTCATATCATGGAAAAATACAATTTACCGTTGAGAGGGAACAAAACAGAGCGATAACGTTCTTAGACGTCAAGATTCATCGCGTTAATGATAGAGTCTCTTTCAATCGGTATCAGAAGGACCCAGCATCTGGAAGACTTGTCATCTTTAGATCCAATCAAGCAAAGCATATTCTTATTAATACAGCCTCTAATCTAGTATAAAAAGTCTTTGCATTGAGTGACCGGGAATTTCACGCAGCAAATGAGAAAATAGTCACACAAATCCTCCTAGATAATGGCTATCCAATGGAATCATACGGAGCTTGATACTTCGCCAAAAACACAAAGCTCCTGTTGATAAAGAGGCGGTAAAAAATAGTACTAATGACGTCAGTTTAGCGTATAAATCCAATAGGACGCTGGCACCTCTTTTCACCAACATGAAAACAAAAACGGAAAAGGATAAGTGCACAGACGTAGTCTATAAAATTAACTGTCGTGGCAATGCGAAAGAAAATTGCAGTCTTTCCAATATCGGTACAACGAAACAACTTCTTCGTCAACGAATTTCCAACCACAAATCCGACATTAATTTAAAAAGCATTGAGCGTGTGACACAAACCAGGAGGGCTTGCAAGGCTACATGTCTGGATTTCTACCACCGCTACAAGGTGACACTTGCATGAATATAATTTCATAAGCTATAATACTTGGATTGTCTGATATTGCACGAACTTCAAGCAACTCTGAATGGTGATCACAGTAAATTGCAAACGCTCATTTAAGAATTAAGGCATATCTAAAGCAACTCTGAGTTACATACAAATCAAGAAATTGGGGATCTTAATGTTTTCTGTTACAGATTCTGGATCGCACATCAATGATGTGAAAAGACATTGCATATTGCAACAACTACCCCCTTCGATTTCCTGATTTTGCAGAATAACATTTTGAAAACATTCTAAAATCACAGTTCTTCGCCAACTTTCCATTTGCTTGTTGAATTTCTTGAACGTCTGACTGAATTTCTTCTTGATTTTTTTGTTTTTGAAACTTTCAAATTATTTCGCAGTTTACTTACGCTGAATAGTTTTTGGTCTTTGCAATCTTAATCCAGTTTTTGAATAGCTAGGCGCAAAATAAATCAACAAGAGGTAAACTAGAGTGGCTAGATTTTCCTTGAAAAAATATTTTGTTTTTATTTCCAAACAAATTACAATATTATAAAGCAGATTAACTACGAAACTACACAATTTTAAGAACATTAAACAATAAATAACAAAACAAATGATAAAAAAAATTGTGTGCTTTGTTTTTGAAATGCCAAAACGACATTTCAATTTATCGCCTTCCATTGGAAAATTCCAGCCAAACAAAATGAAATATTTAAGTTATCGCCTCAACTTGCAGAAACACATTTTTTCTTATGAGGCGATACGAGGGCGTTCAATATATTCTCGGTATCGATATGAAGAAAAATGCGAATTCAATTTAAATTGTTTTTATTTTTCAATATAATCTCCCCTAACATCAATGCATTTGTTACATCTTGAGATAAGCTTTTTTAAGCCCTCACAAAAATAAATTTCCTCTTTCTCTGTAAAATACCCTTTTATTGGTGACTTGAGTTCTTCATCATCCGAAAATCTTTTTCCACGAAGACATTTTTACAAATCCGGAAACAGGAAATAATCACTAGGGGCAAGGTCTGGACTATAGGGTGGGTGTTGGATTTCTTCGAAACCACACTCTAGGGCAGCAGCCTTGGAAACTCGCGCCGTGTGAACAGGAGCGTTGTCATGAAGAGGCAACACACCCGCTGCGAGTTTACCCCGCTTTTTCTTTTTAATTTCCTCTCGCAAATTATGCAAAGTGGAAGCGTAGGATGTGGCGTGGATGGTTTCACCTTTGTTTTTGTACTCAATGAGCAAGATTCCCTTTGAGTCTCAAAAAACTGTGGCCATGAGCTTCCCAGCAGACGGAGTGACTTTGAACTTCTTCGGGGGGTCTGTTCCTTTTTTTATGAAACTGCATGGACTCTTGTTAGCTTTCAGGGTCATAGTGGTGAATCAATGTTTCGTCCCCAGTAACAATTCGATCCATAACACCGTCCGCGTTCTCACTTCACATCTCCAAGAGCTCTCTACAGCATGCGATTCACACTTTTTTCTGAGGCGCCGTGAGCATTCGTGGCACCCACCTTGCACTGACATTTGAAAGGTTAAGATGGTCATGAAGAATGGTATGGATGGTACCAGTTGAAAGCTTGGTGATCTCTGCCATCATTTTCACCTTTATTCGGGCATCCTCAAGAACAAGTTTTTCGACTTCTTTGGTGCTTTCTCCCGTATAAGCACTAGCCGGGCGCGCCGGAGCGGGGGTCGTCTTCAATGCTCTCTCTGCCTCTCTTGAACTCACTTGACCACTTTTGCACAGTTGATAATAAATAGATTATCAACAAACAGCCACCATCTCTTCATGAATAGTTGTTTGACTTTTTCCTTGCTTAGTGAGAAATTTATTTACAGCGCGATGCTCAATTTTCACCATCATTGTCTCAGTTGCCACTATGATTCTGTTTAACTAGAGATAAAACGCTAATTAATTATCACATTTATATGAAATTTTACATGAATGCACTAAAATAAGAGTATTACTTGATAAATAAGTAAGTAAGCATTGTAAGCAAAATAACAACAAACCGCTCTCCCTTCGTGATGTTGACTTTGGACGCAATACAGAAAGCCCTATCTTCCTTCGCGAGTGTTTGACGAAAAAAAAACATTTGTTGCTACAATCTGCACTCCGATTAAAAAAAAAAAAAAACAAAATAAACTATCATCGGTGTTTACAAGGAGAGGACTAGTATAAACTTTTTCTTTTTTAATTTCACTTTACTTTATT
The DNA here is from genome assembly GCA_910595825.1 of Philhelius pedissequus. Lineage (NCBI taxonomy): Eukaryota > Metazoa > Arthropoda > Insecta > Diptera > Syrphidae > Philhelius > Philhelius pedissequus. The sequence goes on along the minus strand of OU343161.1, from coordinate 170,487,644 downwards.
TCTTTTCTTGAACTGAGTACCACTACTTAATTTTTCTTTTTTTTACATACATAAAACATACATTTTTTAATCTTTTTTTTTTCTCTTTGTGTAAATTATTGGTTAAACTCTTAATACTTTTATCACCTTTTATCATTAATACAGATTGAATTTTTTAGCATGTATTCTTCTGATATTGGCGATGATTTGATTTTGCGTTCAATGCTTAGGGTACTTTGTAGTCAATGTATGGGGTTTCAAGTTTGTCACATAAATGCTCCAAGCCTACGAAAAAAAATTGATGAATTTAGATATGCTTTTGATGGTTCTGGAGTTGATGTTATCTGTATTTCTGAAACTTGGTTCCCCATTAATTTTCCCAGCACTATGATTCACTTAAATGGTTATAGACTTTTTAGGGCTGATCGAGGTGGTAGAGGAGGTGGAGTGGCAATTTAGACATGATATGTGGGGAAGATAAGCTTCTGCTTGGTACAGTTTACAGAACCAATAGATTCGTTGATCTTTCACCGCTCGTATCTCTGATGGAAGAAATTGCTGTGATGTCAACTAAGATTGTTTTATGTGGGGATATTAATAGTAACCTATTAGTAGAAAGCACCTTAGTTAACACAATGAGATCGTTTAATCTATCACCGGTTAATGAATATGAGGCTAGTCATTTTTCTAATAGCTCTAGTTCACTACTTGATGTTATTTGTGTTAGTAACATGAATGATGTTCTGTCCCATAACCTACTTGTTGCTCCTGCCTTCTCAAAACATGATCTAATTTTTCTCAGTTTTGATTTCAATATAATTACACCCCCAACAACTTTCCAGTATCGAGATTTTAAAAATGTGAATTATTCTGCTCTTGAACAAAATGTTTCTATAATTGATTGGGATAGACTTTACTCTATGCAATCTCCGAACGAACAAGTCGAATTTTTTCAAACTAATATTGAGTATCTCTCTAATACTTTTGTTCCTCTTAAACGAAAATGTTTAACACATCGATCCCGACCGTGGTTTACTCCAGAAATTTCCTCTCTCATGTACCGTAGAAATCAATGTCTGACTGAAGATATTAGGCAAGCTGTTGATGACGATAATGTTAGTTTTTTGGTTCTTTTGGATTTTTCGAAAGCTTTTGTTACAATTGACCACTCGATTCTCATTCGTTCAATTTAATTTTTCATGTGCTGCTGCTTATTTGCTTCATTCATATCTAAGTGATAGAAAACAGGCTGTAAGTTACTCCAATACGTTGTCTTCTTTCCTGCCGGTCTTGAATGGTGTTCCTCAAGGTTCGATCTTAAGCCCCATTCTCTTCTCACTGTATAGAAATGAATTACCATCGATATTGAAATTTTCACTTGTACAAATGTATGCTGATGACGTGCAACTTTATTTGAGTAGTCCACTAGGTGTTATTGAAAATTGTGTTCATAATATTAACCAGGATCTTTTAAGTATCCATATTTGGTCCCAGAAAAATGGCCTCTTTTTAAACCCATCGAAAACTAAATGCTTAGTTATCTCTAAAAAGCCTATTGATCTTTCTTATTTCCCCCGCCTAATGCTTAATAATATTGCTATTGACTATGTAGCTAAGAATCTTGGTATCACTTTCAACAAATCTTTAACATTGCAAACCACATAAATTCAACTGTTGGCAAAGTGTACGGTGCTCTTAGGGTTCTTCATGATTCCCAATACTTAACTCCGATAGAAACTCGTAAGATGTTAGCTTAAACTTTGATTATTCCACTCCCTGCATATGGTTGTGAAATTTACTGTAACTGTGATGCTGAGAGTAGACTAAAGCTTACGGTTGATTTCAACAATACAATAAGATACATCTATGGCCTTAAAAGATATCTCCGAATTTGCTTCCCTACTCTATTCAATATGCAGTTTAAGTATTTTCTTCAATATCGAACACTTCTGCTTCTCTTCACTATTAAGCAGACCCATCAACCACATAACCTATATTACAGATTACAATTTCCTACTTCAAACAGATCAAACACACTTAACATCCTACGCCATACATGCCTTACTTCCGAGCGGCAGTTCTTTGTCAACGCTAATCGCATATGGAACTCTTTGCCAAGTGATATCAGAGGTCTTAGTAATGCTAAAATTTTTCGAAGTTAACTAAGTCACTACTTTTCTTTGCTTTAAATTTGTGGTTTTACCTTTAATACTTTAATACATTAATAATTTAAAATTTGCAGTTATTTTTAATTCTATAGCTTCACTTATTTGTAAATTACTCAGCTTTCATTTTAACTTCATTTTAATTATTGTTCTAATGTAATTATATTACTTTGATCTTGCTATTTAGCTTTTATTCTTATTCATGTATACATTATTAAAGCTTTCACTTTTTAATAAGATATTATATCTTAATGTGTATAGTATATCGATAAATTGAATAAACTAAACTAAATAAGTGATTTTTTTGTTACTTGGTTTTTGATGTTTATATTTTTGACAGATCACACATGACAAATTCCACGAACATTTGACATTTCGATTCAGTATTGTTTGCCATTTCATCATGAATAGACTTACGCCTGAACAACGTTTGCAAATTACTGAAATTTATTATCAAAATTCGTGCTCTGTGAAAAATGTGTTTCGCAAGCTACGTCCGTTTCAGCGACGAGGCTCATTTTTGGCTAAATGGATACGTGAATAAGCAGAATTGCTGTATTTGGAGTGAAGAGCAGCCAGAGGCAATTCAGCAGCTACCAATGCATCCCGAAAAATGCACTGTTTGGTGCGGTTTATGGGCAGGCGGCATCATTGGGCCGTACTTCTTCAAGGACGATGAAGGCCGCAGGGTTACGGTCAATGGAGAAAGGTACCGTTCGATGATAACAGATTTTTTTTTGCCGAAAATGCAAGAATTGAACTCGGTCGACATGTGGTTCCAACAGGACGGTGCCACATGCCACACTGCACGCGAAACCATGCATCAATTGAGAGGCGAATTTGGTGAGCAGTTGATCTCACGTTTTGGCGCAGTCAATTGGCCACCAAGATCATGTGATTTGACCCCGTTAGACTATTTCTTGTGGGTCTATGTTAAGTCTATTGTCTATGGGGACAAGCCAAACACGATTGCTGCCTTGGAAGCCAACATTGAACGCGTCATTGGTGAGATTTCGGCCGAAATGTGTGAAAAAGTTTGCCAAAACCTTCAGAATGGACCACCTGAAGCGTAGCCGCGGGCAAAATTTAAGTGAAATTATTTTTAAAAAGTAAATGGCAGAAATTTATTTATCGATCCAAATAAAAATTTCATTCACTTTTTACAAGTTTCTGTGTTTTTTTGAATCTTCAAAAACCAAGCTCTTAAAAAATCACCGTTTATATATAACCACAGCTTCACCCCAATACCGAGAATATATTGAACGCCCCTAGTGGGGAATGGAGCGTTTCATTTTTTAACGATTCGAAAAGTTATCGCCTGAGTTGCAGAAGAGGGGACCTGGTTACATAAACGACAAAATAAATGAGAAATAGTTTTTCTTACAAAATATTTTTCTTGATTTTTAATTTCATTTTGAAGATAGCTATTGCATGAAAAGAATTGTGCCTCGGGTGCCCGGGCTACGCCGGGTACTTTGTGCTAGTTATTTTATAATATTTTCGAAGTAAAACTTTTTTTGTGGTGTAGGGGGTAAGAATGTGCAAGCGGACGGCACGACACGCTCTCAAAAATGTATACCAAACCTAACGATGTAGATTTCTATTAAGCTATGTCGCATTCTATGAAAATTGCCCATGGAGACCACAAATAGCATTCTATAAAAAAATTCATTATGGACATATCACAGCTCATAGCATTCTATCGATAGTGTACTATTTGGCTGCCAGTTTCACCTTGAGGTTAGCGTTTGTGGCTGGTGAACGTTTGTGGTTTGTGTATTGTTATAATTCCTTTTTTTTTTGTTTAATTCCTTTTGTTAAAGGTTTTTAAGTCTTGGATTACTACTAGAGCTAGAGCACAACGATACGTATTCCTTCGCGATTCTTGTGCAATTGAAATAGTATGCTATGAAATGCCCAATGCCAAATTTTGTAGCATTCTATTTTTCATCCTTTCTATCAAAATGACAGATAATATACTATAAAATATAGAAGGTGGAGACACCGCGTAACTGAGCATCATGTGACAACTGTCAAAAAGACCAACTCCGAACAAATATTGCCAGATTGAAAACCACACATCTGAAAAAAACACCCGTTATTAATGTGCGTAATGTTTAAGTCGATGGTCTCGTTGTCAGTAGTCTACTTCGTACGTAGTAGTAAAATATGTAATGTAAAATTGCTGAAAAATGAACCAAAGTTCGACCCATACGGTGACGTTTGTGCAATTTGAAGATGGGGTCGTTATGCTGGATGTACGGGGCCGGTGTCAAAAAATGTAAACTTCGTTGTTCTTTGACCGAATTGTTTCAAATTAAACAAGTTTTACTTCTGGCATAAGTACACACACTCTTTATTTTTATTTGACAATTAACAATAGCATGGCTTAAAATCCAAATAAATAAAGTAAATAGGTAGTGACAACAATAAAAATGAGATCGGAAAGCTGATAGTATTATATAGCACCAATATAAAAATATTAAGCCTCGCACAAACATGTTCGATTATCAAATCGAACCAATTATGCAGAATCGTCAGGTAATTGCTCGTTTATTTACAAATTGTTAAATCGATTCGAAACTCTGCGATAACAATTATTATCTCTTCGATGAATTATTTATTATTCGCGCACAATTAAATCCAATTTGTTAATTTATCAAAAATGTTTAAACGATGTTTTCTGCGTATATCATGTTTCGTTGCGCCAGAAGAAGATAAATGCCATGACATTCTTTTTTTATACGTCAACCCTTTTGAAACAATTAAATACACATACACGTAGTTCTTATATATGCAACAAAATTTCGAAAAAAAAGTAGAACTGTTAAATATAAGCCAAATTATTGTTTCACATTTGTTGTATTTATTATCAAATATAAATTGTCCATATAATGTACCTACATAAGTTGGTATATCTTGCTGCTTTTAGAAAATCCAAACAAAAATGGATTTGAATCCAAAAAGAAACAATTAAAACTTCACGAGGGTCTAAGTATAGAGTTGAATTAGAGTTAGTTTTTGAGCCTAAAATTTTTTAAGCACAAGAATTAAACCCAAGTAACATCGTTGGAGCTACATGTCATTTATATGTTACTTACCAGCTCTGTGAGAGTTAAATGCAAATCTATATAATTCTATTTCAAAGTTGATTGCAGCTCCTGATAAATCTTTTTAGAACGTTGTCTCTATACAAAGAGATTTTTCTAGGGACTTAGGGCTCTTTTACATATATTTTTAATTATTTTCTTTTAGTAAAGTAGTCGGACGTGTTTTTTTGATAGCTCCTCAATTATTTTTTTTTAACTTGTCCAAGTTTTTTTTTTAGTTTTTTTGCATTTTAGCCACGAAGTCATTACTCCAATAAAACAAAAGTAAGGGGAAGTGATTTTTATTTACTTATTTTAAATTTTGTTTTAAATTATTAAATATTTAAAATTTAAAAAATAAAATGCACGACTGGATCGCACGAACTTGCTCTTATGTTCAATCACATCGTATGCAAAAGATTTCTATTTAAAATCTAAATATATTTTTAAGGTAATTTTTTACTTTATTTTTTATACACAAAGTAATCAAAGACAAAATAGTTCAAAATTCAGAAATAAATACTTAAATTAATTTGAGCTCAAAAAAAAAAAAAGTACGCCATTTTATTTCTTGGATAAATTTGATTTTTTTTGAAAAACTTTTTGAAATAAATTTAAAAAAATTCAAAAATGCCAATTCATAGGTATTCAGCAAATACATATAACTATAATTTTTGAAAAAAAAAATATTGAGCAGTTTTCAAAATATAAATTAAAAAAAAAAAATGTTTAGAAATTCTTTTAAAAGTACAAACAAATATTTACTAAGCAAAATTCAATTTTCCCTCTGCACAATGCCCAAAAACTCTATATACCAAGTTTGAAGCAATTCGGCAGGCCCGTTTGTGCTGTAGTTGTCTATACATACATATAGACAGACTGACAAACAGACTGACAGACAGACTGACAAACAGACTGACAGACAGACTGACAGACAGACCGACAGACAGATGGACAGACAGACTGACAGACAGACATACAGATGGACAGAATGTTTAGACCATCTTTTTTCGTCTTCGCTATCATCGTAATGCCATGTTTGATTGTTATATCAAAACTTTTTTTTTACGAATGCATAACTTGCCTTATAGTACCTATAAATCGCAAGTAAAAATCTAAATGGTGCGCTGTGGTCACTGTAAAGAAGGTCTTCCTATCGAGGGGGAATATGTCAAGTGTAGGGCCTAAAATAGAAGGCTACGCTTTGAATTCACCATCATATCCGCTAGGACCTTTATAAACATGAATTAGATTTATTAGGAGACTTGTAAGTGTCAATATTAGTGAAAGGCTAAGGATGGCCAAGCACAAAAAGAAGACGGCCCAGCGGCTAACACAGATGAAGCTGGACGAGGTTCTGGAAAGGGGAAAAGGCGCATTGCCTTAACAACAGCGACAGAAATGTTGAACAATGATCTGGAAAGTGACATAAAAGAAATTAAAAAGATGCTGAAAGAATACTCTTCTTGTATGGAATTTGTATCCAAGAAATACGACAACATTAATTCAACACTTGCAAAAAAAAACTTCTAAGACATTTAACCAAGATATAAATGACTTGACACGGCAAAAGGATTCCATCATAATTAACATGGAGAAGAAAATCAATTTTCTTGAACAACGGGTAATTGAAAATAACATTGAAATAAAAAAAATATTCCGTTCGAAAAAACTGAAAATACAACAGAACTTTCATTTATTACATTATTATTCAATTTTGAAATGAAAACTTGCCAAGTAAACCAACACAATTAAACCCAGTTATCATAAAATACCAGATTTCTCTGATAATTTTGAGGTTCTTCCATATTACTTTACTTAAAATATTTTATATTTAACATTAATGAACTTAGAACTTGACGTACTTTTACATCTCACTACTTTTCACTGACTTGTTACGCAAAGGTTTTTGTAAGAAGAACTTGGCTACTGTATTAACATTTATGTTTTTGGTGTGATTTCACTACTGTTTGCAAAGATCCTTTCTATCAGGAAAAGTGGTTGCAATAAACACTCAACGAGAGTCTCATAAGGAAACGTAAGTTTTTAATTTATGCCTTTTGTATGCACTACAAGTCCTACCACTCAACCAATTTTCATAAGTTAGAAGTGGTCCATAGAAATGATAATAATTGATAAGAAGTAGGTCGATGAAACGCCACTGAATAAAAAATTTCATAATTTCAACTTTTTCTTTGCATACACATGAAAGCTGAACGCTCTACCACATTTTATAATGCTGCACCAATCGAAAGTGCTCACAATATTATTTAATATTAATTCTGTGAAAATGGGTAGTTCTACGAAAATCAGAAGTTCTCTACATAGTTGATATCAAATCGATACAGAAAAGTAGGTGACACGCCCCTGAACACAAAATCTCAAATTCTATAGTTTTGCCTGTACTAAAGGCCCTACCGCTGTCACAAATGTCATCATTCTACGACAATCAGATGTGCTCCTTATAATTGGTATCAATTCTATGCAAATGGACGGTTACCACGCCCCTAAATGTAAAATCCCAAATTTTAAAGTGTTGCCTTTGCTTGCACTTTGATCCCTACCGCTGAACCAAATTTCATTAATCTACGATAATTAGAATTGCTCCGAATAATTTATATCAATTCGATGTAAATGGGCGGGTACCACGCCCCCTGAATGGAAAATCTTCAATTTTCGATATTTTCCTTTGTATACGCACAAGGCCTACCGTCGCGTTTGAAATTACAAGATTCTACGTTGTCGCGAAGTGCTCCATAATTTTGATGATCTGTCAGTGAGTGAGTGAGTCAGTCAGTCAGTTACGGTTATGCCATTTTTGCAGTCTTATATCTCGGGAACCACTAGAGCGAAAGAATTGAAGTTCGGTGAATAGCCTACGCCTGCTAAGCTTAGCAAATGCTGAGAATGTTTTGAAGGTTCTGACTTTATTGGTACTGAAGTAAGAGGGGGGGTCGAAAATCGCCTGAGTTTGTTCCTGTAAAAAGGATGTAGTGCCTGAACTTGGCGGGGCACTGACGTGTCCTTTGATTTTATACAAAAATACATTTACAAGGACCTATAAACTTAAATAATTTAAATAAGAAAGTAACTGGAAAAAAATATAACCAGAATTCATTTATATTTATAAACAATTAGCTCACTGCCTCAAACAGACATAATGTGGCTGTGAAAAAATAAAGCAAAAAAAAGTGGGTGGAAGTTTGTTTGGTCACGAAAATATTGATCTAAATAAACACGGTAACAAATTAGTTGATGCATTCGATACGAAACTCAATACAAAAACTATCGAAATAGAGTTAACAAAAAAATTGAAAGAACAAAAATGAAATTTTATCGGGATAAATTTTCGGAGTTTCGAATAGATATAAAAATAAAATGCACGACTGGATCGTACGAACTTGCTCTTGTAGCTAACAACTTTAGTGTAAAGTAGTAGCTAACAACTGAAGTTGTAAGTAGGTATAGGTAGTCTAGTTTAGTTATCCTGTGCAGGTTTAAAGACGAAGTAGTTAAGATTACCTTGATTCTTAGTATAATGAATTGTCGAAAATATGATTCAAGGAATGGTTACATAGGTAACATTCTTCAAATGTATATTGTAGGTATATAAATGGATTTTAATTATATAAATTAGGAGGGAAATGTGCACATACCTATATAGATGGCACTTAGGCATGTAAATTTATGTACATATTTATGTATATATTATACATATGTATAATAATGAAAGTGAATTGTGTATAGGTGGGTAAAAATCGTATTTTAAACTGATAAAAAAGGCTAAAACGATCACTTCAATCAGTTTCTTCAAAAAACAAAGAACGCCATTAGATGCCACTGATCAATGAAAATTTTATAAAAAAGTATCGCGAAAATTGTAGCACGGATTTTGATGAAATCCGGTTTTTCATTTTTAGTTTTTTGAAAACAAACTTTTTTGAAATTTTGGTATACAGTTTTGTAGAGTTTATTAATGTACATATGACTTTAAAATTTAAAATTATTTTTTTTTGATTAGTTTTAAAAATATTGATTTTTCAAAAAAAAAAATTCAAAAATTAATATTAATTATATAAAAAATGTTATTTAAAATTTTCATATGCAGAATTATTTTGGCTACCTAGGCCTTCTCAGACATAAGATTTGACAGAAATCCAATGAACAGTTACCGAGAAAGCCAAAAATTTAAAAAACCGTTATATGAAAAGACTGAAAAACTGACAGACAGACATAGAGACGGGAAGAATTTTTAGACCATCTTTTTTGGTCTTCGCTATCATCGTAATGTCATGTTTGATTGTTATCTCACAACTTTTTTTTCGACAAATGCATAACTTGCCTTATAGTACCTATAATCGCAAGTAAAAATCTACAGTATGGAGTTCCTCAAGGATCTTTTTGGGACCATTGCTGTACATAATATATGCAAATCAAATTCTGAGCGTGGATTGTTAAACATAAAACAACAGTTTGAACTGAATATACTCGAAGAATACTACAATAATCAACTCTACAAGCGACCAATAGAACATGAATTCAATACACGAAGAAGAGCACATGGTTTTCTATAAACATCAATGTATAACAACTCGTACGGCCGACAACAGCTCTCCGTTATTATATAGCAGATCTTCAATGCATTAACCAGAGAACTACTTAGTATATCTTCTGATGGCAGGAGGAAAGAACTTCTAAAAGATCATCTGTTAAACCTAAACTAGGAGAAAAGGAAAAAGAATAATATTCAAATAATACTTTACCTACTAGAAATTGTAAATAAAATAAAGATGAACAACATTCTGCAGAAAAACCTCTTTAGGCTTGGCAGATTTTTATTTTAAAACTTATAGTAAATTTATATTTATAGAATAAAGAATAAACATTATATTCAAAAGCTTTCTGCTCGATAGATATTTTTATTTACAACATTTTTATGAGCTACCAAAAAGCATACCTGAATTTGTCTCTGTAAGCTTAAAACCAGCTTTTTAGTAGTAAAAAGAGAAAAAGAGTTTTTTAAGTGCTTCTTAAAAGGTGTAAGCTTTGAAAACATTCATTATTATCAAAAATCTTGTTTTTGTATTTCGGACTATTGAAATAGTAAAATATGTTTCCCCTTTTAAAGAAATATAAAAATAGTAATTCATTTTCGAAAAGTCTTTGAGAAAATTTGAGAAAATGTTTGATAAAACCAAACAGAGGCATATAGCAAAAGATCATTGCAGGTTCCTGTTGATGGTTTTGGTGAAATTCGTGACATTCTCAATATTGTCGATGATGAAATAATATAGGTAATAAGGGATAATGGAATCCTTTATTTGTAATCCAAAGTTGAAAGCAACAGTTCCAAACCAGGAAAAAGAAGAGCATGTAACAAGGAACGAAGATTTAAAAACGTTCCTGATGAAATGGGGGTTAAAACACAATATCAGCTACACTGCCAAACTATTTACGAGTAAGTATCCCTGTGCCCTTCTTATGGTATTATAAATTACTATGAAAAATACGACAGGACGAAATTTGTATTTCATTTGCTATTTCTTGTGGTATGAACAATGTCGAACTGTATGTGTGGTTTTTCTTTGAACTATTAAACTATTAGCTTCGAATTATGTAGAACGAATAACCTACGCGACCGATGCACGCACGACCAATTAAAAAAACATGTTTGGAAATACCAGTTAAAGATCCAATTATAGCGACACGAAAATGGAAGTCTTGAAAATCGATAGTAGCCCGATAGATAATATATTTTATGAAAAATGTTAAGATAAAAGACCCAAATTAATAAAATATTTTGACATTGTACATAAGACACCAAATAACACTTTCTTAGGTTTTCGATACGTCTGCGTGAATTAAATGGATTGGATGTTGAGGTCTTAATAACTCCAAAGCAAATTATGAAGTGGGCGTCGTTATGTCCTTACGCAAGAGTGTGTCCTTGCCTCTAACAAATATTTTTGTTAAAGAATTATGAAATCTTTAAGTAATCACAACATTTTTTTTCAAATAGCAAGGTAGGTAGGTAAAATGGCGGTCAAGAGCGAGCTCGCGTCTAAGATCCAATTTGCGCTGGAAATCACCGTTTTGATATCAAGAATTCTAAGGTTCCTTGATTAAAAGACAATTCTTAGCGAAAAAGGACTCAAGCGAAGCATCGCCAGAGCTATTTCACACCATTGCCGAAAGAGATTAAGGGCTGAGTTCATAATTCTAAAATATTTTCGGAAACTCTACTGTAACTTTTCTTTAAAACTTTTATGAACACAAGATATGCAATATCATTGCAGTATATAAACTTGGTATTAACTCCGTTAATAAAAGTTTCAAGTAATTATACCCATTGAAATTCATTGAGATTTTTTTCGAATAGGTCTAACGTCGTCGTTAATTTCATTTATTTTATTTTTTGAACGGATCCAATTTATTAAATTCGCATCTATTTTCAATGCTAAAAAGAAAAATTATTAATCGCACAAAAAGAGTGCTATTGAATTCTAAAATATTGCAAACCAACGTTAAGGTAGATTCCGAAACAGACAGATTTTCTAAAAACAATACACGAATACGAAGATGTTTTTAGAAATCATCAGGGCTACCAACCATATGATAATTATTATACATGCAGGATAATAAGAACATTTGTAGGATGAAAGATTGCAAATCTAAATGTAGGATATTTTTAAATTCAAATGTATGATAATTTTTTCTATTTGAATTTAGAATAATTTTAGGCTAAGGAACAAAAACTCATTTTACAAAAATATCTTTTCCTGTAGAGGCGTATAAAGACATAAACATGAAACAGAAAATATGAAATGTATCTCGTTTATATAAATTAACAATTGTCAGGCTGACGTTTATCAAAAACGAAAATAAAAACTTTTCGTAGTTGCGTAGTTGTTGTGGGAAAATATTCGTTGAACAAATAAATTAATTTAGAAACACTTAAATACAAAATAATTAGTTTGTAAGCAAACAAAAATAAAAAACCTAATGTGTTGACGTTTAAAAGCTCGCATAATCATCAAATATATAAAAATCTTGAAAAAAGTTATTTGAAGACACTTTGCACATGACTAGCTGATATTTGGATGCCATAAAATCAAGTCAAATGCAATAAAGTACAAAACTAGATTTTGGACTTTATTGCGCTATAGATTGTGTAATAATGTCCAAAACGATTTTGGACTTTATTGCAGTCTTAAGAGTGCAAAAAAGTTTAAATACAAAGTGTAATAACATCCAAATAAACAAAATATTAAGAATAGACTTGGCTTAAGTTGAAAGTAAAAAAAGAGTCTACCGTTTTCAATTACCAATTTTTAATTAAATCCAAAAAACTATGTATACACCCAAACTAGACCCCACCCTAAATCCTATAACATTGGATATAATGTAGAATTGTCTTTTTTCAAATGGAAATAACAGCGGACGAAGTGAAAATAACTTCGAAAAATAGTTCCTGGTGTACCGAATACTGAGCGACAATATTACAATTTTTTTAGGAAATAGAGTCGAATAATAAATTCGCCTCTATTTCCATTTTTTTTGGAAAATAAAACTGATTCGAACTTATTGCCTTCTACCTTATTTCACGGCACCAATAGAAATAGAAATAAAAATATTTCATTTATAAAAATACGCCTTTTGCTTTAGTAATTCAGAAATAGGCGAATGCAATAAAGTTAAATGGCTTTTTTTATACCAATTTTATTTATATTATAAATTTTTTATATTATTTTTTACTTAATTACGGGGGTGGCCGTGGCGCGATAGTTGTGTGCTCGCCTGTCAACCTTGTGGTCGCAGGTTCGATTCCTGCCGTTGTCCATGTCTTCTTATATTCCATTAAGAACCAATTCTAAAAATTGTCATAAAATGAGTTGCTGGTATACTCATTACATGCTGTTCAGGCATAAAACTAACAGCATGTGATTGAGTAAACTAGTATACCCATAAATATGACAATGATATAAATAAAATAATGTGAATTATAAGAAACATAAATAAATAAGACACCGTAATTTTCTCCGCATTAGTTCAGCCGCCATCCCTGGAGATAAATAAATCCGAGACAACAACCAGCGCTAGTCTCAGAACATCGCGCCACACATCTTTCCTATCCTTCTTTCTCTTCTTTCACCGGATGCCCGCGCTGTGTTAAAAAACATATAAAGGGTATTCATAATCCCTTGAGCGCGTGCAAAATTATAAAAAAAAAAAAAAATTTATAAACAAAATTCCCTAATTTTTTTCAAATTCCCTAATAACAGTTAATACAAAAATATGTACAAACAAAATTTTGAACTGAACTGTAGACTGTAGCTAAAGTGTAAAGATTTTTTTTATCAAAACCGCTAAAGGCGTTTTCGAGATAATTAAGATGGTATGGATTTAAACCTGCACAGGAAAACTAGACTACCTACCTACTACCAGATAACGTCAATGTTTAAACTACATTAAGTTGTTTAAGTTTCAAGAGCAAGTTCGTATGATCCAGTCGTGCATTTTAGTTCTATATGTCATAACAGACAAATATTTTACTGGGCAGGATTATATTGGTGTTTGAATTTGAATGTTACTTAATTTTATTTACATATATTTCGTTAAAAAATATGCGAAGTGATTTTAAAAAAAATCACCTTAAGTGGTAAAATAGAAGGGAACTCTACTCTTAAAAAAAAAACGAGAACAAAAATCACAACATTGTTAAGTAAGATTCCTGAATACATCCATCAAAAATTTGTTTGCGTAAAATAATTTTAACTCAGGTAGGATAATTTCGAACTGAATGTACAATAATGCTTTCTCAGGAATATGGTAGAACTTGGAAGTCATTTAGTCGTACGACTTCATCTAAATCTTCAAATTTATCCAATTTGTTAGATCAGGGTATGTCCTATAATATTTTAATTATATATATAATCATTTTTAATAAAAAAAAACATTGCTCTTATACTTGATTTTATACTTATAGACCGAGAGCCCACAGCAATTTTTGGGTGTGATTGATAACAACAATTAATTAGTACAATTAGATAGTACTTAAGTAGTTATTTACAAATGTGGACGTCTTGCATTCTCTAGTAGGAGCAATAGTGAGTAATACTGCACCAAATATGCAGTTTTTAATTGTGATGACAACTTTACCATAACTTAAATTTGTAGAGCTGAGCTCCCTGATTGCAAATATGAAAGTCCAAGACGTTTTACTGTTTGCTTTCTTCCTGCAAGACGTGCTCAAAGTAAGCCAAAAATATATCACCTCGTACTTATATAATTTTTTTGACCAGCCACTTATTGTTGTTATATGATATTTTACTTGATTTTATCAAACTCTCCAGAAATATAGTGTAAGTAGAAAAGCAATGGATTTACTTTCTGTTTTAGGTATGTATAAAATCTACTTTACCTAAAGATACTTGCACTTTCCCAATCATGTTTTCTTCTCAATTTTTAAAGAAACCTCTTCCTTCTGAAAATAAGATTTCATGTCATGAAACAATCTTGCAACCCGTAGTTCCAACCACCAGGAATGGATTGCATGCTTGCAATCATTCCGAAAATGAAACACACACTTTATCTTTCGAAAACCCAACGCCAACAAAATTAATTCAAGCAATTTCACACACTACCTAAAACTCCAATGTCGATTTTTTCAAAACGTATTTAGGCACTTAGTAGAGGTTATAGCTTCTCCCAGTTTCATTGAAAAAAAAAAGAAAACCTATGCAAGTCTCCGAAAGAACAAAAATCTATACTAAAAGGAAGGTTGAGTCGACTGAAGATCCCAATATTGGTGTTGAATGTTATGGGAAAATTATTTTGAAACAAAAAACGAGAACACTAGATGTACAAAATGTCAAAAATGGCTACAAGAAAACTGTACAACTTACAAAATACTGCAATCTACAATAAACATATTTAACAGTCAAATTTTTTCTTTAAGTTCAATGAATTTATCATGCGGCCTCTCTCCCACATATGCAGGGAGGGATGGCACACTTAATGTATTTTCCTTTTTTGTTATTTTTTATGAAAATTATTATTTTTTTAAATTTTAATTGTATTTTTATGGTAGAACATAAGTCTATTGTTAAGTTTTTTGCATAAATAAACTTGATTTTACTAAAATAAAAAAAATCATTGATTTTTGAAAAAGTCTATTTTTGGCATACTTTGAGTTTGAGCGCGTCTTGCAGGCAGAAAGCCAATAGCTAAACGTCTTGGACTTTCATATTTGCAATTAGGGAGCTCAGCTCTACAAATTGGAGTTACGGTAAAGTGGTTACCACAATTATCTAGAGTTTGGAAAAAACTGCATGTTTGGTGCAGTATTACTCACTATTGCTCCCACTAGAAAATGCCCGACGTCCACATTTGTAAATAACTATAGTTACTTAAGTGTTAACTAATTATACTAATTATTTGTTGTTATCAATCACACCCAAAATTTGCTGTTGGCTCTTAGTCTATTATGTGCAACAGAAAATTAAAAAATACAATATTGCGATACTTTTAATGTAGTATTGCGGTATAACTTATAACACAGTAATGAATACTAGTGATACTAAATTTCTACAGAAATATTACTGGTTTTATACAATTATGAACGCGATACTGGTAGTGTTGCTGTATCAATTATGAACTCAGTCTAGGTTTTTGATTTTTCAATCAGATACTTCTTTTAGATCAGAAAGGAAAGCTTTTCCAAAGGACTGCATTCTTAGTCTGGTCAGAGCGGGACACTTGCAGAGGAAGTGAATCACTTTTTCCTTTTCTAACTTTTTTTAAGAGCTACGGCAATTGGTGTTGTGGCTAATACCCAGCTTTGCTGCGTTCTCACTCAAATGCCAGTGTCCAGTGCAGGTAGCGACTACCCTTGCCATGCCCAACCACGGCCTGCAATTGAGATCATTTGGGACCTATTTTTGGTGGGCCATATCATTCTAGATATATCTAGTACGCGTTTTTTAAATTGTTCCATCATTTGTTAGATTGCGTGAGGAATATTGAAAGAATTTCACCCTTTAAAACACCGAGTTGAATAGGGATGCTCTCTGCAAGCGAGCTATGAAGGGCCGATCACTGTCGTGCCAGCTCGTCTGCCTATTAATTGCCCTCAATGCTACTGTGTCCTGGAACCCAGATTAAGGTGATTTTTGGTTAATGTCCAGGTTATCGAGATCATTTCGGCATTTTGAATCAGTTTTGAAGATATTTTTGCTGAATTTACGGCATTGATAGCCGCTTGGATGCGGGTGATTATTGCGGAAATTAGATTTTGAATTGGATTTAATTTAAGAATTTTGCAGAGACTATCAGCGACTCTTTGAGAAAATTACTTCTCCGACACCGCACTCGATTTTAGATCCGTCGGTTAAAATTCTAAATCTACTAAAATTAATTTTTAAATTACATATTGCCGTGGCGCGATAGTTGTGTGCCCGCCTGTCAACTACGTGGTCGTTCGACTTCTGCCGTTGTCTATGACGTCTTATTTTCCATTAAAAAACAATTCTAAAAATTGTCATAAGATGAGTTGCTGGCTTACTTATTACATGCTGTTCAGGCATAACATTGACAATATGTGATTGAGTAAACTACTGTACCCATAAATATGAAAAAGATATAAATTAAATAATGCGAATTATAAGAGGCATAAACAAATCACGGTAATTTTCTCCGATTAGTTCAGCCGACATCCCTGGAGATAAATCTTAGACAACAACCACCTCGCGCCACACATTCTTCATATCCCTCTTTCTCTTCTTTCACATGACGGCCGCACTATGTTAAAAAAAAAACATATAATTAAAGGTAATCATAATCCCTTGAGCGAGTGAAAGACTTATAAAAAAAGGAGCGTTAAAAATGTTCATCGACTATAATCTGCCTGTAGGCTGTAGCACTTTTGACGTAATAGTAGAGCGGTCTCCATCCAGTTTTGCCGTTCAAAATATCATTTGTTTCCATTAAATTAGTTAATTTTTTCCAAGGCGAAATAATATTTTCTGGAGAATCCGAAAATATGAAGATTATTACGATGTGGCATGTGGTTTAATATAAAAAGTTCTAATCGCGTTCTAAATATCGTCTCAATAAATTTTACGTTAAATTCGGAGTAGTAGTAGTTTATTTCGTCTAAGTTAAAGCTAAATTGCCTGTAGTAATTTCGGTGATGTGAATATTCAGCCTCTTCGATAAAATTTTAACTAAATTTTATTAAAAAACTATACAAAATCACCCTCCAATCATTTAACCGACAAAATGATTCTGTGAGAATTAACTTCATTCATTCCTTAAAAAATAAGGAGTTGTTGTTGATTGTAAATTTTGCATTTTCTTAAATAGTCGTGTATCGGGAATTTTCGTTACTATATAAAGAATATAGTCAAAGTGTAATTTAACTGTTGAGATGTGCATCCGGGGTAATCCTGTTTCCAAAAACAACATGTAATCCGCGCTGTTTTTAGGTAGATGTTAGCATTGCTTAACGAATCGTATTTAGTAATTCCCCAAAGTTGGGCAACGAATAACTTTGTCGAGGTGGCAGTGCTTTGGAATAGTTTGTATTTTTTGGATGGATGAAGTGCTGAGTTACACATTCATAACTTCCAAGTTGAATTTAGCGATCTAACAGGATTGCCCAGATATTTGTATTCCTTAACATTCTCAATTTCCCCGCCCTTAAATCTCCATCTTCCAAGATATTTTATAAATACCATGAACTTCGAATTGTCACGATTGACAGTTAAACTCCAAGGGTCACAATATTTTTGAAATTTTTGAATCATGAATCAAGACATCATCCGTGTATATAAGTTCTTTTATTCTCATTTCATGCCATAAAATACCTCATATTAACCATTCAACCAATTCACTAATAAACAGAATAAAAATCAGAGCCCATAATGTACATTCTTGTCGTACTCCCGAGAGTGTCTCACAAAAATCATTACCATTCCAAATCGCGAATTTTGTTTCGTTGGTTAGATTTCTCAGCAATGTTAATATTTCCGTTGAAAGCCATATACGGCTCAGCTTGTAAAATAAAGCTTGTTGATCAATAGAATCGATGGCTGCTCTTAAATCAAACAAGAACGCGTACGTATAGTTTGGATCCTTTTTCCAGATATGATTTGACAATTTCCTATATAGCTTACGTCTACTGGAGGATGATTAAATAGCTGTATTTTATTGGGAAATTTATCCGCCGTAAGTTTATCCGTCGTAGCATTTTACATACAATACGCTACGGTCGATAAAAAGCTAAAGTAGAAGCTACGGTGGATGGCGATATGACGTTTATGACGTCTCGAATTAGATTTTGTTAGTTTTGTTGGTACGATTGATAATTGGGTTGAAACTCGATGGATGTGTTCATGGAGTGTTATAATTATTAATTTTATTCGTAAGACAAATCGATGTGTTTGATTCTTTTTTTTTTCTTTTGTTTATAGTTGGCCAGTTTATATTTCTAAGATCTTGGATAATTCCATTTTTTAATAAATTATAAGCTGTTCTTCTGAAAAGTTTCTGAATTTTACTATTAAAAACTATATTCTTTGCTCAATTATTTTCTGGAGTACGTCTAAAATTCCACCTATATCTGCAATTTTGCATACCCCTAATGTCAATTAATCAATTTTAACAAATTTCGATTTCCATTTTGAAAAAAAAAAATCAATATCTATGAAATGAATTCGGTTTTACTTTTATTTTTGACACCAATATTCGTTTTGTGTTCAATTTTTATTGATAGTTATAAATAAACGGAGTTTGGTGAAAAAAATCATCTTTTTATTTAGATCTACAAAAAAGCAATTTGAGAAGACAAACCGCATTGAGTGGAACTGCACTATAGAGGAAGTGCTCGACACTGCGCCGCAAAATATTTATTCATATGAAATTCTATGAGCTATAATGCCAGGCGCGCACATATGCAAATTACAGTTTTGCAACAGTTTGTTTGCTAAAGTGAATACCATGGACTTATATGAGAGTGCGCGCACATGCAAAAACTATTCAGTCCGCGATTCGAGCAGCTTAAAAGTTTGTGTTTGGCACAAATCGAACGATCGCTTCAAATAAGTTCTTCAGTTTGAATCACACCCAACTATAATGTAACTGCGCGCACATTAAATCAATATGTTGTCTGTGTGTTGGATTATCTCGTTGATTAATTTTTAAGTTGCTTATGTGCGCGATCATCGTTCAATTAGGGATTAAACTATTTCGTTTCGGAAAAAAATGCATGTGCGCGCCTGACCTAAGCGCACTAAGCGGCAACTGAACTTTACAAAATGTGCTTTGTCCTCACTGTTTAATGGACGTTGGCCATTCGCTTCACTACATGGACATGGACTGGGCGTACAATTTTGTGATCCCAAGGTTTTTTTTTCTGGACATGTGCATGGAAATTGCAAACCAAATGTTAACTATTTGTTCCTTAATCCGCGTATGTTAAGGGCAGTATGATCTCTGTTGAGTGAATATTGAATTGAAAGCTAAACATACTCAGAAAATAAATTTGTAAATTGACTTGAAAAATAAAACTCTAGCTATCGATCTACTCAGAAAATATATAAAAGCATGAAATATAAAGGGGAAATGTAAGGGGAGTGAACAATTTAAACTACGTTGTAGTGTGCGTTCAAAACCAAGAAACATTAAAAGGAAACAAGCAAATCTCCGGCAATTGTGTTTCCTCGTGTGAAAGGCATAGACGGTTCTTAAAGCAATACAAAAATTGTTCTGTGTAAAAAGGGACTTGACCATAGTCTATGAACAAAGCCGTTCACTTATCATTTCCTTTCTATTGGTGCAAAATGAATGTTCGAATTTAATATTGCAAATGCAGAAAAAGTGAACACAAGAAATAGGTTTGAAATATAAATTAAATATTGGTACGTTGTTTTACTTTCTATTTTGTATGAATAAAAGCTAATTATTGTTCCTAATTTTGATTTTTTAATAATTTTACTTTGCAAATGACTCTTTCGTTACTTGTGACTGCTGTGCAGGTGTACCATTTTCACAAAAATAAAAAAGCTACGGTCAATGCAACGGTCGATGCGTTTTTTTGGGAATTACATACGGTACAATGGATAGAATCCCAATAAAACACAGCTAATATTACTTTAGCCGCGTTTTATTATGCACTAAGACCTATGTATATAGATCAGATATTTGCATGCATTATAACAACACTACAAGATCTTGATATTTATCCAGTTCAATTTTCATTACCCAGAATTTAATTACATATCTCACTGCCACGTTAAGCATTTTAACTTGTACAAGTTGGTACTTCAGTTTTGAATTGTCAACCACGTTACCAAACAACTACTTATAATTTATTAATAAAGTCTGCTTCTATACTAGTGCAATTTTTATGTGTTTTCCCATAGGTAAAAGATATCAATTTTGCCAAGTTAAATCCTTCCATTGGGTAAACAATTCTGAATCAATTTTGCACATCCGTATTTTTCTGTGGATATACCTCTCTTTTTACTAACACCACTTAGCACTAGTACAATGGAATGCATTTACTTTGACAACTAGTAGTTTAATATACACGAATACAATCCAACAACATATTGAGAACAATCAATTCAAATTGCATTCCATCAAATTCTATATTAATCAATGGAAATCGAAAGTATAACTTGCTTTTGTTCAATTAAAACAGAATCATCTCTCCGCACTCCTTATTCTTTACTCAAACAATAAAGAAAAGACCACAACGAAGAAAGAGCTATAACTCAGTAGTTTTATTTACCCCCGACACCACCATTCGAAATCTACTATTACGCGGTGCAATAACATTCAAACACCCAGTAAAACACTTGTAAGAATAATATAGGTACCCACATCTCTATAACACACTAGATAGTTTGTTCTCTATAACAGTTTTTTAGGCAATTTAAAGATGAGATAACGTGCGCTGGTACCACCATTGACGTCTGTCCGAGTAAAAAAAACGTTGGCATATGATGTCCTGTACAAACAAAGTAAACAAAATGTCTGTATTTTATTGTTTTACACAAATAAAAAATACCTGCATTTTTAATACCGCTCAATGTGACCTCTAAAAGTAATTGGAAGTGTTATAAAGTTAAAGTGGCATGGTACCTACGCCCTTATAACAGTCTTCAAATTGCTTCATCTTTCTTGTATGAATGTGTTATCCAATGTTTTATAGAGATCAGTGTATATCCAGTAAGTTATCGGGTCTATATGAGAACAAATCGCATCGATTCGGTGTGGGTTCTGGCATTTATCGCCATGACAATTAATTTTGACAGGAGAAAGTTTCGTGTTCGTGACAAATAAAGATTTCTTGGCAAAAATGGACTGTATTTTTCTTACCTTTATTAGATATGTTACCAAATATCTTGATAATCCAAAGCTGAGAAGATGATGTGCAATATATTATTTTCTGATTGAATTGAAATAAAATATTTGTTTGTTGACTTTTCCACAATCAAAACAATAATGATTTTTATTTTTCTGTTTTGCTCAATAAAAAATGTTTGCTACAAAACAAAATATTAAGTTTTTTATTTCTAAATACATAAGATCTGAGTGTTTGTTTTATTAGTCCCCTTTCACACAAAGAAACTGAGTTGCCGGCAACTGGGAGTGTGATGGCGAGAAGGGCAAGAAGTAAGGGGAATGAAAAAAATCTCCCCGGTCGACGATTTGAAGAGATTTTATTGACGTTTTGCTTTGCATTCGAATTAGCCCAACAAAATCTTCCCAGTTTCCTCCTCAGTTTCTCGGTGCTAGTTTCTTCATGTAAAAGCTACAAGGCAATTAAAGGAAAACATCAAAAAAATCTCCAGCAACTGGTATCCCTGTTTGAAAGGGGACTAAGCACATGTATATATGCTTCTTCTCTTAGAAGGTTGTGCATGTGGATTATCTTTTCAGTAGTAGGACTCGTTGGCTTAAACATTTTTGTCGGTTTGAACATCTGCTGAGTGTGCTTGGAGCCGAAAATTTCACTTTAGTATGGGGGAGCCTTTATTGATATATTTTATACATAATTGGCAACTCGGTTTTGACAGAAATGCAAAAAAAATGTAGTCGCAAGAACTTGCTCTTATGTTCACATCGTATGCAAAAGATTTCTATTAAAAATCTAAATATATTTTTAAAGTCGTTTTTAACTCAATTTTTTTATACAAAATTTCTTTAATTTTTTTCTAAAAAAAATTGGTGTCACAATCTTAAATATTTAATAATATAAACTTAAACCAAAAGATTAAATCGCATTAATCAAAAAAAAAAAATAATTCAAAATTCTGAAATAAAAAATACTTAAACTAATTTGAGCTAAAAACAGTACGCCATCTTATTTCTTGTATAAATTTGAATTTATGAGACAAAAAATTAAAAATCTGTGGAGCGGTTTTTGAGAAAAAAACTTTTATTTAAACAAAATAAAAAAATTAAAAAAAAATTCAAAAACGCCAATTCATGTGTATTAGACAAATACATATAACTATAATTTTTGAAAAAAAAAAAAAATAATAATAAGCAGTTTTCAAAATATAAATCTAAGCATATATATGTATAAAATTTGGAAAGAATCGTATACGCCATTTATGAGATGGCCGAAAGCAAAAAAAACGGTCTTGTAGAACGTACCGTTCTTACACTTTTTTTTCAAACATATCATCGGTCGTACTTAAAAAGCGGCACTGATTTTTTAAAAATCAAAATAGTTAGAGCCGTTTCCGAGCAAAATTGACTTTAACGTAACGGTTATATGGCAGAAACCGTTATTTTTTTAGCTAAAAAAAATTCAATTTCCCCTCTGTACAATACAGAATTTTTAGACCATCTTTTTTCGTCTTCCCTATCATCGTAATCTCATGTTTGATTGTTATCTCAATTTTTTTTTTCAACGAATGCATATAGTACCTATAATCGCAAGTAAAAATTCATGTTCTAATTATTAGAAGACAATTTTTATTTCGAATCACCCGATTAGCATTTTTTGAATAAGATCCTCCATTAGACTGGCCTTAAGTCTTCTTTTAATCACAATTAAACTGAAATAAGATTCTATTTGATCTGACGACATAATATTCACCGGGGTAGAGCTTACGATTTAATATTGTTCCGAAATCGATGGGTTGCTGTGCAATATCCAGGTACTTTATTTATTAACTATAGTTTATAATTTTATATTTTATTTTACTAAAATAAAACAAGAAAGGACAACTTCCGAGCACCCCATGTAAACAACATTTATTTAACGTAAAAAATGAAATGTCAAAAGGTAATCAAAGCTGCCAACCATGCAAAGTAAAAAAATGTTCATAACCCAGATCGTTTTATTTTCACGAGGTGAACTATATTGGTCATTGAGATTAACAAAGCGCGGCTTTTATTAATTTTGTATACAGTACCATTACGAATAACTAAAAAAACAAAATCATATAATTTACCTTCCATTCAAAATGCCTATAGACAATTCCAAAACCCATCCGGTGCCGAAATTCTAGAACTAGATCCGCCACTGATTATTGTGGAAAATTATAAGAAAATTCACGTAGTCCAAATTATTTGAAAATTTAATTGCTTCCATTATGTATTTTCCAACCATATAGTATGTACAATTGTATATACATATATAGTATACAAAAATATAACAGCATAACTGAATGCCAATTGAATAAGTACAAATAAAGCCCCATGTGTTTAATTCAGTAAAATTATTAATAAATGATAATAATTTGAAAATAATTAATGTTAATTGGACGAACGTAGCAAGGACAATGATGGTAAAATTTAATCCTCGAGCTTCGAGCACCCTGTTGGTAAATAAGCTGTAGGGCAGCACTTTCTAGGTATTATTTCGCAATCCAGAATGAAATGTCCAGTTTTAAATCTTCTGATGCTATACACGTACACCTGCTCACAATAAATCTCATCAATATTCGCAAAATTTCATTCAATTTTAATGCAATTAAATTTTGTATAGCATTACTTGCGATATTGGTGTGTCAGTGTGGGTAATTTTGACAAGATTTCACATGCGAAGGATATGGAAAAGATGAAATAGTAGGTTCCGAAATATTGTAAAAAAGTTTATACGTACTACTGTATACAGTTAAGCTCAGATAACCGCCTCTTTAATGACTGCATAACCTTATTTATCTAAAAATACTTCTTATGTTTTGTGTTGATAAACAAATTTGAAAAAAATTGAAAGTATTTTTTGTAATTATGTAAATTGTGAGTAGGACGTGCATAACTACTTATAAACACATACTCGTAGCTAGCCGTTGTGTTTATATAAATTTGTACTTATACAGCCGTATCCATTACAACACGGTAAACGCGCGCATAGTTATGTAGTACATAAGGATTTATGTATCCGCTATGCAAATCCTTATACAATGCACATTTTCATTCTTCTCATTATAGTTATAATGTGATTATGTCAAATAAAGTACCAAAAAGAGAAATCTATTCCATTTTTCCGCCATTTTGATTGGCAAAAATAAATAAATAAACATCGATAACGATTGACGGGTTATTTATGTATGTCTAATAAAATTTTCAGTTTCAAAAATATGAGTTCAACGACGTTTTTTATATAACGGGTGATTTTTTTGCTACTTGGTTTTTGACGTTTATATTTTTGACAGATCACACATGACAAATTCCACGAACATTTGACATTTCGATTCAGTATTGTTTGCCATTTCATCATGAATAGACTTACGCCTGAACAACGTTTGCAAATTATTGAAACTTATTATCAAAATTCGTGCTCTGTGAAAAATGTGTTTCTCAAGCTACGTCCGTTTTTTTTCCGCTCATTTTTGGCTAAATGGATATGTGAATAAGCAGAATTGCCGTACTTGGAGTGAAGAGCAGCCAGAGGCAATTCAGCAGCTACCAATGCATCCCGAAAAATGCACTGTTTGATACGGTTTATGGGCAGGCGGCATCATTGGGCCGTACTTCTTCAAGGACGATGAAGGCCGCAGGGTTACGGTCAATGGAGAAAGGTACCGTTCGATGATACCAGATTTTTTTTTGCCGAAAATGCAAGAATTGAACTCGGTCGACATGTGGTTCCAACAGGATGGTGCCACATGCCACACTCGAAACCGCGAACACGCGAAACCATGCATCAATTGAGAGGCGAATTTGGTGAGCAGTTGATCTCACGTTTTGGCGCAGTCAATTGGCCACCAAGATCATGTGATTTGACCCCGTTAGACTATTTTTTGTGGGGCTATGTTAAGTCTATTGTCTATGGGGACAAGCCAAACACGATTGCTGCCTTGGAAGCCAACATTGAACGCGTCATTGGTGAGATTCCGGCCGAAATGTGTGAAAAAGTTTGCCAAAATTGGACCTTCAGAATGGACCACCTGAAGCGTAGCCGCGGGCAACATTTAAGTGAAATTATTTTTAAAAAGTAAATGGCAGAAATTGGTTTATCGATCCAAATATAAATTTTATTCACTTTTTACAAGTTTCTGTGTTTTTTTGAATTTTCAAAAACCAAGCTCTTAAAAAATCACCGTTTAGTTTTCTTCTTCTTGGCGTTGAAATTATTGAATTTAAATTGGTGAATTTATTTAGAAAGGATACAACATTTGAAGGCATTTTGTTCGTTTTTGTTTTATGTGCAAACTCAAAATGACATATCGACACTATAATTTTCTTATGTAGGCTCTATTCAACCTATTGGCGCGATTAGCTTATAATGGCTCTATTAAACGTTGCATAAGTCTTATAAATGAGATATCCGAGTTCAGAGACATTATAACTAGTACATAGCGCTATATACTCGCTATAATGCAATTAGAAATAAGGCTGATAAATGTATACATTTTTACTATGCGTAATAATTTATTTATTTATTTATAATCTACCAGCTTCAGACTGAACCGATGCAAAAAAAAATGATAAATAAATACAATAGGTGTATGCAAGAATACAAAAATAAAATTATCTCTCAAGGGGTTATGATGTTACCCTATATATGCTTTTTAATAAAGCGCTGGCGTGAGAGAGAGAAGAGATAGAAGGATGGGAAAGATGTGTTGCGCGATGTTCTGAAACTAGTGCTGGTTGTTGTCTCAAATTTATCTCCAGGGATGGCGACTGTACTAATGCGGAAAATTTACCATTTTCTATTTATCTATGTCTCTTAATTCGCATTATTCTATTTATTACGTTGTCATATTGTATGAGTATACTAGCTTACTCAATCAAATGCTGTTAGTGTTATGCCTAAACAGCATGGATGAGCAAACCTGCAACTCATTTTATAACAATTTTTAGAATTAGTTTTTAATGAAAAATAAGACGAAATAGACAACGGCGAAATAATATAAATCATTTTTGAATTTATTTTTGGCCAGGCTATGTCAATATGACTAGTTACTTCATTGAACTCCCTGATAAACATTGGAACTGGCTCAATCATATTATAGTTTGAACTATGTTTAGGCTGAAAAAGAAGGTATCTTTAGTTCGGGGCATAAATACATAGCGTAAGTGGTACAATTATTGACACTGGAAAATGTCAGCCTAGCTATTGACACCCTCTCCTTACACAACGTTTCAATGGTACAAATCTGAACGGTTCCTAGAACTGTTGAACGGTTCCTAGAACTGTTTCTCTTAAGTTCTTCCCTGTTTCTTATCCTCGAACTCTTTATTTTTATATAATTAGGGGCTAGTCAGTTTTGTTGCGAATTCCGAAACCTAAACATGACTGTTACGCGACAGTGTATTTTGTGAAAAAAGTCTGTATTTCATTAAGGAATCCGAACATGTTAGTAGATAATTTTATTATATTTAATACATTAATACAAGCTTGATCATATTAGTTTATTATAATGAAATATAATGCCCTGGGGGAGGATTTACCTTATTTTTTATTGTTTTTCTGTTGATATATATTTAATCAAATGGGGTGTCAGCTATTGTGTTAAGCTTTTAACAATTCCTATAATTGACACCTCTGTGTCAATAACCGTCTTCTATAGGAGTACAAACTTTGACACTGTGACTATAGTTGTACTTATATATGGTGTCAATAATTATATTATTCTTTTAAATTAATGTTTAGCTGGAAAAATGCCTAAATGTACTGAGAAATATACCGAAAAGACCTCGAGAAAGCGCTTGAAGCTGTGAGGACACAAAAGTTGTCCAAAAAAGCTGCAGCCAAATTTTATAATATTCCTCGAATTACACTTGCCAATAAAATTCTTTACTATCTTTTTTTTTTTTTTTTTTTTTTTTATAATCTACACGCGCTCAAGGGATTATGAATACCCTTTAAATGTTTCAACACAGCGCGGGCGTGAGGGTGAGGTTAAGGAAGAGAAAGAATGATAGGAAAGATATGTGGCGTGATATTCGGAGACTGTAGGTGGTTGTTGTGTCAGATTTTATCTCCAGGGATGGCGGCTGAACTAATGCGGAGAAATTTCCGTGTCTTATTTATCGATGTCCCTTATAATTCGCATTAATTTTTTTATCCTTTTGTCATATTTTATCGGTATACTAGTTTTACTCAATCACATGTTGTTAGTGTTATGCCTAAACAGCATGTAATGAGTAAGCCAGCAACTCATTGTATGACAATTATTTTTAGAATTGGTTTTAATGGAAAATAAGAAGACATAGACTACGGCAGGGATCGAACCTGTGACCATGAGGTTGACAGGCGAACACACCACTATCGCGCCACGGCCACCCCTCTATTTGTCCTAACTAGTGCCGTGCAATTCAGGTTGCACTTAAGATACCTTAGGTCTTACAGGCATTGTATAGTTAAGACTATTAAAAAAGAACTACATTTATAATTTCGTTAAAGCAAGGCCTAGTACCTAATCTATTGTGTCCGCTATAGAAGAATAGCTTTTGGAACAATGGATAACCATATCCCAGCGAAAAGTTTTCCCGAAGAGAAAAATGGATGTGCTTCATGCCGTAAAAGATTTTCTTGGAGAAGACATCCTTTTGGGCCATAAAACATTTCGGGAATAGCTGGTTTAAGGCGTTTTTGAGGCGACACCTTTCAATAAGCTTAGAACACCAAATCCGGTTGCATCGGTCAGTGCAACTGAACATCAAATAATCGTTGTTTTATTTTAATAGAAAAATATCTTGAGGAGCAGAATATGTTGGCCATATTAGCGATGCTACTAGGGTTTTTAATTGTGACAAAAAACCAAAAGCGTGTTTGGCAACCTACACAAATGAATATAAGTGGTATTTTAATTTTTTTTTTAAGTTTTATATTATTTGTTTTTTAAAATTTAAGAATAGAGCAACATACAGGTTTTAAAAAAACCTCAACGAAACGATCGCCATTTTGCTTCTTTACTGTCTATTCAAAGATATGTCAATAATTGTACAAATATGTGGTGTCAATAGTTGTACATAAGTGATCATTACTATACAATTATGAGGTGTCAATAGGTGTACATGAGTGTCAATTACTGTATATTTTAATAGGGTCTTAGAAATATTAAAATTTAACAATATCACGAAACTCTTACTCGCTTTTACTACAAATAGCATGAAAATCAATTGAATAATGTATTTAGAAATGTACTCAGAGTTTTATATATCCATCTCGAATATATTTGCAAGTTGTATCAACTGAAAAAATCCTTACGAGTGCGAATAACTGAATCGCTTACGCTATTAACGAAAAATGGGGCATACATGTGAACTTGGAATCAAAGGAGACACCCAAATCCTTTACTACAGTAGTTCTCTGAAGAGGGGTACAATTCAGAGAATACGTAAACTCATGAGTTTAGAGTTTACTACAGACAGAGATAGCGAAGTATTTCTTAACGTTAAGCTTAAGACAGTTAACCTTACACCAATAAGATAAATGTTCGAGGTCTATTTGGAGATTAAAACAATCATAAATTGAATTCGCCTTTAAAAATAATTTAAGATAATCAGCGTAGATGGGGAATTCGCTGAACCTTACGTTTTTCCAAATATCATCGATACAAATTATAAATAAAAGTAGACCAAGCTGGCTACCGTGTGGAACTCGTGCGGTACATCTAATATATATCGAGGATTGAGTGGCAAGTTTAACATTTTGGACCTTATCAGTTAAAAAAGATGAAATCCACTGAAGGAGGTTAGAGTGAATCCAAAAACTTTCATTAATATGTTGTGGCATACTTAGTCAAATGCCTTACTAAAATCAGTATCGATAACATTAACTTGACTCTGACTTTCAATACAATTAATAAGGAAGGAGGAAAAACTTGCCAGAAAAGTGACAGTTGATCTACCCGAAATAAACCCATGTTGGAAGTTACTTATGTTCTTTTACAAAGAAATCGAGTTTACTCTTTACTAAACTTTTGAGCAATTTGGGAACTGCGGAGAGCTTACAAATTTCCTCTGTAATTTTCAACATTGTTTTTGGAGCCAGACTTATAAATATGGGATCAGAAAAGAAGATTTCCATTCGTCTAAAAATAATCCGGAGGATAAAGATATGTTAAAAATAATTTGCAATGGAAAGCAGACAGAATTAGAATTTTTTTTTAAGACAAGAGCAGGGATACCATCGACACCAGGATTGTGGTTATGTTTAAGATCCTGATCCTGAAGACAACTTAATACATCAGAGAATTTTAAGTCTATTGAGTCGATATCTTCTTTAGGAGCAGAATCTGTCAGAAAAAAAAATTATAACTACATGCGGCTATACTATTTGAAGTTTATCTTATTCAAACAATGTGTCCCTTTCATCCCCTAGGATCTCCAACCATCAACCGAATTCAAACGTACGATGACTTGGTCTTAAAATGAGGTTTAGTCTTCTATGTCGCTTCGAAACTGACTGTGGACTTCAAAGAATTTCTTGATATTCTTCAATATTGTTGTCCGTTTCATCGATATAGCCAGCCAATAAGTAGTTATCGATCTCGATGTCGGTACTGTGCTTTGTAGAGGTTTTATGAAGCGTGCAATTTGAAACTCAGTGTTTATATATGCTTCTTGCTTGTTGTGGGTGACATGAATGCAAGAACTGGAAGCCAAGCAGGAAATGAGAACAGTGTACTGGGAATCGAGAGAAAATCGAAGGACTTAGTCTGCAACGCAAGAGGTTTAAAGCTTCTTGACCTGTGTAACTCGTACGGGTTAAGAATACAAAATGGTACAAGCTTGTCCGATAGGAAAGGTGAATTAACTTTTGTCAGTGGTCAGGGAAGCTCTTTGATACCCTATATATAGTCTCGTAGGCAACGAATTGAATGAGCATATGATTGACATGAAAATTGCGACTGTACCGTATTCAGACCACTTTCCAATGATCATAACGTTCGGGCTGATTTCCGGAGAAGCTCAAAAGTCCAAGGTTATAAATGCCCTACCGAAACTGAAATGGGAACCGACAAATGAGATGAAATATCAAGCAATATCATTTAGCTTGTTAATTTGAAGTTGTAGAGTTAGAAGATTTTACGACAAAATAAGGAGATCGTATGCGTAGAGTAAAATTTTAACATTTACATATCCAAAGAGTATGCCCCCACGTATGTGGTTCTCGACATCGTTTATAAATAGTGCGAACATGAGCGGGCTCAAAACACATCCCTGAGGAACACCTGTTGCACTTTGCAATTGCTTTGATTTTTTGGTACCGTTCTGTACAAATGAGGTCATGTTTTCAAGAATTGATAAACAGAAAAACCTGCATTAGATTGAATCTGATCATGTGGGCTCGGTGACGTGATGCGAAGTGCGTTGGCTACTAAGCGGCTGGTCATGGTTCAATACACGATGAAGACACAAGAAGTTTTTCAATTAAAATGAAAAAGTAGACCAGCACCACTAGAGCAAAGGAATCTGATGATCAACCTCGGCAAGTCGTGAAATAGCTATAATTATAGCCAAAAATAATTGAGAAAATCTTGGTGGTAGCACACTCAAGTTGTTGTTGGGCATTCAAAGTCATCAAATTATTCTAGACAGCCTAAAGTTTTCGGGAATCATCTCTTCACGGAATATTCTATTTAACAATTCTAAGATATACTCTAAGAATTCATGTGCAGCATGTTTATAAAACTCTACTGGGATTCCATCACAACCAGAAGATTTGTTGTTTTTCATTTTTTTTAAAGCTACTGATAATTCCATCATCGTAAGGTTTTCATCTAAATCAGGAATAATAATATTTGGTATAGCAAAGCTTATTATGTTTGCATTGGGGTCGGGCAAAAAGAGTTTTTCGAAATAGTTTGCAAGTAGATTTTCGTCAACTATGAAAGTCAGCTGACTATTCTGCCCACTTAATAATCGTACCGTTTTCCAAAAAGATTTTGAATCCCAACATTTAACGAGCTTGGAAGCTGACTTTTTAGTGTATAATTCCTTTTTAATATTACATAACATTTTATATTCTTGGTTTGATTTGAGATACAGTTATTTGAAGACCGGGCTATTTGTTTTGCGGAAAAGTTTCAAAAGGGCTAACGATTTTTTTCTACTTCTTTTACATTGCTCGTCATGCTAAAGAGATTGAAAAGAATCTCTACGGTTGGGAGAAGTAAGAGCAGAAGATTGTCTCACTGCTAATAAAACTGAACTAGCTACGCTTTCTATTGTGGCATGTGTAACATTCGACATGGTAGCTAACTGTTGGTTAAGTTCAATTTTGTATGTGTTTGCTTTTCTTACATTCTACGACGGCAGTAAAGCCATGCTTTTTGTTTTTTTGTAAGCTTTGTAAACAATATTTTAATCAACGTTATCAAATAAAAACCAATCTAATCTTGCAAGCTTTCTAGCGATTTTTTGATCTAAACTTTATAATTTTTAGAGAAACCTACATACGTATATATACAATATTTCTTAAAAATTTTTTGGAAAATTTGATTATCAATTTTATTGACCATGCGGCGGTTTTGTGCATTAGCAGAAAATTTAATAATTTTTATCGTTTCATCCAATATCTCACTATTGAATAATTATATTAAAATCGGTTCTTTTTTCTAATATTAATTTTTTTTTTACTAAAAACACAGACATATTTAATTAAAACTTTTTTTTCTTAACGGTTTTAACATGTGTATGGGAGGCGCCGTTGTTTTTTGTTTTAGGAAAATAATTTTTAAAAGTATTCAAAATAATGCCAAAGATCTGCTAAAAACTAAGTATCGATAAAATCTATGTAGTCGTTTTAGAAATTAAAAAAAAATTGAGAAAATATTGGCTTACATTAGCGTTTAAACTTTCTAGGAGCTTCTGTATTTTTTAAAAAAATATTTGGTGTTTTATACCATCGAGTCAAGTAAAAGTAATTAAAATATACAGTTTTTTTTTCAATGTATAACAGTTATCAAAAATGTGCAGTGGAACAAAATCGAACTCGATATTTTGATCGAACTTGAGAAAAGGTTGATAGAGAACACGAAAAAGTGAGTCCCGCAATTTCGTTTGCTATCTGCTTTAAGGTCTATCTACAGCATATGCTGCTGAAAAGATATTTTTTTTGAAACTGGGTACTTGAGTGGCTTAGGTAATTTCCCAGATTCTTCTCTAAAATCTTTTTTTTATTCCCAAAAATAACAATGCCTACAACTGTTATAAAAAAAGCTTAAGTATCTCAAAAACGCCACTAGCGATTTTGATTTTAAAAAAACTATGTGTACTATTGTAGGCAACTGGCATACTTTGGTCAGAAAACTTAGCATAAAATGTTCCGTACTTGTCCCATAATAGGATTTTTTTTCTTTTTTGAGTTTGTTATTAACTTCACCGATTTCGATTAAAAGCTTATACAGAATATCCCTAAAATTCTAAATAATACTGCATTACGAAATTTTCGAAGAAATGTTTTTACATGCGATATGGGTACTAAGTATAACACAAGTATAAGAAAAAAAGTCTAACTCGAGATTTTACTCAAACTTGACATTACGATGATAGAGAACACTAAAAAAGTTTATCACGCAATTCCGTCTGTCTGTCTGTAGAACGATCCACAACCTAAACGGCTGAAGCGATTTTCTTTAAACTTGGCACTTAAGCGTTTTAGGTGATTATCTAGAAAAATAACGGCACTTGCCGTACAATTTTTTCTACCATCTTAATTATCTAAGAAGATTTTTTTTTTAATAATACAAATTCTATATACTACTGAAATACATCAGCCCAGTAGAAGACTTAGCACTATAATATTTGGACTTGTTGAATTATTGATTCAAAATAGCTTTTAACGGCTTTTAGTCCAACAAAAATTAGCGTTTCGTCCCGGCGATCTCACATGGACTCATCAGTTGACTAGTGAGGACCTTTGTCAATGGAGATAAAATCTCAGACAAGAACCAGCTCTAGTCTCAGAACATCGCGCCACACATCTTTCCTATTCTTCTTTCTCTTCTTCCACCGGATGCCCGCGCT
This sequence comes from Philhelius pedissequus, assembly GCA_910595825.1. Lineage (NCBI taxonomy): Eukaryota > Metazoa > Arthropoda > Insecta > Diptera > Syrphidae > Philhelius > Philhelius pedissequus. Next base: position 170,453,959 of record OU343161.1, on the reverse strand, counting down.
GTGTTAAGAAAAACATATAAAGGGTATTCGTAATCCCTTGAGCGCGTGCAAAGTTATAAAAAAAAAAAAAAAAAAAACGCAATTTTTGCTAAGTTCAGTTCATCTTACATAGATTTCGTGAAGAACATCTAGTGTGAACTATATCCAACAAGACTAGAATTCCTAATCATTAAATTGGAATTTTTTGTTTTTTGCCTGTTGCCTGGCAAAAATTGCGTATTGACAAAGGTCCTCAACTGATGAGTCCATGTGAGAGCGCCGGGTCGAAACGCTAATTTTTGTTTGACTAAGAGCCGTTATAAGCTATTTTGAATCCATCTTAATTATCTCGAAACGGGTTTAATTATTTCGACAAAAAAGGTTTGTGCACTACTCTCGGTATTGTCTACATTTTTGTCAATTTTTTTTTTGTTGATATTTTGTTATAACGGTACCTGCTATAAAACCATTTTTTTTGATTTTCGAATTTCTTATAAACGGCTCTACCGATTTTAATCAACATATTTATATTGGAGGTCCTTCGAATTCTAAATAATACTGCATACCAAAATTTAAAAAAACATTTTTTTTGGATAATTGAAAAGTCAATACATATTTCGAAAACGTGTGTATGATTTTTTTTTCAAATTGTGTTTTTAAATTTATATTATTAAATATTCAAAAATTATCATACCAATTTTTTTTAGAAAAAAAAAATAAGAATGTTTTGCATTCGATGTGATCGAACATAAAAGCAAGTACATGCGATCCAATCGTGTATTTTATTTTTTTAGGTTTTCAGAACAAAAATAAAGAAAATAGATTTTATTTTAAAACAAATAAATAAATTATACGAAATTTGTCTACGAGTATATAAAGTAAGAACAATTGTTTAAATTTGAGTTTATTTAACTTTTTGGATGTTGGTTCACCTACTTGATGTGGTGTTTTGTATATAAATACATATATATTTTCAGTTGTGTATTCAGCTATTTAATAAAATTCTTCTTATCTTTAATAAAAGCCTGTTTTTCCTGAGCTTGCAGATAAGTAGGCATAAAAAGCGCATTTTTGTACTATTTCCCATATTAAATAAATATGTATAGTTAACCACTTTGGTGAGTTATTATCTTTAATCGACTGGACAGGACAACGCGACGAAATTGTCGCATTGTGTCTGGGAATTTAATCGCTGAAAACTTGGTTTTCGACCACGAATTGCACTCGATTAGCAAACCAATAATATAACACGAAACAATTCAGTGTCTAGATGCAGGGGGTTTTGTTTATAATTTTATTTTGTTTGTTTATTAAAAAATTATCACAAAATAATATGACCAGGATCGATAAATAAGTCATTTGGCACTGGATTCAGGCGTTATCTGGATATTGGTGGCTATGTGATTTATATGGCGTTTGAAAAATGGAAACTGAACAAACATAAGTGCAACGATTGAATAAATTGCATTTAATTTGCTATTATTCAGTTGAGTTCAATGCGCCATTAAATTATAAATGCATAAGTAAGCATTATCGGTTTATGAGTTATTGCAATATAAATGATAATATAGATTATATTCAATTTCAGTTATAAATCAAAGGAACTGTTTTTTAGAGTGTAGGTCCCCTTAATTACATATCTTATGATACGTATAGGAAAGCATGTCTGAGTCATATGTGAAATTTGTTTATCATGGCAAAACATGGGGGCATATATCACTTAGGTGTAAGTTCCATCTTTCGGATGCTACTCGTATTCCCTAAAATTATTCTATTTACATTATGTGTAGGTATATTAAAAGTACATTACGACATTACGACAATTATATAAATTTAATTGGACAAGTCTTCGATATTTCATATTTCCATCACTGACAAAGTTGCTTGCAACATTAATAATAAGCGGATAATTAAATTTGACCTTTATTTAAATTTGTGTTTTTTTTACAGAACCATGACATTTTGTACCTAAATTACAATTATTCTTATTTTGTTTTTGTTTCTGTGTATAATAAAATTGCATAATAAAATTGGCTGCATTTAAAATACATAATATTTCAAAAAAAAAACGAAATATTGAATTTTTATAAACAAAACTCCCCTTATAAACCAAAGAAAATGTGTTTAATTACTTTGATATGCAATTTTATATACATATAAACATATAATATAAATAAAACAAATATTTTACTTAAAACATATTTGGTGGTAGTAGTAGTAGTAGAATTCTCTTCCACTTTTAATTTGATATTTGTTTCAATTTTAGGAGAGTAGAATAATTAAAACATTTAGCAAATTCTGTTCTTAATATATGATGAATAATATTATAAATTTAATACCTTACCTACGGAATTTAAATTGACAACATTATTTATTGGTCAAAATAAATCAGAACTCTTTAAATTAATTTAAAAAAAACAAATGTTTTGATTTTTGTTCTACAAACCTACATAAACATATAAAGGGTGCTTTTTTTTTAGCTGCATGAGCTGCTTCGTCAATAAGCAAAATTGCCATATGTTGAAGAAAATTCTGAAGCCATTAAGGAATTACCATTACATTCATTAAAATTGATTGTTTTGTGCTGTTTACACGCTAGCGGCATCATCGGTCAATTTTGTTCTTGCGAAATGAGGAATTTATTGCCGTTACGGTGAATAATGAGCACTATCGAGCCATGCTGACTGATTTTTAGTTTCTTAAATCTTAACTCAACTAAAAATCCACGACATTTTTGTTCCAACAAAACAGCGAAACTTGTCATACAGCGCTCTTAAGTAATAATTTATTGTATTTTGTATTTTATTGTAGATTCAACATTTGTTTCTAAAACTATAATGAACAATTTAGAGAGTTATGGTATAAGAATACCTTACTACCAATAATAATTATAACATTTTAATAAAACAAAAAAGAAATACAAGTAAATGCAACATCATTTTGGTGACAGCTTTATTTTCAAAAGTCGTCCTGTTAACTGGTCCTATGCCCGCTGTGCGACTTAACGCCTCTCGACTACTTTTTATGGGCTAACATTGGAAGTCATTATTCAAGCTACCATTGAAGCGCCGCACAGTGGGGCAAACAGGGAAATAATTCCAATATTTTTTATATATTACATTACATTACATATTATACTACTCCGTTGATAAATCTAATCTACGAAGTAGAGACACTGAAGCACTGGCAACGAGACCATTGGCTTTAAACAATCACATACATTAATATAACAAAGAGATACAGAGAAAGGAAGAACACACAACAGAAGAAACACATGTCAACAACACGTGGTTGGTTTCCGACGGTCCACCAACTTAGTACTAACGACGCGCTACGATGCTTGATTTCGCTGATCTATGGGAAGCGATGCTTACATCGGAGCCAAGGCCGTTGACAAAAATATATTTTATATTTTTTTGTGCTGTTTGATAGCCTATTGCTTTTATTAATAATCAGAGAAAACAGTTCTAAGGCGCCAGTTATAGCTTTCATTGAAACTCATCATTGAAAATTTTGACTATCAATTCTGAGACACTTAAAGACATAAAACTGATGTCGTTTTGGTACCAAAATGAAGGCAATAAGATATATATTATTTTTTGTCAACAAAATATTTTATTTGCTCTACCAATTTCTTGTAAATTCACTTTTGATTTTTCAATGATGAAAAGCATTTTCAATGATCATTCAATGATCATTGAAAAATCAAAAGTAAATTTACATGAAAGTGGTAGAGCAAATAAAGTTTTCAATGATGAGTTTCAATGAAAGCTATAACTGGCGCCTAACTCGGTTTCTTAATTTCATTTTTGTTTGTTACTTTGAGGGACTTAGGAAGTTCGAGAATATTATTTTATCCAAAAATCATCTGTTTTTACTAATGAACAATTTGGCTTACTGTGGTTTTGTTTGTACAGATACAATTATGAAACTTTCCATATTTGTAGGTAATTTACAAAAGAAAAATAAAAAATATAAAATAGCCCAAATTTTTAAAATATGACATTAAAAAAAAAAATAGATCGAGTAGGAAAGAGTAAACCAATATTGTGAACTTTTGTAAGCTTACAAAAAAGGCTCTTCTGAGCTCCGGTCTAGAATTGTAATTTTCATAAAGCATGAACTATTGCCTAATATTCCTATAAATTTCATTGTCAACTACGGACAACTGCCGAACAAAGTAATAAAAATAAAAGTTGAGGAGCTACTTTTCAAAAGGATATAAGATTATTTCTCTACATTCTAATGCTCCATTAAGGTGGTTGAAGTTAGTTTAAAACAAAACTGAACCCTGTAAATTGGACTTTGAAAACAAGCGAAAAATGAAATTATATGGATAATCCCAATTTTGCTTTTGGTTTTTTTCAATTTTCTGAGAAATAACTTTAAGTATTTAAATTCTCTTTTGAAATCTCACTTATCAATTATAATAATTAAATTGCAGGCTGCATTGCTTTCACACCGTTATATTAACATTGAAAGTTTTTAATGTTACAACAACCATTTGGTGGTCTATTACAAAGAAAGTATGAATTTGTAGTAGGCCACCAAGTTGTTGTTGTTACATTAAAAACTTTCAATATTAATCTAACAGTCCGAAAGCAATGCGGAAAGATTATATCTGGTTGTTGTTATATGCAACATCTTCAACAACAACAAACAAAATTGTTTACACCGGTGGTGATTGATATAGGTCAGTCGAAAATATCTTTGTTAATTTATTTAATTATGATTCAGACTTGTTCTTAAAGAGTGTGAAGGTTAATCATGATGGAGACAATTCAAATAAAATATGCTGATCTGTGTGTGAAATTGAAATTAAATATAGTTGAATTGATTTAAAATTAAGTGAAACTTAATTTAAATGTAGGAATTAAAAATATCTGTTCTTTAGTGGTAAATATTGTTATAGAATAAAATGATTTATATAAATTATAAAAATAAAATAAAATAGGCATTCCATTTTTTTACCGTTTTTCCACATTTCCTTCTAAAAATAGTAACCAAGGTTAAAACGTTTTTTTTTAAAGAAGTTGGTTGAAATGTTCACTGCTTGTTTATATTATATTTATATATATATTTATACTATCCTCCACATGCCTAAAAATTACATAAAAATCGTTCATGTAGTCCAAATAAAGTAGTCTATACCAAAAAATAAAAAAAGCTTTGTTTTAAAACGAGAAAAAACTAGGAATGGCAGTGGGCGAAAACTAATACTGTAAATTTGTCTTATAATTGACTATCATTCCTAAAATTTTTATTAAAATCGGTTTAGTGCTTTAGTTTTTATTAAAACAAGCAGTGCCAGTGAGAGTTGATAGACAAAATTTCTTTTGCTATTGATTATCATTCCTGAAAATTTCAACTAAATCGGTACAGTGGTTTAGTTTTTAAGGAGTTTTTTCCGATCTCCCATACAAGCGGCCCACTGTGCGCTGCCGCGCGCGTCGTACGGCCAGATTTATAAAGTGTACTGATCGAATTTATAACTTGTAGCTGGGTCGGAAATATACTTGAACTCATATTCAGTCAACCATATTTACGAGTATGTCTTGTATTATTATTTAAAGTTTTCAAGCTCTTAAAAAAACAACCAATATTTGAGCTATATATTAATATTTAAAAACTATAAAATTAGATTACATGAGTAATTTTGCCGTTTTATTTTAAACATGAAAGATTCGTCTACTTGTCTTTTGAAAAGAAGTAGAGTAAGTTCTGGTAATGTGGTATAGCTAGTCCCGTAATGTGGCATACACTGTTCTTATTTAAACTAAGCATGCTTCGACAAAGATTTTTTAACTAGTAGACGACGACATTGATGTAAAGAGAAATGAGTAATCATGCACTTCAAAATATTCATTCTCTCCAGAAAATTGACGGAATATAACCGCGTGTGTAGTTGAATTTTTTTGCGACTATTGTTAAAAGCGTTACCACTCGTTAAAAAAAATATTTTTTAAGAAACATATCTTTATATATAATCGTTTGTTATTAATTTACGTGGATTAAAAATTTAAGTTTGATTCAAATGTATCTTTTTACAGTATTTGTATTTTGTTTTGCAAAATATTTCAATTTCCGCTAATGTTTTACACTAACCAGTTGCCATTGTGGTATAGTAAACCACATTATCTTCGCTAAAAATTTATATTCAAAATTGAAATTTGTGTTGCTCCTTGCGTAGATTCTTTCCTTATAATGCTAAAAAAAGATGAAATTCGAAAATGGGACCCTATAAGAAGCCATAGCATGGGAATTCTGCTAGCTTTAAAAACATTTGCAGTCCCACACACAACATTACAATGACATGCTAGAAGTACAAAATCTATAAAGGATCTTCTTTCTACAAAGTTAGGTCGGAAGCCAACGATATAAGTGTATTGGAAGCCAACGATAATATTGAAAGAAAATTGTGTTGCTAGTACCAGCTCTGGGCTTTCACTTAGCCTTCCTAATTATTTATCGAAAGTGCGATCATCTTCGTTGAAGACAACTGCAAATGTGTCTCAAAATAAAAGTTATATAACACCATGGGAAATATCAGCACCTCCGAAAACAAAAAAATCACAACAAACAAAAGAGCAAGAAAATCCAAAGCGACTGTCCTGACTTATTCGCCTTACAAGCAAGAATTAGAAAAAAGTCTTCAAAATATTCAAAAGCGGAATTTGCACAAACAGAAATCACTGAGTCAAAAAAAAAACAAGAACAAAAAGTTTTTAATGTTAAGAGAGTGCCAAAAAGTCTTGAAACCAAAAACAAAACAAATAAAATGCACGACTCGATCGTACGAACTTGCTCTTGTAGCTAACAACTTTAGTGTAAAGTAGTAGCTAACCACTTACGCTGTTAGTAGGTATAGGTAGCCTTGTTTAGTTATCCTGTGCAGGTTTAAGGCCGAAGTAGATAAGATTACCTTGATTCTTAGTATAATGAATTATCGAATGTATGATTCAAGGAATGGTTACATAGGTAACATCCTTCAAATGTATATTGTAGGTATATAAATGGATTTTAATTATATAAATTAGGAGGGAAATGTGCACCTATTTATATAGATGGCGCCTAGGTATGTAAATATGTACATACATATATATATAATGAAAGTGAATGATGTATAGGTGGGTAAAATTGTTTTTTTAAACTGATAAAAACTGCCAAGACCATCAAAAAAACGAAGAACGCCATTATAGATGTCATGGATCAATGAAAATTTTATAAAAAAGTATCTCGAAAATTGTACGACGGATTTTGATGAAATCCAGTTTTTTATGTTTAGTTTTTTGAAAACAATTTTTTTTTTGAAATTTTGGTATGCATCATAAAATTTACAATATTTTTTTTATTAGTTTTAAAAATAATGATTTTCAAAAAAAAAAAAAATCAAAAATTAATTTTAATTAGAAAAAAAAGTTTTTCAAAATTTTGATATGCAGAATTAGTTTGGCTACCTAGATCTTCTCAGATATAAAATTTAACAGAAATGTAATGTACTGTTACTGTTAATATTTTTTTTGGATTTTTGAAAATTTAATATTTCCAAAAGAAACCGAAAAAAATAAATGTTTTGAATTGAGCTGTAAAAATGGCCCTTTGATGAAATCCGGAATTACCAAAAATTAATGCAAAAAATACAAAAAGAGCTTACTAACGATGGAAACATAGCTTCACAAATCTACATCTAAGCTATAAATAAATAATTTGTTTTGAGTTAATTAAATAAAATCTTTAATTTATTAAAATACAAAAAAAATACGTTAAAAATATTCACTATCAAATTAATTGAAAAAACACTACAATATCCCAAAAGTAGTAAGAATTTTTGGTCATTTGTAAAAAAATTTTCGAAATTCAAATTCGTCTTTGGTTCCAACGCTCGTCTTTAATAACAGCTCACGCTGAAAATCCAATTTCATGCAGCGCAATTCGCTGTTAATACGACACTGGGTGCCAGAAAGTTTTTTCACTCCTCCAGTACTTGAGAGCGTTAACAATTTCATGGGCCGAATCTTTTTTTGCACTCGTGCAGTTGTCCCTGATAGTATCCTTCCCATCAGTTTTAATTAGAAAAATAAGTTTTTCAAAATTTTGATATGTAGAATTAGTTTGGCTACCTAGATCTTCTCAGATATAAAATTTGACAGAAATGTAATGTACTGTTACCGAGAAAGCCAAAAGGTACTGTTAATAGACCTTTCCCTTAAAATAAGTTCTGATCATATAATAGCTAGTACCAACAAAAAAATTCTCAAAAATTCTTATCAAAATCATTGGAGCTGTTTTCGAGAAAAATGAGATTTTCGTTCAAGGTCATTCAAGGTCATATGCCAGGTACCGATATTCTTAGGCCTAAAAATAAAATTTGAATTTCCTCTCTGAGGAATGCCAAAATAATCACATATACCAAATTTGAAGGTAATCGCTTACGCCGCCGGCGGCGTCGGCCGTTTAGGCTGCAGGTCGTTATACATACAGACGGGCAGACTGACAGACTGAAAGACAGACATACAAATATTTTTAGTAGATCACTTTTTTAGGCTTCTTAATGACCGTAATGTCATGTTTGATCGTTAGAATTTTTTTTTACGAATGCATAACTTGCCTTCCAATGACACTTACTGCTGCTTCTGCAACAAACAGTGGAAAGATGAAGATTCAACTTTAAAATAGACAATGTGTTTGCAGTGTGAGATGGTCTGGGGTCATGAAAATTGCAATCTCAAAAAGAGTGCCATATTTTTCTGTACTTGTTGCTAAGAAATTTTCCAAGAATGCAATTAATTATTGAAATTAAAATTTGTTTAACTTAAAAACCAAAAGAATTATTTTTATGTTGTTTTCTTTCCTTCATTTTAAATAAAAGAAAAGAAATGCTTATTTTTTTAATGAAAACTGTATAAGAAATATGATAAATTATAATATTGTATAGTATACCTATGTTATTTTGGAAAACTTATAACGAGGAGTGTTTTAAGTATTTTCTTATTATAATCATTCATTCTAATTTTACAAACAATGTAAAATTTCATTTTTTTACATATATTATTTTAAAGTGTGAGTCTTCAATTGTTTTTTCTTTGTTGAATAAAACTGTTTATTGCTTATTTTCTTTTTTGTATGTAATAAAAAGTTCTCCCTGAAGAAGACAGCAATCCATGTCGAAACATCGGGAAAAGTTAATGTACATAGTTTTGTTTCATTACTAAAATTATTGTGACCAAAATAGCCGAAGGAAAACTTTTCCATAACAACACAAGTATCAACTAAAATTGGTCAATAATTTAAAAATTCAGGTATAGTATACCACATTAGAAGGACTATGTGTACCACATTACCACCCAATTTCCAAAAGTGGCATTTTCGAGGTCAACGCAGATTTTCTATCAAATCGTTTTTAATTTACAACCGAAATTGGTAATACCACACACGGGGTCAATTCGATGCAATATTTTTTAGGTACGTGCAAAAAAGAAACATGTATACCACATTATCCGGCCTTACTCTACTTATTTCGTAGCTTTGATAAATTTGTATTTCGTTCTCTCGAAAAATTCTGGAGCATTCTGTGATTAGCATGGCAAACTATTCAATTAGTTCATTTTCATCCACGAAAAAAAGATACCAAAGTTAATGGAAGGTTACAATCCATAATTTAATTTTTTTAACAAAATTAGGGAATAGAGTTTCTTTGATACACAAATATTTTAAAAACTTTGAAAACTTAACACATTTTTTCCAAAGCTTTATCAAAATAAGAACTGATGTGTTATAAGAATTCGACTTTTATTTGTTTATTTCTTTCTTTTATTTTGCAAATTGTTTAATTTTAGCTATTAACGAATTCTGGTGTGTGTGTGTTCATAATTGTACTCTTCCTTATCCAATATTTTAAAGAAAACATTATTTCTCTCAAATATTTAAAATCATTTTTGGCAAAAAATATCTTAGCGGTATAATATAATATTATAGTAAGCACGTTGCTTTTAATATAAATGGCGATTGGTATTTCGAAAATCTAACGTGTTGGAAAAATTCTGAGATCGCCTTCAAATTCAGTACACCAAACATTTTTAGGAAATTATATTTTGGTCTCTGTAATAAATAACTTTTTACGTGTTGAATAAGCCACTTGTAAATATTTCAGTGAAACTCAATATAAAGTTGTTTTTACTTGCGATATATGTAGGTACTAAAGGAAAGTTTTGTATTTGCAAAAAAAGAGATCTTAGCCCCATAAATAACGGTACCTGCCATATAATTTTTGTATCAAAAATAGTAAATCTTGATTATCTCAAGAGCGGCTCTAACCATTTTGTTAAAACAAATTTATTCCACTATCATAGTAGTAGTATACATATTGGCTTGAATTGTTTTTTTTTTTCTTTATTAAAATGGCACTAATGGTGTTAATTGTAAATGTCCTAGAACCATTTTCTTGATTTTCGGCTTTCTCAATAATGACTCAACGTATTGCGATCAAAATTGTTATACATTAAGTTCTTCTGATTCTTAATAATATGGCATTCCCCAATTTTCGACAAATATTTTTTTTGGATTTTTGAAAATTAAATATTTCCAAAAGAAACCGAAAGAAAATAAATGGTTTGAATCGAGCTGTAAAAATGGTCCATTGATGAAATCCGGAATAACCAAAGTAATGACCAAATGGAAACATAGTTTCACAAATGTACATCTAAGCTGTTTTGAGTTAATTAAATAAAATCTTTTATTTATTAAAATAAGAAAACACGTAAAAAATCTTCACTATCATCAAATTAATTCAAAAAACACTACAAAATCCCAAAGGAAGTAAGAATTTTTGGTTATTTGAAAAAAAGTTCAACTTCGTCTTCGGTTCCAAAGCTCGTCTTTGAAGTTCACGTTGAAAAGCCAATTTCCTGCAGCGCAATTCATTGTTAATACCACGCTGGCTGCAAGAAAGTTTTTTCACTCCTCCAGTACTTGAGAGCGTTAACAATTTCATGGGCCGAATCTTTTTTCGCACTTCTGCAGTTGTCCCTGATAGTATCCCTCCCATCAATTTTGAAGAGGTGTTCACTAACACTGGTAAAACCACTGCGTAAGCTTCTCCATCTTTCCTACTCCACGGGTCTCTTTGCGAGTGGATGGAGAACAGTATTTATCCAGCCTGTCCCTAAAAAAGATTAATTTTCCTCAGCCTCTAACTGCTGTTGAATTGCACTTACGTCCTTTATTTCCAAGGTCATGAAAGGCGGATTAATTATCACCTTAAGACATATCTTGAAGGACAAAATCTCCTTAGTAACCGACTGTATGACTTTCGTAGCAATAGGATCACTGCAGTGGCGTATTAACCACTAGGCTCGTGAGGCTCGGGCCTAGGGCGGCAACTGGTAGGGGGCGGAAAATTTTGTAAGTTATTTTATTTTAATCAGAAAAAAATATAGCAAATAAAAGATTACCTAATGCCATTCAAATGGGGTTTTCATCATTTTTGGTATCCGAAAATACTAAATTTCTTGAAAAATCTGTTTACGCGAACGGTTCGAAAACACGTAATCACAAATCGCCCGATAAGAAATCATTTCCTACTTGTTCCTTGTTATAAATTGCAAGTTGCATTATTACGGAATGCGGGTAACGGATTAGAAATACGCGGCCGCTAAACAAGAATAAGCCAAAATCGTCGAGTTTTTCTCACTAATAAAGCGATACGATTAAGTTTTTATAAGGGTTTTATTTTGTAGAAGTTTCCCTTAATTTAGTGTTATGGGAACCTCACGTAATTTTCTTTACTATATAAACATAAATTAAACCTGAAAAGTTCTAAAACTCTTAAGAATAATATTTAAATGTAAGACTTTTTGAACCTTAATCTACAATAAAACAAATTAAATGAAATAAAGCGTACCGATTCAGATATCAACAGTCAGCATGGATTTATTTTTATATTGCTGTTCGCAGTTGTTAGTAAGTAGTTACTAATTCAAAATTATCGGAAAGAAGCCGTCATAGTTAGATTTAAATGATCGTCCGACACGTTTTTCGCACTTACCTATGGGGCCTTAATTGCAAAAAAACTGCGTTTTAGACGATCTAGTCGAGCCATTCACAGATAAAAGCTTCCCTATTTTCGTAACGCTCGCACTCAGCTTGAACATATAAATGGTAATCAGAATCCCTTTAGTACACGCACAAGTATAAAAAAACACGCTTTTTGACTGATTGCGGACTACACTCAGGCGTGATACTCAAAATATTTTTTTATTTAGTGGAAAAAGTGACTAAAAATGACTTCATAGTGAAAGAAAAGTGAGTTTTTTCAGAATGTAATATTGTTGGTAAATAATTATCTTATACTGAAATGGGTAAAAATGTTAAATACATACCTATCGTTTTATTTAAAATTATAAATACTTAAAATGTATGTAACAAAATTATTTGTCTCTTTAAATGGAGGGCAATTGTTCAAATTTCTTTCCTACACTTATTTTCGAGACAAACTAAAATGACACCAAATTCAAGTTTCACTCAAAAATGTCTTGGATTTTTTAAAAGACAGGTATATATCAATGCCATTATTAATATACTACCAAAAGCCTATAACAATTTGTCTTTTCAGCAACAAATAAATATACCATCATGTAACATGCCAGCTTGTATCCAGAGTGGGTCATGGGGTCATGACCCCTTCTCTAGGAGAAAACCATAAAAGGAATTAAGATATACACCATTTAATTTAAGATCAAAAGCAATCAAATTCTTATATTTATATATCTTACTAGGTTTTATTATTAAATTAATTACCACAGTCTATACGCAATTCTCATTTGCCGTAAAAAAAATATTTGACGGATTCCCAGTTTTAAAACTTAAGAACCTATTTCTTCATTGAAATGTAAGAAAACAAATATTTTCTCCACACTAGTAAACACTTAGTAATGCAATTTTGTTTACAAAAATGCTCTACAATTTATCAAAAACCAATCACAAATGACCTGTGACATATTTCGAAAATACTACCGCGTGCCGCATTTAAATTCCTCACCCCAAAAAGGCAATCGTGTCCCTTATTCTTCGATATTAGCCCATTAAAATTACGATCCGAGGATAGTATTAAAAAAAGGGGGCGGTTATCACTGAGCGTGCCTCAGGGCGCCCAGAAGGTTAATCCGCCACTGGTTCACTGGTGATCCGATGGTAAGGCTCACCGAACAGTGGCACATGTCTTTGCATAGTCTTGGAGAAAGTAAGATTATTGCACTTGACATTTCAAAACGTTTGATAGAGCTTGGCATCAAGCACTCTTATCGTAGGATTAGTAAATTACATTTCAAGTTGCGTGGACGCTTTCAAGTCTGATATCCATTAAATAAATGTCGGTGTGCCCCAGGGCTCTTTGTAAAATTACATTTTGACATTACATACAATTCACTAATTATAATGTAACTTTACCTTTCAGAGTGTGAAAGTCCATTATTAATACAATAAAATATGAAAAATTCGAATTTCCAAATTTGCAGAAATGCAACTCCCTAATAAATCGAAATGCGAACACCGAACAAGCAGTATTGGCTGAGTCTTGGGGTGCTACATGTGATTAAGGGAAAACGACATAAGCATCTAGTGCATGTCATTTTTATATGTTTGTTATTATCAGCTGAAGTTAGAGCTAAAACCTTTGAAAACATATTCTTCCAGCATTCTTTTTCGTTTGCTTAGCTCAAGGAGTGTTAATATTTCCTTAAATGTTTTCAATATAAATTCTCAACAGGAAGATTTATGGGAAGGTTTAAGTTTACAATCAACTGCTTTTGCAAAAGGATTATTTTTATTTAAGTTATACCTTATACGAATACCTACGATGCGACGTAACCATTTTGAACAAAACAGCGTGATACTTTTGAAATTGTATTGAGGAATATAATCCAAGTCCTCCATACATATCTCTACCTGTCTATATACAATCGAGCTAGACACAAAAAAAAACAGAGGACAATGAAATATGTTCCGTACAATTTATATGAAATTTTTAACACAAAACGAAGCATTTTTTTATGATAACCGATGACCATGGACGAAAGTGAACAAAAGACCTAACCGCATATTAATATGTGTGTGTGCGACTGCTGTTTCAGAAGTTCAAGCTTAAGTGAAAAACATATGTTGTTTTGGATTATTTTAACAGAAGGTTCCTGACAAATTGGATTTCTAAGCAGAAATGAATTTTGTGTTGCCAATATTCTGGTTACTAACATTACATACAACTTTTCTTTTAACTTTTCAAAGAAAAAGAAATTCAAGATTCACGACCGAATGGTTTTGGACGGTTTAATTCAATGCCAAAGAAATTTTAAGGTTTCATAAGCACGCAATTGAACAAAAAATTAAATTTTTAATTAGTAAAAAAAGCCCGCCATACAAATTGTTATTATAATGGAAATCATTTAAATAACTTGTTTTTTAATGGCCGATGTTTGCAGCTTGACATAGTTCCTTCTGATAATCCAACGTTCCCAAGATCATCCCCATATTTAGATTTTTTTCTTATGCCATCATCACTAGGTGTGTCAAACTACATAGAATGTCCAATTTGTAAGGCTTCATGTATAGAGCCCTCATTTTGGTTTTAAAAAGGTTACATATAATATTTAATAGAACTGATAAAGTTTTTTGTACAGAAGGTCCTTCAAATTCTTAAAAATACTGCATACCATCATTTTTGAAAAATATTTTTCGTTGGATTTACAACACGACTGGATCGCACGAACATACTCTTATGTTCGATCACATCGAATGCAAAAGATTTCTGTTAAAAATCTAAATATATATTTAAAGCAGTTTCTGACTTCATTTTTTATATATACAGAATATATTTAATTTTTTTCTAAAAAAAATTCGTATGACAGTCTTAAATTTTATAATATAAACTTAAAAAAATATATTAAATCGGCTTAATCAAAGAAAAAATAATTCAAAATTCTGAAATAAATACTTAAACTAATTTAAGCTCAAGAAAAGTAGGCCATTTTATTTGTTAGATAAATTTGAATTTATGAGAAAAAAAATTTAAAAATCTGTGGAGCGGCTTTTGAAAAAAAAGCTTTTTTTTTTAAAAAACTGTTTGAAAACATTTTTCAAAAACGCCAATTCATAGGTATTCAATAAATACATATAAATATAATTTTTGAAAAAAATTTAATGAGCAGTTTTCGAAATATAAATTAAATTTCTTTTTTTTTAAATGATTTTAAAAATACAAAAAAATACTAATTAAACATATTGGTACGCGGTATAATTTGGGCAACTTAAGCCTATATATGTGTGAAATTTTGAAAGAATCGGTTGAGCCGTTTATGAGATAGTCGAAAGCAAAAAAAAACGGTACTATGGAAAGTACCGTTTTTAGACATTTTTTAAATTTTTTTTCAACCATATGATCGGCCGTAGCTAAAAAGCCGCGCTGATTTTATTTTATTAAAATCGTTAGAGCCGTTTCCGAGAAAATTAGGTTTGAACGGTACGGTTATATGGCAGGTACCGTTATTTTTTTAGCTACAAAAAAATTCTATTTCCCCTCTGTACCAACTCTATATACCTAGTTTGAAGCAATTCGGCCCACCCGTTTGAGCTCTAGGTGTCTATACATACATACAGGCAGACTGACAGACTGACAGACAGACAGACATACAGACGGACAGAATTTTTAGACCATTTTTTTCGTCTTCGCTATCGTCGTAATGTCATGTTTGATTGTTATGTCAAAACTTTTTTTTTCAACGAATGCATAAATTGCCTTAAAGTACCAATAATCGCAAATAAAAATACAAAACATCATGTTAAAATTTAAAATAAAACATGAATTTTGGTATCTACTGTAATTTTTTTAAAACTAAGCTGAACGTGTAAAATGTCCACATAAGTTCTTCTGTTTTAAGAATCCATTTCCTCCTTTGAAGTTTATGCAGCAAAACTCATGGCAGGATAATACGAATAGCTTAATGGAATGGCCAGTACGTGTGGTTGGTAACCATTTCTAGAAAATAAAGCGATAGTGGAAAACCTTTGCTTGTGTTTGAATAAAGACAACCGGCAGCGAAGGACAACGAATACAAATTAAAGAAAGAAAAATATAGAGTTGCTCTCTCTGGAAATATTGGTGACTATTTCTGGTTTTTGTGTAAGCAATACAAAACCTGAAAGGAATCAAAAAATAGAAATGGCGTTATTTGTATTTTATGCTCTGTACTTTTAAGATCCCTTATTACTTATTGTGAAAATATGAAACTTGTGCCAATGGTTTCGTGTTTGCTTCTAATTTTGACGCCTTGTTAACCAGAAGTATTAGGTAAACATTTTCCATTCCTACCCGGTTCTTTTATGACATTACCTTTTTTACAATTAAGTGATATGTACCTAGTCTAGCCATAAGTTCTGTTACATTTTAAAAGTTCAATAAAAAAAAACTCTTGTAAGTCTTTTACAATGAAGTTCATTCTTCACATAAGTTTACAACATTAGTTTATGGAAAAACAAAATTTTATTCAAAATGGCCGCCTTTAGCTTTAACACAGGCTTTTAAGCGTTGTGGCAATTGGTCTACTGCGGCACACACAGTTTCGATTGGAATCGACGACGCTGCTCTCACCAAAGCTGCTTTAACTGCCCAAACTTCGCTGGGGAGTCGTGCTGGCCATGCCCTCCAACACCGACCACAAGCTGTAGTCCAGAGGATTAAGGTCTGGACTTCCTGATGGCCAATCTTCAGCAGCAATGAACTTAGGAATATTGCATCTTAGCCACTTTTATGTCGTTTTTGCCTTGCGTGTCGGAGCAGAGTCTTGTTGGAACCCCATTTCGCACCATTGAACAAAGTATTTGTTAAGCCCTTTACAACACCCTCGTGAAAATTTTCCTGGTAGACTTTAAATCCTGTTTTAACACCTTTTTCACAAAAATGCAGTGATGTGAAACCTTGATGGCCTCCCCCCACCAAACCATTTCATAAGCAAGATGGTGACCACGCTGAACCCTTGTAACAACTTTTTTGGCCTCCCTGGATGATGGTGCGTTATCATTTTGTTTGTTAAAAACTTCTTCTATCGTGAGAATTTTTTTTCATCAGTGAACAAAATGTTTTCGTGTCCATTTGCCGCGTGCCACCGTAACAATGATTTGCTTCTTTCGAGTCTTATTTTTTTCAAGTTAGCAGTTTTTTTCACAATATCAAAATTGGCCGAAGAGAGCTTATAGCAAGCTCCGTGTTTCGATCAATGGTTTGTCGATACAGAAAACTGTATTATACCACCGGCGACTGGCTCATCATTTAGTGCAATGTTAGTTTTTAGTGGGCAAACTCTATTACAAATAACACTTACATACGTACAAAATAGTGCCGTGCAATTCAGGTTGCATTTAAAAAGACCTTAAGTCTTACAGGCATATAGCTAAAATTTAAAAAAAATGTTTGAATTACAATTTAAAAGATTACCCATACGTGTCAAGGACTAATGCATTCCATAGTTTTACGATATCACGGAGATTATAACCTGCTCCCCGATAATTTAAGATAAACTGAACATACTCGTAGTAGGTCTGGTGCATCTGTGACGCTTCATTATGTCGTGGAAGAATACCAAATCATTGTTAGTTCTTCTCTCTGCAAGTGTTTGCATTTGAAGAATAGATAAACGTTGGTCATAATGGAGGGCATTAGAAGGATCACTCCACTGAAGCCCGTTCAATGCGAAACGAGTAAAGTTACTTTGAACAGATTCTAATCTCTCAATATGAATATCGAAAAAAGGAGTCGAAACCTGCGATGCATACTCAAGATGAGGACGAACCAAGCAGTTGTATAAAGCACGGGTAACATTGGGACCAACAAATTCTTTGGACCAACGCTTCATAAAACCTAACATTGAATTGGCTTTGTTAACGATGATATTAATATTGGCAGAAAAGTGTAAATTGGGCGTAAAGAGAATTCCAAGGTCCCTTACAGTTATAATACGAGTTAAAATGTCCCGTGAGATAACATAGTCATGAGTAGAAGGAGAACGTGTTTTTGAAAATGTCATTGTTTGATATTTTGTCGGGTTAAGATTCAAACTGTTCTTTTCACACCACAAGGCAAAGTGGTTAATATCCTCCAGCAATAGAGTTCTATCCTTTGGAGATGATATATTTTTACAAATCTCCATATCGTGTGCAAAGATAAGAATTTCTTTGTGTATTGCGTACACAAATGGAGAGCATCATTAATAGCCAATGTAAAGAGTAATGGTCCAAGATGGCTTCCCTGCGGAACACCTGATTTTGGCAATAAAGGGTCTTGAGTAAGAATTTCTGAATTTGACTTGATATAACCTATCTTCAAGATACGAGGATATCCACTTGATGAAAGATGGAGGAAATTAAGTTTAAACTAGATAATCTCATGAGATAATTGATCAAAAGCTTTCGAAAAGTCTGTGTATACACAATCAACTTCTTCACCACTTTCCAAGCAGCTTAAACATTTATTCAAAAATACAACTAGATTAGTAACAGTAGAACGTTTCTGCATAAAACCATGTTGTTGGTTGCAGATAATATTTTTACATATAAATGTCAAACTATCACATACAACTTGTTCGAACAATTTTGGAGTGCAAGAAAGTTTAGAAATTGGTCTATAGTTGATAATATTAGACTTATCTCCTTTTTAAATGCTGGGGTAATAAATGCATTCTTCCAAACTGAAGGAAATTTACCTGATTTCAAAGATAGTTCAAAAATATTACGTAGATGAAGAGTTAAAATAGACCTACATTTTTTAATAAAGCCGGTGGTATTCCATCTGGCCCCATAGAATAATCCTCTTTTAAATGTGACAAAAAGCTCAAAATTTTGTCATGCTCTATAGTAATATTGTTGAATGATACTTGAGGACAATTTCTTAAAATACGAAAATAGTTTTCGTCAACAACAACAGGAGAATCAACGAAGGACTGGCTGAAATTACTCGCAAATCCCTCACAGATTTCAGAAGTTAAACTCAAGAACAATTGACAAGTTTCAATGAATGAAGAATATTTACTGGAGCTAAAACGCAGGAGCCCAACTTACAAGAATCTTAAAGGATCACCTTCACAACTCAGATTTAATTTATTTCGAGAGAGTCAAAATTAAGAGGAAGATGACTCTTCTGATTTTCCATGTGATTCAATCTACTTAGCTAGAATCCGAAAAGCCACCCTAAGGTCGTGTGTCAATTGCGTTAAAATTTTGGTTAAATTTGATCCCAGTTAAATTAGATCCGTTTTTATAGGGTTGAATAAAATTGAAGCGTTTTGCTGTGCCAATTGCATTAAATTGGATTTTTTAAAACATACATTTCCCATTTACATTTTGCGTTAACGAGAAGAAAAAAAAGCCAACATCCCAGAAAAGTGAGAAGATGATTCACTATTGTCTTGATTGTTTTTTGGGTATTCTTATTTCACGTTTTTCGAACTACCTCGGAACGTCGCATCTGTCAGTCGGAACTCTAATTAAAGGTAGCCATTCACAATGCGACGGTCGTACGGATGGTCGCGCCAATTGTCGTATCATATGTCGCATGTACCCATACACGTTGCGACTGAGTCCGGCGGACCTTGTGTTGATGAATCTAGCAAAAATGATCTCGTTCATTTAAACATATATTAAATATGTGAAGTTGTGTGTGTGTGTGTCGTAAGCATTCACATTTTACCCTACAATCGATTGGTCGTGTCGCAAGGTCCGTAGAAAAATGCGACCGATGAACGACCAGCCCATTTACGGTAGAACTTGACGTATTCGAGCAAGATTCTTGCGACGCGACCGTCCGTACGACTGTCGCATCGTGAATGGCTACCTTAAATTGTTTATAGTCTATTCGTGATGATGAATTCAAGAACTATATTTATTTGTTCTCTCTGTATTTCCCTAAAAATTGTATGAATGAATATATTATATAGTGTCCAGCTCTCAACAAGACCTGTGCTGTTACTCAAGTGATTGTCTCCCTCATCTTCCATCTTTTATTGCTCAAAAAAGGCCATCCACTTTTGCTTATTTTCTTTGATATTTTCTTTTTTCTTTTATTTCATTTTACTACAACTCAAGTTTAATACCAATGTCAAAATTTATAAACTGGTTAAAATTTTAACGAGTTCCTGAGCAGGTTGAATTTTGACATCTGTATTCACCTCAATAATGTCAAAATTTAGCGATATGATCAAATTTAACGCACTTTTTAACGCAATTGTAGTAAAATGAAATTAAAGAAAAATCAAAATATCAAGGAAAATAAGCAAATCATATAGACCGAGAGACCACAGCCATATTTTTAGGTGTGATTGATAACAAAAAATAATTAGTATAATTAGATAGATATTACTTAATTAGCTAGTTATTTACAAATGTGGGCGTCTTGCATTCTCAAGTGGGAGCAATAGTGCATCAAATAAGCAGTTTTTCCAAAGTCTAGATAATTGTAATAACAATTTTAGCACAATTTCAAAATGTAGAGGTGAGCTCTCTTATTGCAAATATCATTGACATACTATACATGGACTGCTAGTCGATTGTCAGTTCCATACAAAACCTCTATTGAGAATTGGGAGAACGATCTTTACGCCCCTCGGAGGAAAGTAGCAAGCAAAAATATTACTTTTAAAAGCCATCTATTGCCACTCTTGGCATGCCCACCATATTTAGTCAACGAGCAAAGAAACAAGGCCCTCTATTGTTATTTTGTATAAGTGTATAAGATAAGTGCTGACATCTATTGTTTATAGATGCTGTAGTGCTGGGGACTATAAGAAAAATTCCTATTTGTTTCATTTTAGGAAAAAGATTGCTTTTAGAGTTGAATTCGAAATAAAACAAATAAAAATCTTATTTTAATTTCCCAATTAAATAAATCTTTATTTTAAAACAATTTTTTTAGAAAATTGTTTCTCTTTTGTTAGTTTTCCGTTTTAGTAGTGCTTTTAAGGGCTGCGATTTTTGTTCTTCTTAAAAAATGCAAAATTCTACATAAACAATTTAAAAAAAATTGGTATTACCATACTTTTTTTGTTTTCTTTGCATCGTGCAGAGAATTCTTGCAAAAAAAAAAAATAAAATTCAAATAAAGCCATGTACATACATACTTGTATGGAAGAACTAACTAACTATTAAGGTTTGCGGCTCGAATTCACTGCTGATGGTTGATGGAAATAGTTGATATATGCGCGTTCAGTATCTACTTTATACATTAAGAGTATTCATGAAACCGTGTAAGCCTTCCCACATCGGAAAATGGAAAAGTTTATCACACACGTTTCATGAACGCGCCTAAAAATCCTATATTTTAACTTGACTAATAACCATAAACTAATAACTTAAAGACCAGAAACCTCTGCTTTCATTTGACATTTGTCTACAAGCTGAAACACGCACACAAGTAACATTTCTGTTCCTCTTCCAATAGACACATTGATAAAAACGCACACAAGAATCTTTTCTGTTCCTCTTCCTATAGACACATAGCCAACACAGCCCTAGTAATTTGTTTTGTTTTGCTTTTCGATCTCCCATCTATTCATGGATGGAGTTTCAAAGCTACAAATACAACAATGTAAACAAATGGGTTTTGGGGGGTGAAACGTACGAAGGTTTCCGATCTTAGTATGGCTTATTTGTGCTAATAACGGCGTGTTTATTACTCTCATTTAAAATCTCGGCCAAAAATAATACTACCAAATATAATAGTTATACCAAGACTGTGACACATAAAACGTCAAAATTAAATGCCAAAAGTTTTCCAAATTTAACAAATTCAGGTGGTAAGCTTTCTTACACAAAATTTTGCGGAAAAGTTCACCATTTTTTGATAAACTTTTTAATTTTGATAGCTCTTTTACCATTTTACCACCTTACTTATATTACGCAGTTGCGTTAAATCTTGTAGATTTTATTCATTTCGTCGAAAAATTAAAACAAAAACTTAAATGTAGTTTAAACTTAAAAGCGTGTGCTAAATGTTAATAGTCGTATTTGGTATTTTTTTCTGTAGAAAATAGAGAAAAGGAAATTTTTGGATTTGTGTATGGTTTTCTTTAAAAAAATCCCTTAAGCACTGGTACTTGATAATATTCGTGAATTCCGTTGGGAGCTGGTTGGCGCTCGTGTGGCCCTAGCTGAGGAGAGATCCAAAGTGAAGTTGGCTTCTAGGAGTCCATATCTAGTATGTCAATGGCAAATATTGTGGCCCAAGACTTTTTGCTCACGGCTTTCTGCGTGCTTCCTTTGAGCTCGTCTTGAAGGGAAAAAGCAACAAGCAAAACGTCTTGAACCACCATATTTTCAATTAGGGAGCTCACCTCTACATTTTGAAGTTATGCTAAATTTGTTATTACAATTATCAAGACTTTGGAAAAACCGCATATTTGCTGCACTATTTCTCCCAATTGAGAATGCAAGACGCCCCCATTTGTAAAGAACTAGCTACTTAAGTAATATCCATCTAATTATACTTATAATTTGTTGCTATCATTCAAACCCAAAAATTGCTGTGGGCTCTTAGTCTAATATAATAAATAATAAATTGAAACAAAAAATATACATATAATGAAACTTCTTTTGACTCGATATTTTTGGTTGGAATCAAAAATGATTGATGCACATTGTAGATACTTGTAGTATTCTATAAAAATGTATGCACGAGTCCAATTACGCTGGTAGTTTATAATTTGTCAGCCAAAGAAGCTTCATTTTTCGCATTCTCAAAAAAAAGTCAAAATACGGGAAAAATGAAATTGAAATTTTCATATTTTGCTTTGGTGTAATTCGTTTGTCCTGTTTTCTAGCATTTCTTGTCACGAATCGACTATAAACAATTAATTAAAGTTCCGTTCCGACCGACCGACGCGACGTGAGTTAGCTCGAAAAACATGAAATAAGAAAACCTCTTATTGGATGTTGCTTTTTTTCTACTTGTTAACGCAAAGAATGTGAATGGGAAATTTATGTTTAAAAAAATCTTATTTAATGCAATTGACACATTAAAACCCTTCAATTTTAGTCACCCCTATAAAAAGGGATCAAATTAAACTGGGATCAAATTTTAACTGAATTAACACACGGCCTACGGGTATATTTTGTTGACGAATTGGGAAAAATCTCTTTGTTGCCAGTAAAAATTATTCTGAAAGTAATTCAAAAATCAGGATGGCTTAGGTGAGCACCCCATCATGTGCATAATCTGCTTCAACATTTAAGCTCAGAATTTGTCCGCAACCGTCTGGAGGATTGGAAAAGGTTGCTTTGTGGATAATTATGCTTCTAATCATTAATTTGATAGTGGAGATTTTTAACGTGTTTTTTATTATAAATTAAACAGTAGTACAGTAGTGGTAGAATCTACCTCTCCTTTATCTAACATAGATCGTTATCACCCGCCTCTTGACATTTTTCTTGACTTGAGTGGTCTTTTACTAGAAAATAGTAATCCTCATGACTGCTCCCATACTTTTGACTTTCGCAAAGGTGATTTTCAACAGCTCTTAGATAGTTTAATAAATTCCGGTATAGAACATTTACCGATTTCTAATGATCTTGACTCAACTATCTCCAGCTTCTATTCTATTTTGTTGAGATGCAATAATGAAACAGTTCCTAAAAAAAGATCTATTCCTTCCAATTCTTCTTGTCATCCTTGGTTCACAAAATAACTGAAATGTATCCGAAATAAAAGAAATAAGGCTTGTAAAAAATACATAAGATTCATGACGGTAGAGAATCAAGTAGTTTACATTTCCCTTTTTGAAGAATTCAAAAAACTCTCTTTCGAACTCTATAATGAATATCTGAAACCATGGGGCGTTCTTTGAGGTTAGACCCGAAAAACTTCTGGAAATTCATAAATTCTAAAAAGAAATGTGACAGGTATCCAGTAAACCTCATTTATAATGACGTAATCTTGAATACAACTTCTGAAATCTGTGAGGGATTTGCAAGTAATTTTAGCCAATCCTTCATTGATTCTCCTGTAGTTGTTGACGAAAACTATTTTCATTTCTTGCGATATTGTCCTAAGTATCATTTAACAATATTACAATAGAGCGTGAAAAATTTTTGAGCTTTTTGTCACATTTAAAAGAGGACTATTCTGTTGGACCTGATGGAATACCACCTGCTGTATTAAAAAAATGTAAGTCCATTTTAGCTCTTCCTCTGAGTAATATTTTTGAATTATCTTTGAAATTAGATAAATTTCCTTCAGTTTGGAAGAATGCATTTATAACCCCTGTATATAAAAAGGGAGATAAAACCAATATTATTAACTATAGACCAATTTCTAAACTTTCTTGCATTCCGAAGTTGTTCGAACAAGTTGTATGTGATAGTTTGACATTTATATGTAAAAATATTATTTGCAACCAACAACATGGTTTTATGCAGAAACGGTCTACTGTTACTAATCTAGTTTTCTTTTTGAATAAATGTTTAAACTCCCTAGAAAGTGGTCAAGAAGTTGATTGTGTATACACAGACTTCTCGAAGGCTTTTGATCAATTTTCTAATGAGATTATGAAGTTTAAACTTATTTCATACGGGTTTCCTCCATCTTTCATCGTATCTTGAAGATAGGTCATATCAAGTCAAATTCAGAAATTCTTACTCAAGATCCTTTATTGCCAAAACAGGTGTTCCGCAGGAAAGCCATCTTGGACCATTACTTTTTACATTGTCCATTAATGATGTTCCTCTCTGTGTACGCAATAGTGAAATTCTTATCTTTGCAGACGATATGAAGATTTATAAAAATATATCATCCTCAAAGGATCGAACTCTATTGCGGGAGGATATTAACCACTTTGCCTTGTGGTGTGAAAAGAACAGTTTGAATCTTAACCCGACAAAATATCAAACAATGACATTTTCAAAAAACACGTTCTCCTTCTACTCATGACTATGTTATCTCACGGCACATTTTAACTCGTATTATAACAGTAAGGGACCTTGGAATTCTCTTTACGCCCAATTTAGACTTTTCTGCCAATATTAATATCATCGTTAACAAAGCCAATTCAATGTTAGGTTTTATGAAGTGTTGGTCCAAAGAATTTGTTGGTCCCAATGTTACCCGTGCTTTATACAACTGCTTGGTTCGTCCCCATCTTGAGTATGCATCGCAGATTTGGACTCCTCTTTACGATGTTCATATTGAGAGATTAGAATCTGTTCAAAGAAACTTTACTCGTTTCGCATTGAACGGGCTTCAGTGGAGTGATCCTTGTAATGCCCTCCTTTATGACCAACGTTTATCTATTCCTCAAATGCCAACACTGGCACAGAGAAGAACAAACAATGATTTGGTATTCTTCCACCAAATAATTACTGGTGTTACAGATGCACCAGACCTACTATGTTCAGTTTTTTTTTTAATTATCGGGGTGGAGGTTATAATCTTCGTGGACCCGACTTGATTAAAGTCCCAACACATAGGACCATGAGCCATTGACACGTATGGGTAGACTTTTAAATTGGAATTCAAACGTTTTTGATTTCAATATCAGTAAATTTAAATTAAAAAATCTACTCAAAACCAGTGTTCCACGCTCCTAAATGTTTTTTTGCTTATTGTTATGTTCTTGTTTTGTATTGACGTAATTTTATATGTTATATTTTCATGTTGTACTTGTGTTAGTGTTATTTGTAATAGAGTTTGCCTACTAACAACTAACACTGCACTAAATGATGAGCCGGTGGTATAACACAGTTTTCTGTGTTGGCAAACCATTGGTCGCAAGACGGAGCTTGCTATAAGCTCTCTTCGACCAATTCTGATAGTGTGTAAAAAAATAACAAATTAAAACACAAATTATTTATGTTTGCTTAAATGTACATTTCGAAAGCTCTGCTTCCATCGTCAGTAAGCTCCATTTAAACAGAGTTATAAAATTTGGTTTTAATGAAAAATTAAGACGACATAGACAATGGCAGGAATCGAACCTGCTACCACGAGGTTGACAAGCGAGCACACAACTATAGAGCTTACTGACGATGGAAGCATAGCTTCCGAAATGTACATTTAAGCAAAAATAAATAATTTGTATTTTAAGTTGTTAAAAATAAATTCTTTAATTTACTTCTAATCATAATGTATGTATATAATTTATCAGCGAACTACGAGCTTCTGCAATATCTATCATTCCAGAGAAGACACATTACTGCCCCCCGACTTCATCAGTATTAAACTCTCCACACACAAATCCAACATTGTATTACACACAGGCAAGATCCGAAAAGTCCGTTCCGCAGGCCATAGAACTCTTTATTGATAGGGTCTTCATTTTCGGCTAATTGGGCAAAAGCTTAAGGGGCATGTAGTTAAACAAAAAAAATCCCGTCAAGATTTCGAAGGACTCGCAGGGTATGTATTAAGAGCATCTGACGGCGATTATGTGAAGAAAATGTTTTCGATGTAAGCTTTCGCAAAATCTTCAGCTTGCTCATATTTTCTAAGATGCACTAATTTCCTCTTAACTGATTTACATACAAGAACTTTCTCCTATCTTGTTTTCGTACCTGCGTATTTAACTTTGGCACATCTACCTACTACTCTAGCTATATTTCGCTCTTTCCGTCTAAATCATAGACATTATTTAGGTCTTCAGTGTGCTGAAACTTTGCTCTGTACTCCAGTCATTTATTTCGTGAGCATAAATGAATATTTAAAAGTGAATTTTCAACACAGTTTACATATATAGGCAGGAGCGCAGCAAAGCAGTAATGTATGCAACAAGGAACTTTCTTATAACCATATTAAGTAATTGCCATATTATACAAAAGTTACAAACACATTCATTTATATATCTATGTGGGCATGTTAGGTTAGTTGTTTGAAAGAGCAAAATTCTACTCACTGAAAGAATAACCCCATTTAAGGCAGGTCGGTATTACAAAGTTACAAGAATATATGAATCATGTTCAATACGCTACGGTTTCTTATGTGTGGTTCTGGCTTCTTCTTTACCGACAAGTAAATTTATTACCGCAATATATACTTACCTGGGTGACGCTTTAAAACTTTTAGATACTATAAGTATGTAGGTATAAAGCCAAAATTTTAAGAATAACAAAAAAATCAAAAATTTCGTTGTTTCTTATATACTTTGTTCGTTCCAGGTACTTGATTAAGTTCTTGAAACTTTCGTGCCTTGGCATGGATAAGTTACATCTCTTGGATACAAACATGGACTTACCGCAGAAGTAACTTTTCTCCTACCAATAAAAGGCCAGAGAAACACATTCCCCTACTGCCGACCAATGCCACCTGAATTAAGATTGCGAATAAGTTTGGCAGACGTAGGACGTGTCTCAATAATTCTACGTCGGTGTTTCTACCGTTCTTATGTCTATTGTGGATTCTTTGAAAAAATCTCTCTTTATGTTTTTCCTTGAATACTCTTTAATTAGAGATTCATGGAATTTGATTTAGGATTTCGAATCGAGTGGTGTGGAACTTTTATTTAAATTCATTAGATTGATGCAGTTAGATGGACTCAAATATTTATTTATTGCTTTCGTTGGGTAACCAAAACTCGTTATAGGACAAAAGAATTTGGTTCTTCGAACTTTTCGACGGGTTTCTCCGGATTTCTTCTTAAAACATGGGAGTACCAACTGCACCTGTCGTGGTCTATTTTTTGCAAGATTTTATTTTTGACGTGAAGGCTTCCACGGATCTCAGTACTAATAATTCAATAATCAAGCATCTTCATCTCAGCTGCCGTCAACTTATTCTCACTTTCATACTTTTTTTTACATTGTCTAACATTGTGAACCGTATTTAAGTGCTGAATCCATAACCGCATTCTACCGATTAGCGGGCATTTTTCGATCACAGAAGGCAGGAGAGTTTTCAATCGTCCAAGGAATCACGGTGCTTTTCCATTAGAATCCTTATACTTCGGATTTCACTGTTGTTGACTTACCAGCTATAGACCCACATTGCTCATCAAAAGCCTTATTTTTTTTCGCATTCGGCTACCCAATACACGCCCAACGATCTTTAAAGTGTGGGACATCAACTTCGTCGAATGGTAATTATCACAGCTTCGCGCATGTCCCTTCCCTTTGTACATTGGTAGAAGGTAACTTTCCTTCCATTGCTTAGCACCTCCTATGAGCTTAGACATTAGAATCGTCAGCAATCTAAGCCTGATGTCTCGCATATTTTTCCAAAACTCATATGATGGTATATCGTCGGGCCCAGCTACTTTGCTTTTTTGGAGTTCTTAACTGTCTCGTTAACTTCTTCGACTATGGTGTCAGGTACTTCCGTTAAGTTAGGTTCAGTTGTCGGAAAGTGCTTTCGAGGAAACTGTTCGTTCAAAAGTTCTTCACAATACTTTCGGTACCTGTAAAGAATTATGTCGTCATCCACAAAAGATGTCCTTGGGCATCGTTAATAAATTTGGGCGCACGAATCTTCTGAACAATTTTCTTTCTTTGAGCGGCTATTTTGAGATCGTTTCTCCCTTATTCAAGTTTTTTTATCGTATTTCTTGAATAGCTTGGCTCGCATCAGTAGCTGACGTACTTTCTCTTCGTTTCCTTCTTAAAGCTTCTGTATTCCACTCCAAGCCGAGCCTTTTCATCTCTATTACTTGAGGGATACATTTTCCATGCTTTGAAAGCTGATTTTTTTTCTGACTTAGGTATCATTGCTTCAGCTTCATCTTTTCACCACCAGGTTGCTTGGGCTTGTTGGCAGTGCTCATTTGAAACTCCTAGTAATGATTTGGCTTTCTCAAAACAAGTTCTCTGCAGACAATTCCACATAATTTGTGCAGTGCTTCCTGCATGCTTAGCTGTGCTCATGGTGTTACACAGATAATTTTTCATGTTCAAAATGAATTGCTCGCCTTTTTTGTGTCTAGATTATACCACTTGACTGTTGACTTTCCCAGTTAACCTTGTTTGTTTGATTTCCTCTACCGGTTCAGCAAAAAATTCTGTCAGCAGAAGACGGTATTGCTAGGCGATAGGTTCTCCCAGTATCACTTTGCACTCTTTCACTAGAGACTTCATGAATTTGGGTACCAAGTGATAGTCGATCTAGGTTTTATTTCCACCGCTGTTGTAAGTGACAATGTGTCAGTCTTGTTTGATGAACATGGTATTTAACACGATCATAACGAGTAACTTGCACAAACTTATGATATCTTTACTTGGATTGTTTTGGAGTTTAAAGTAAGTAAAATTTGGTATGTCAATGGGGAAATTAGTGGTCACATATCGAGGCCTGCGTCTGAAATATACAAAATTCACTTCCTTATTTGCAATTACATTTACTAAAAACCAGTCGCCTAGATAATTACGAAGGTGATCCTCAAGAACACTTTCGTCGGTCTATCTGTGTTCCTTTTTGGACTATTTATTCTTGCAATTAAAAAAAAGATTTCTCGATTGTCGTGGATTGCTTTCCAAAATTCAAAGTATATTACCGAAAAATGTGGCAAACTTGAAGAAGTAGAAATCGAAAAGTCTGCTGATGTACTTGCCCAAGAATTGGCAGATGATGTAAAAGTATGCTTAGATGATTTTCTGGTCGAATTGAACATGTTGCGCAGGTTTGTTTTTCTTGATATAGCTATGTTAAATTTAAATTAACTATGCATTTTTTGAGTATATCAAATGAAAAAAAACGGCCCAAAAACTTTGTAGACTCGTCAAATGTTTGCGATTCGTCCTTATATAAAACAGTTCACTGCTTTATGCAGATTGTTGCGATACTTCCGGTATATGTGGCGTCAAGTGAGCGTTCTTTTTCATGCTTGCGCTGAACGGCTTGATGTTGCTGAACATCTGTGGGGATATTGAGGTTGAATATGAGGACGTTATAAATATAATGGCAAAAGTTCCAAAGCACATGGATTTTATTTTATAAAATATTGTACCTACCTAAGAATGTATTTATTTATTTTTTTTATATACGTGTATTTAAAAAACATATTATTACTATTATATAAAGACTAGGGCTGCCAACGATACCGAGAATAGTCGCGTCGATGAGACGAGACTTCTTTAAAAACACCCAAGACGAGACAGTATTTTTGGTACCGAAATTCGGCGAGAGTCTCGCTGTTTTCGTTGGAATAGCAATCGGTCATTTTTCAAACTTTTTCCCCCTTCGAAAAAAGCGAGTTTAGGAGTTTCAAGGGACACTTGGAAATAAATATTATCGAAACGTCAAAATATAGTTTGTTGCCTATTTGTCAATCCATAAACTGGCAAAATCAATTGCGATATGGCTCCGATTTAAATTTATTAATGGATCCATTTTTCTAGACAACAAAATTCTGAGATACAGTACTATATCTTTTCAATATGAGCTCGCGTCTTATCATTCATCTTTTCACTAAAAAAAAACACGAAAGAAACCAAGACTAAGGATGAGACCAAGGCCAAGACCGAGACGAGACTTGGTTAAGCAAGACCGAGACCCAAGCCGAGACGAGACTGAAAATTTGATGTGACCGAGGATAACAAAATTCTCTCCTGTGCTCGTCTCGTTGCCAGCCCTAATAAAGAATAAACAAATATTAAGTTTGTCCACAGTAATCTCAGAAAGTATTCAACCGATAAATTTTCTGATTCTTATAAGATTGTAATTGGATATTTTTCGTTAGTTGAATATGTTTGCTGAATTAGATTATTAACTTTAAAAAAAATCGTACACTTTTTTTTCTAAGTTGACCAACATATTTAATTAAGCTCTTAAACCTGCTAGATATCTTACAAAAATGGGATATTTTTTTTAAACTTCAATAGTTTAATGCAAATTTAAAGCCCTAAATCTTTTCTTAACCGTACTTAAAAAATGAAAAATAAATATATGTACAAATTATAAATTTATCAAATTTTTGCAATTTAGGAATTCGATTCAATCGCAAAGGCTGGGTTGCTGAATTTCTTGTGCATTTTCTGTCGTTTATTTGCTTCTGAATTTCAGTCCACTCAATTTGTCGCTCATCGATTAACAACATCCAGTAATAATATTTCAAGTCCTAAATAGTTTTTGTGGAGTAGAGTGGCTTTTAATTATGTATCACCATTTCCGTGTTCGAACAACAAAATAACACATGGGAAAAATTAATAAAATTTGCAATTTTTGCAAAGTCAAAAAGTGGGCTAAAGAATTTAATAGCATGTGATGTTCTAATGCAAAAGTAAGCATTCCTTCTATAGCCAAGTCACGTAAACTTTTAGAAAGTACTCGTATGCTCAATGAAGATCATACTCAATCTAGGAAATTCCTGGATAGTTTAAGTTCATATAATACAGTTTTTTAAATGAAATTTTTCAGTGCAAAATGATCTTAGGAAAATTTATTTTCTCGTGTCCACTGAATGTAGTCCTTTTAAAGGTAGGCTCAAAAAATAAACAGTATTTACTTCTTCGTGAAAATATTAAAACTGCTAATATTGTGTACTTAGGAGCTTTGAAATATTCATGTTCGAATGCATGTTCGAAGATAAAAAAATGAATAATAATAGATAATTGTTTTGAGATTAAAACCATTTCTGAAACCAGCTTGATGTTCATGGATAAGTTTTGACTCTCAATCCAATGTACCATTCTATTATCCAAAAGATTAGTAAATACTTTATAGGATGCATTAAGAAGTGATATTCCTCTGTAATTAGCTGGGTCCGCTATATTTCCTTCTTTATGTATGGGGAATATTATTGCTTCTTTGAACTGTGGTGGAATAACTCCCGTATCCAGTATATTGTTAAAAGCAGTTAACATTTTTTTCTTTTAGTTCATTTGTAGCGTATTTAAAGAGTTCAATGGGGATCCCATCTGGACCTAGTGACTTCTGGTCGTTAGGTTTGCTCAAAACTTGATTTACTTCATCATAAGAAAAGGGTGTGTCTAGTATTTCGTTTGAAGTCAATGGTGTAGCATAATGAACTGGAAGTGTGTTGGTTATTGGGTTTAATAAAGCTTAAAAATAAAGCATTAAAGAACACGCACTTATGTGAATGCTTATTTTTGGCACTTTACAATTGAATTTGTTTATTGCAAGCCAAAATTTTTTTGTATTTTTGAAGCATGTAAGTTTAAGAGCCTCGTTTTCCTGAAAGCATTTCTTTTTTTCTTTACACAATCTTTTGACCTCGAAATTGGTTTTAGTATAAAGATCTTTGAAGAGAATAGTTCCATATTTACGAAGGGCTTTGAGCCATCTAAAAGATTTTTGTCTTGCTACTTCACACTCTTTGTCAAACCGTTTATGCTTATACCTAAACGCCTTTTTATGAGCCAGTCTGCACGATGGATAAGATATTTTGACTACATTATCAATTTCGCTCATATTAAGTTGTTCTTCCATGTTTAAGTTGTGTTGCAGATTGTAAATATACTCGTTTGGAATGTTTCCATATCAATCCTGGCGGTAGTAGAATACTCATTGTTTCTTCACATTCAATTGGGGCGCTTATAAACTCTGCTATGAGCGGTAGATGGTCTGAGAACTGCTCGCACAAAACTTCGAAATCTGAAAATATGGATATCCATTTACCCCTTATTAAACTGTAGTCAATAACTGAGCAACCTTGTTGACGTACGAACGTAAATTCGCCATTTTTATCCAAATCACTTATGCCATTCATAATATGAAACCCGAATGAATCAAACAATTCCAGTAGTTTGATTCCCCTCGAATTTGTTGTTGTGTCTTTGGATTCTAGCACTTTCCCTGCAAATCGATTTCCTCTTCCTTTCTCCTTTCCTATACGGGCATTTAGATCTCCGATAATCATTACGTTGTCGTAGCTGCTGTGTTCAAGAAATTAATTTTCCGAAATCTCTTTCCCAGTGATTACAATTAATGTAAGTTGGCAATATTACAAAGTTGGTTGAGTCCAGGACGATTTTCAAAATAACAACTTCATCTTCAGCTTCAAAATCACTTGAAAAATTAGTTAAGTTTTTTTTGTACCCACAAAAACAGCCACCACTTGCTCTACCTCTAGTATTTTGTTTAACAGCGGGAATCCAAAAAAAATTGAAGTTCTTAAATCGGTTAAGGTATAATTTGTATTCTTCTTCTACTAAAAATGTTTCATAGAGAAACACAATATCATATTTATTTATAAAATCGTAAAAAATTTACGTTAATAGACTTATTACTTAGACCTGCTATATTATAACTTAATAATTTATTTTTTTTAATATTTTTATTTATTTCTACAGATTTTATTTTAGTATGGCAGACGGCAACTCTATCTTATTCTGAATTATGTGAATATATTTTAGTTAATATATTTTTTGAACCACCCCCACCCCTAGATTTTTTTTCTGCGTTTGCACCTGCTTGTACCATGTCCAATACCACCATGGCAGCCTTCATAATCATCGTTTGCCTTCCCGAAATGTCTATTCAAATCTCCACTAACAAACAAAAACTCACACTAAATTTGGGGAGCATATCATTAGAAGTACGCATTTTGCAATAAACTCCTTTCTAATTGAAACAATTTAAAGAAATTTAAAGCTACAAAATATAAATTAAGGGTATTCATGAAACGGTAGAATACCCGTATAAACCTCAGAAACCAGATAGTTTCAAATAAATTTTATATTATGTACGGGTTTTCTGCCGTTGCATGAATACCCTTAATATGTATATTTCTGAAGTTAGTAAAACTGCTTTAGATTAAGTATATTTTTCAAATTTTAAGCCTTTCATTATATTTCAAAATATTTTTATTTATTTTACATTTTTTTTTCTAATTTTGCCCCCTTTATTTCAAATTAATTTTTCAATAACTACAAAAATAAAGTTCTTCGCCTAAAAAAATTAAGATTTGTGTTGCACAATAATTCCCTATATAGTTTCAAATTTATAGTAAAAATATTTCAACATTGCATCTTTTTTTTTTAACTTGTAATGCAATGTTTAGGGTGTATAAACATTTTGACATATCTCCTTGACTTTATCAAATTCCATTCAAAAAGAACTTAATCTCTAACAATGTCTGAGGGTAAATTCCATGCCTATTCCCAGATGCCTTTTGATTAAGGATGTTTTAGGTTACCCATTTCTAACATCCCATTATTTTCAACTGTGAAATAACAATACTTGCTAAATAGAGAAACACTACAAATCGATGTCATTTCATTGGTTTCCAAAAGTATTTGTAACTCATTTCAAACTATTTGACCATTTTCTAGGATGACAACGGCATCATCAATGAAAAACTTGAACAAACGAAAACAGACTAAAGCCACAAGCTTTGGGTATTCTGAGGATTGTTCGAACACAGAAAACATATACCTGGTCTATATATATTCAGACACACCATACTCATCGTATCCAATTGGGGATTCACGCTGAATGGACAACGTTTAGGTGTTCTTTATGTGAATAAAGTATGTAGATAGATATAGAAACTCTTTATATTGAAAGAATTGTTGGCTTGGTGCTTTTTGTTGGGAAATGAGCTAAAACAGTCCATCACAAAGTGATTTTTTCCTTCTCAAGGAATGAGGAGGAGACGGAGCTTGTTGAAAAGTTTTGCCTTTGTCCGCACTCTGTACATGAATTTCAATTGTTCCCAAATAAAGATTATATAAGGAACTGCTTAAGGATTCAGGATCAATTTCTATTTTGTTCTCCAAGTCATCCCATACCGGATAGACTTCTGTGAATAAATCGTTAGCCATTAACAAAGTTACTCACTTTTTTTTAAATAGCTACATATAACAAATATATGTATATGTATATATTATGTGGTACTTTGAGATAATAAGATACAATTTATTTTGTTTTTCAACTTTTTTGAAAATGTAAAGAAATATTTGGAATGCAGAAAATGAGAATTAATATTAAAATCATATACCTACGCTACGATGTACAAAACATCATAAGGAATTTTAAAATTAGAATTATATTATTGAATTATTTTTTATTATTTTAGATAAACACTCTGAAATGCTATTAATATCTAATTTTGTTTTAAATACAAACCACAGATGAGAAATATCACAATGGAAACCTTCGGCAATGTTGCAGTTTGAGTGAAATTTGAAATTATTTGCTTTCCGATATCAGCATGCTAAGATAAATTTAAATTTACAGTCGAACTTCGATAACTCGAATATTTGATAACTCGAATGAAATTGGAAATAGCACGAAGCCTGAAGTTTACATGTAATTTTTGTTTGATAACTCGAACTTCTATAACTTGAATGTCTCTTTAACTCGAATGCCTCGATAACTCGAAGATATTATTTGGCGTCACCTTCGATAAGTCGAATTTTTTAGGGAAATAATCAAATTCTGTGGATTTTTACAAGTTCATTTCATAATGCTTGTGCTTGTATGTTCCATGACCTTGTAGACATAGGTGTGTGTTGAAAATTGTGGTTCCGTTAAATGTGAGTAACAGCTGGCATGTTCCGGTGTTAGAACACACATTATTAAGTTGATATACGTATGTATTATAATACGAATTCAAAATCTTATTTTAAAAATTAAAAAAAAAACGACGAAATAAAATGTGTAACGAAACTGACTAGATTGTAGATATTAACAGTGCAGTGTGAAGTTTTTATTAAAAGTAAAGCTAACGTGGATATGTCCTCAAACGAACATTAAAAACACAATTTGAAGATAAATATAATTATTAACAAGTGGAGAATGGGTCAAGAAAGTAGGATGGAACTATTAAATATAGCATTTTGGCAAATCCATTCGTCAGTCAAGTATAACAAAATAATTTAAATAATCATAACAACTGTACCTTTTTTATTCTCAAATAAATATTACGTAATTTATATTAATTTTCTGTTTTACTTGATAACTCAAAGTCTTGATAACTCGAATTATTTTGTTGGCAAGTGATGGTTCGACTTATCGAAGTTCGACTTTATAAATAACGGGTCCGCCATCTAATGTTTTTTTTCAACTAGTGCTTATTTCGTGAATGGTAACACTTAGCTCATGTCGGATTTGACAGATAATTAGTTTTATCCTTCCGCTGAACGAATATGGTTGTGTATACGTTTGAACAACGCTGGTAAATATTGCGACGTTACTTTGAAAATCATGGTCATGTTGCAGAATGTGTGCGAAAATTGCGTACGGATTTTGGAAGAAGAGAAGCACCGTCAGCTCTGTATGTTCGTTATCTTGTGAAAAGAAGTGAAAGAAGCTGGCATCCTCACCGATAAGCCAAAGCGTGAAAAGCCAAAAACAGTTCGTTCACCCGAGAATATTGCTGCTGTGGCAGAAAGTGTGCGTGAAGCGCCATCAACATCAATTCACCGTCGTTCTCAACAATTGAACATTTCGGAGACATCATTGAAACGAATTTAGCATAAAGACCTTGATATGACGCCATACAAAGTCCAATTGGTTCAGGAGTTGAAGCCAACTGACCATCCAATGCGTTTTCGCTTCGCTAAGTGGGCCTGTGATCGACTTAGAGAAGATGCCGATTTTGCCAAAAAAATCATCTTTTCAGATGAAACTCAATTTGATCTTGGCGGGTATGTAAACAAGCAAAATTGTCGCATTTGGGGCACAGAAAACCCGCACGCATACATTGAACAGCCGATACACCCAAAACGAGTCACTGTTTGGTGCGGATTTTGGTCCAGAAGCATAATTGGGCCATTTTGCTTCCAAAATGAGCAAGGAGTGGCCATTACAGTCAATGGCGATCGTTATCGGGCCATGTTGAACGAATTTTTGTTTACAAAAATTGAAGAGGAGGATATTGGAAATATTTGGTTTCAACAGAATGGCGCAACGTGCTACACAGCCGAAGCTACACTCGATGTTTTGCGCCCTGTTTTTGAAGATCGCATTATCAGCCGCAGAGCTGATATAGTTTGGCCACCGCAGAGCTGCGATTTGACACCGTTGGACTACTATTTGTGGGGTGCCGTAAAAGATAAGTGTTACGCCGACATGCCGGAGACAATTGACGCTTTAAAGGACAATATTCGTGAAGCCATTGGTGAAATACAGCTGCACACAATCGATAATGTGCTTAAAAATTGGACCGATCGTGTAGACTACTGCATGGCCAGGTGAGGCAGCCATTTGAATGAAATTATTTTCCGTTATTAACCGGATGGATTGTGCTTTCAAATAAAAAAAGGAATTTGAGAAAATATTTAGTAGTTTTTTTTGTAGGATTTTCAAAAAAAAAAAGAAGTTATTTGGCGGACCCTTTACGTAACAGAATGGTATACTTAGTAGGTACAGTAGAACTTCCAAAAGTTCCAAGCTGCATATGGGACCACAAAATGATGCGAATTATAGGAATATAAAGGGAGAAAAGAATACCTTCCTTTCTCTGGAACATTTTACTAGCTTGAAATAGTAATTGAAATACAAATAATATATTTATTTATAGTTGTTAATGTTTTTTCGTCATTTATGTTATAATATATGTTAAGAGTGGGAAAATCTAATATAGCGAAATTCGAACTTAAAGGAGTTCTATGGCACACGGTTTTAACGAAAAATTATTATTGCACTCATCAGTGTGACTCTGACCGTGTCATTTAAATCCAGAAAAATGGAAAAGCTTTAGCATATATTATAGGTACTAATGGAAATTTGGAACTCTTTCTTAGAAAGAATAGACAATAGGAAACAATAGCACTGGGCGTTGCAACTAATAGGTTTACTTCACTTGATGATTTTGTTATTAACTTTAGGAATAAATATAATAACTTCGAATCCTCCACCAAAAAAAAAAAAAACAGGAATCTGACTACAAGGACCTATTTTAAAGAACAAACCGAAGAAGTTCTCGTCAGAGTTTTTTTATGGTTCTGCACCGTCAGACCAACTGAATGGAAGACAGAAATTTCAAGTAGAAAAGCGACGAAGTTCGTATAAGAGCATTAGTCAACGTTTTGATTTTGATTTCTTTTTTCGCTTGGAAATTCTAAGTTCCGAATAGATGGGGCAAAATTGCAATGCGTTTGCCGAATTCTATTATGAAGATGTTAATGAGAAGGTATTTTTTTTAACTATATGCCTGTAAGACCTTAGGTCTTTTAAATGCAACCTGAATTGCACGACACTAGTTAGAAGAAACAGAATGATAGGAAAGAATTTTTGGCACAGTGGATTTGGGAACTCACGGGCGGTATTGAGGTATTGAAAAGAATGCGCCTGGCTGGGGATCGAACCCACACGTCTAAGATAGCAGTCAAGCACTTAATCCACTGCGTCATTGCCACCCGCAATTGCAAAGAGTTTGCTGAATTTTATTATGAAGATATTAATGAGAAGGAGTTAGAAATGGAATGTCTGCGTTTAATAGAATACTTGAAAATTGTTCACAGTGAAAATGAGGAAACTAATAGTAATTGAAAATATATCAACTTTTGAAGGAAAATAAAATTGAAGACACATTACCAACTGTAGAAATCGCATTGAGAATCTTTTTAAGCATAATGGTAAACAACTGCAGTGTAGAACGCTCCTTCTTAAAAATTGAAAATAGTAAAAAAATTAATTGAGAAGTACAATGATTTAAAAGAGATTAACCAGCTTATCGCTGATGTCCATAGAATATGATGTGCTCAAAAACATCGCGTTTTAAAAAGTTAATTACGAGTTTGCCGATCTCAAATCTAGAAGGCTTCCTCTTGTATCAACATAGATTTTTAAGTACTAACCTTTGAACGCTAAAAAAGTTACTTTAGTGGATTATATTATTGTTATCTATTCATTTAGTGTGACGATCAATAAAAATAAATAAAGAAGCTTGCTTATCTACTTTTTTGTTTTTTTCTAACAATATAGTGTTTTGTTTAGGTCATATAGGGCCTCATTATCCTAATATGCACAGGGCCTATGACAGGTTAAAGACGGCCCTGCTAGTGAGCGAAGCGGGTATATGTTTTTGAAACTAGACTAGATTAGATTTCGGAATCTGAATTATCAAGCGACACAACTAGTTTTATAGAAGCTAACTGTATTAATTAATAAAATTAGCAAAATTTGTACCTAAATGAGTTTCAAAAAAAGGGTCCCAGGTAGTCACAATGCTTTAAGAAAAATGGAATTATTATCAGTCCAAAATACCGTAAGAACTATTAAAGATCGTTCTATCATTGATCTTGCAAAAAATTTAGGGTTTCAGGAATTACGACGAAAACATAAAAAAAATATTAAATCTAGGACGAATAATAATTTTGTATAATGTCAACAACTTCAAGTTTTCTTTAAGTTTTGGTGAGAGTTTCACCTTTTTAAAAGGGGTAATACTTACAAAGAATTATTCCAACTTTCTAGAATAGTATTGCCACTTCCGCAGTCAAATGTCGAAGTGGAATGCATTTTTAGCATGATGAATATTGTTGAAAATAACTTGAGAAATGAAATCATCAAAAACCTTGAATTCATTAAAAATCAGTTAAAAATACAAAAAAAGTTCTCATAATTACAAAATCCCTAATAATTTTATTTAAAAAAATAATTTCAATAATGCTTAGAGTTTAGATATACAAAGAAATTGATGAAGATGGAATTGATATTATTATTTTTGATTGGTTTATTTTTATAATAGGTATTTGAAGTTATTATTCAAACTTCTTTACTTTTTATTTAAAAAATGATAAATAGTAATATTTTTGAGACTGAATTTGTTTTTGTTTTGTTTTAAAGATTTTTTATGTTAACTCAATGGGACATAATCATAGTCAGTGTTTACGCTGTTGCTATGAAAAACTTGATTATTTTTACTTTATGATAATTAGGAGGGATAATCTCAAGTTTTTCATAACAAACAGTGACTGTAAATATGCCCCAAATTATGCACAAAAAATCTAAGCATTCTTAAAACTAAAAAAAAAATTGTTTTTTGTTTGTAGGTATAATAATTTATCGAAAGCCCAAAAGTTTTGATAAACTGAGACATTGTTTGTTAATATATTATTTATGTATGTACTTAATTTTTATATCAATAAAAGCTTTAAAAATTAAAAATCCCATATCAAAATTTAGCAACAAAATTAATAAAAATATTTAGTGGATCCACGTACGAAGCAGTTTTTAATAATATTGAACGCTTTTGTTTATTAAATAAGATATATTTTTTAGTTCTTTTTGGAAAAAATAATTATATTAATAAATTTTGCGAACGACAAATGATTTCATCAATTTTCTGCTTAAAGAAAAATTTAAGAAAAATGCTTAAATAACATTTAAATTAATACAAATACCTACATCCATATTATAAACAAGACTTATCTCCCCCATTTTAACATATTGAGTTTTTACTTTATAAAATATGCAAACATCCAAATTCATTAACCCCTATGTTACTTTATTTTCTTACACCCCATTCCCATACTACGCACGTGATATCATTTTGACTGCCAACATGAGCTCATTTTTAAAAACAACTACAACAATTCGGGCCTGTTTGCATTTTTTATCTGCAAAATAAAACAAATTAAAATTTGGTCTTTATATGTATATAATATTCTTCCTGATTTACAAACTCACACGTTTTCTTAGTAAATTGTATTCATAATATAGTTACCCGTTCGTATAAAATTGATTTGTTTTAATTGAGTTTTTTTGTGACCTTTAGTCCAAATTATGCGTTTGGCATAAAAGCTGTAA
This sequence comes from Philhelius pedissequus, assembly GCA_910595825.1. Classification (NCBI taxonomy): domain Eukaryota; kingdom Metazoa; phylum Arthropoda; class Insecta; order Diptera; family Syrphidae; genus Philhelius; species Philhelius pedissequus. The sequence continues at coordinate 170,413,317 of OU343161.1, read as the reverse complement.
TTTTATTTGTGTCGGTAGCCATCGACTAATAGTTTGCTTCTTAGAAAGGTTTTTCTTGGCTTATGGGAACACTGATATCGGGCTGTTAAACGGATTCACCTACAAGCTGCTAATACCTCCTACATTATATAATAACTTAAGTCAATGGCTTTTACATAACATACATATGGAATAATGTTTATATAGCAAATGCTTAAAATGATACAATACAACTTGCAAAAACGTGATTTTAATACTTTTCGTGGTATGGGTTATTTAAAACTGACTATTTTTTAAGTTGAATTCCCACTTCATCATCAATTTTTTCCTGGAAAAAATAAACAATTTTCTGAGCAAAATCGACGTTCTTGCGTCAAGACACATTTTCCATTTGTAGCAATATCTTACGTACACTAAGAAGATTTGACATTTCTCAAGCCACAAATCAGAATTTTAAATTTATGAAATTCGAATTTGAAGGTTCGTTTTAATATATTATAGTGGTGATATAATTATAAAGTAGGTAAATATTTAGCTGGGTTTTCTTTTCACATGATTTAATTCGGATGAATACACACACATATAATTAAAAAGAAATATTTGCGTTATTTTTCAATAGAAAAATCCGCAATCCCGGATCAAAATCCCTCTCGTCAATACAGATCTTTTCTCATTCAAATAATTGTCAAGGAAAATTAGATAAAAAAATGAAGAAACTTCGAAAAATTTCCGACTAAGCTAAATTTTGGTGGAGAGCTTCATTCGTATGTCCTGAGCATCATCTTAACATCCCTGGCTTAGTAAGTAGTGCCACATGTAAGTTCTGTGATATAAGAGAAGAAACGCCGGACCACATTCTGGGCAACTGTGATGCACTTTTTCATCAAAGGAAAAAACAACTTGGTCGATACCAGGTGGAAGAGAGTGACGTACGAGTATCATCTCTAAAAATACTTCAAATACTCAAATTCATGAGGGAAATAAATTTGGAGGAAGAGCTTGAAAATGAGCTATCCCCAGGTCTAGGCGGGGGCACAGTAGATCTCAAGGTCGCAGTGCAACAACCCATTATAATATTCATATTCATGTCCTAATCATTTTCTAAGAAGTAGCCTACATTTTAAGCGGTGTAAAAATGTTTATGATAGGGGAAAGGGGGAAAATTCAGTTTTTTTTTTCAAATTACTAGAAAAATTAGTAATTTAGTAAAAAAGTTTTTTTTTGAAAAAAAGTTGTAGGTACGCATTGTAGCACATGTTATTCTACATAAAAAAAGATGAACATATTTCTTATCGTACAGTTCATACATTTGGAGAAACATGGTTGAAAACATTGGGTGCAATATATTTTTCAAAAAAGTGTAGTAAATTTATGTTTTTGAGTGGGGTAATTTTTTTGTTTTTAGTTATGTTTGGACAAACACGTTCTATTAAAAAAAACCAAGTATTAAGTTTGGAACCGGAAGGGAAATGTTGTCATCTTAAAAATAATAATTTATTTTATTTTGTTCAATAAATCCCAAACCCTTATTTTTCTCAAAATTTTCTAACAACAACTTGTAGACAGTATAATTATCTACAAAATGACATATCAAAGGCTTTTGTATGTCGATTCGTTCTTAAGTTATACAAATCTATGCCTTGCTTTGCCTTTAATATTCCTTGAGAACCGATAACTACAGAAATACCTTATCTACATTTCGTGCCTACATATGTATTATGGGTCACATTTCACTTTGTTAAATTTCCATATTTTAAGTGTGTTTCTTTATTCATGGGAATAAAGAAACACACTCTGGTATGTCCAGAATATTCGGAAAACTATTTTTGCGTTTTTTTTATTCCACGGAATAATCCGGATATTGTTTCTTTATTCATTTCGGAAAAGAATATTCTCGGAATATACCCCTCAAGCAACATTGCCAAAGTGGCACGATCGTGTACTTTTGGCACTTTTTAATTTAACTGGCACTCAAAAGTTTCAAATGGCACTCTAGTAATCAACGAGCAAATGTTTTGAAATATATCCAAGTTCTTGATCAGATCAGGTAGTGCATCAGCTGAAAGGTTTATTTCACGCTTAAATAACATTCAAACCCATGGTAAAAATTGACTTTCTTATAAAGGAATAAAAACACTTTTGTCGTTTAATGAAAAATTAAGGGCTAAAACTTGCCAGCAATTCATATCACCTAAAAATTTATATTAAAATTGTTCAGGGACGAAGAAGTTAGAACAGAATAGAACAGAACAGAACAGATTCTTGAAAAACTTCAGAACAAGATAGAACAAATTATTATTATTATTTATTGAATACGTTAAATGCTAACATTAGAATTACAAAAATTTACTTAAATCTAAATATAATTAATTATTATTATAACAAAATTTCAACTACTCAGAGCAAAAAAATTACAGCTTTCAGATTTAAAATTGCAGAACCAATGAGAATAGAGAATTTATTGAAATTTTTGATTAACTGATTAAGAGGACTATTAGCGCTATAATTTTATTATAGTTAAAAATAGTTCGAAGCTAGTCTGACTTACATTAAAATCTATTCGAACGAGAAACGATGGACATAAAATAAACCCATTTATTACTCCAGTTATGAAGCAGAACTGCAAGTACTCTCTGTGAGCAGAAAGAGATGGGAGGTTAATCAATTGAAGTCTTAAAGTATATGGAGGTAATTAGAACAGTCAGTCATCTGACAGAGATTATAAAAAAAAATATTGTTGTTTACCTACAATATAAGTTCGTTTATTTTTGCAGAAACACTCTTAAAAATAAATTGAAATGGAGTTAAATTTATTTAAAAAAAATATTTTTCATGAAATTAAGATGATTCCGACACGGAAAATGATTTATCAACTAAATCTAACACCAAAATGTTTTTTTTTTAACAACATTAATTGGCTTTGATAGTTCTCACAAATCTTTTCTTACCTGTTCTACCTAAAAAGTAAGTGCAGAAAATCCTGTGCTAAAGTGTTCCAAACTGTCTCATTGAGCACCAAATCAGAACAGTTAAGAACATAAAATTTCTCATTAAACAGCAAAATCCTGTTCTTTTTTTGTTCCATGGTGCCCTAATGTGTTCCGAACATCCTCATTGAATACACATATTGTTAGTTGATGCTTTTATTTATTTTTTTGTATGTTTATTTAATGATGTTCTTTTATTTTATCTATTGATTTATTTTTTTATTAATATTGTGTTTATTTATTCTTATTATTCCTTAAGTTTTGAGGTTCAATAAATAAAACTAAAAATTACATATGAAATCTTCGGAATTTTGTTACTTTTTTGTTGGTGGCACCCAGTGGCCTAAAATTGCATTTTCTGTTGTCAGAATTGGCACTTAAAAAATTTTTTTTTCCGGCAAAGCTGCGCCTCATGTGAATGTCAAACAAGCAAATAAATGACACCAGCCAAAGACGGAAACCAAGCAAGCAAACACAATGGACGACCAAACATATTTTTAATTGTAATTATTAAAATAAATATATAAACAATAATTGAATTTGAGTTTTCATTAATTAAAAAATCAGTAATATAACGGGTGATTTTTTTGCTACTTGGTTTTTGACGTTTATATTTTTGACAGATTACACATGACAAATTCCACGAACATTTGACATTTCGATTCAGTATTGTTTGCCATTTCATCATGAATAGACTTACGCCTGAACAACGTTTGCAAATTATTGAAATTTATTATCAAATGTCGTGCTCTGTGAAAAATGTGTTTCGCAAGCTACGTCCGTTTTATGGTCGTCATAATCCACCCACCGAGCAGGCTATTCAGCTCATTGTGACCAAATTTCGCACCAGTTTCACTTTATTGGGCATTAATCCACCAAATCGTATCCGTAGAGTGCGTACCGAAGAGAATATTGCTGCTGCATCCGCCAGTGTTGCTGAAGATCGCGATATGTCCATTCGGCGCCGATCGCAGCAATTGGGTTTGTGTTATTCGACCACCTGGAAGATTTTACGCAAAGTTCTTGGTTTAAAGCCATACAAAATACAGCTGGTGCAAGAATTGAAGCCAGGCGACCTACCACAACTTAGAATTTTCGGTGAATGGGCCTTAGAAAAGTTGGATGAGGATCCGTTTTTTTATCGCAAAATTGTCTTCAGCGACGCTAAATGGATACGTGAATAAGCAGAATTGCCGTATTTGGAGTGAAGAGCAGCCAGAGGCAATTCAGCAGCTACCAATGCATCCCGAAAATTGCACTGTTTGGTGCGGTTTATGGGCAGGCGGCATCATTCATTGGGCCGTACTTCTTCAAGGACGATGAAGGCCGCAGGGTTACGGTCAATGGAGGAAGGTACCGTTCGATGATAACAGATTTTTTTTGCCGAAAATGCAAGAATTGAGCTCGGTCGACATGTGATTCCAACAGGACGGTGCCACATGCCACACTGCACGCGAAACCATGCATCAATTGAGAGGCGAATTTGGTGAGCAGTTGATCTCACGTTTTGGCGCAGTCAATTGGCCACCAAGATCATGTGATTTGACCCCGTTAGACTATTTTTTGTGGGGCTATGTTAAGCCTATTGTCTATGGGGACAAGCCAAACACGATTGCTGCCTTGGAAGCCAACATTGAACGCGTCATTAGTGAGATTTCGGCCGAAATGTGTGAAAAAGTTAGCCAAAATTGGACCTTCAGAATGGACCACCTGAAGCGTAGCCGCGGGCAACATTTAAGTGAAATTATTTTTAAAAAGTAAATGGCAGAAATTGATTTATCGATCCAAATAAAAATTTCATTCACTTTTTACAAGTTTCTGTGTTTTTTTGAATTTTCAAAAACCAAGCTCTTAAAAAATCACCGTTTATAATTTTTACTATTTTCCTGATAGAGATACCTGTTTTTTTTTATTATAATCACATCACTTTCAAACAGCTGATTGATGTCATCTTTTTTCTCTATCTCGGATAGTATTTTTGTTTCTTAATTCATTCCATTCTGGAAATTCTGGATAAATATTACATCTTTTCCAACCATTCTATTCCTTATCCGGAATAAATAAAGAAACACATTTTTTTTCTTTATATGCACGAAATTTACGAGTATACTGACGGTCTAGACATCAGCATCAGCATCAGTCAACATCCATGGATTTTTCGGAAAATCGGTATAGATAGGTATATAACCAGCTTGTGTTTTAATAGTAAATGGGTACATACATACTTAAAAAAATATTATATATAAAAAAGCAATAATAAAACATAAAGGAATGTACAAAAATTGTTAAATTTTCTTAGAAATATAATAATCATTTCTTTAATTATAGCATCGTGTAACAATTTAGAAGTCCTGGAAGCTATAAAAGCCAATTAAGGGGCAAATCAAAAAATGTTCCTGAGGATCACCGATGAAATATTCAATCATAAATGAATCAGAAAAAAATAACTGACTTATGATGCAATTTGAATCCTTTAACCTTAGACACCGATTTGAATCATTTTAATGTTCATTTATGATCTGAAAATTTGTCATTTAAATGAACGTATATAAGGGTTCTATATATTCCTTTATATTATTAATGCCTGAACCTTTTCTGAATCGTAAGAATGATTCCTATATAATTAATTAAAGTGAAGGTTTATACTTAGAAATCCGTGGAGGTAGAGTGGTGCGACAAGCGATACGAGAAGCGATGCAACATAGTGCGCACATAGTGCGCACATTAAAAGCGATTTTGGGCGGTTGCTTAGTGTGGAAACAATATGGATTCGTCATATGAAATTAATTTTTAAATGAAAATGTATATTTAAAGTTCCTAAGAGGAAGAAAAAGGATAAAAGCTCACCAAATTTAACTCATTTGATTTTTTTCTTCAATCGTCAAAACAATTTTCACACAAACTCGCTTGAAAAAGTGGTCATAACAATTTGTGAGCGAGATGTTTGCGATAGGTTTGCGAGAAACTCGCAAAACTTGCATGAAATATCGCTTCACTGTACGCACGTATGTAAAAATAAATGTAAATATTTTTCTCGCACGCAAACGCTTCTCGCATCGCATCGCTTTTTCGCACAACTGTACGCGCAGCCTAAGAGTTCGCTTTCTATTGGAGCCCGTGAATACAGGGGCACTATCATTTGATTATCAGCAGTAAGCAAGATATGGAAATAAGCTCAACGGTAGCGAAGTTTGCACCCGTGCGAGAATTTTGTCCAATTATTTCTCTTACATTTGTGTAAGTATTTCATCTGATGACCGATTCTAGAAGGACCTATAAAACAAAGATATAGGCAGGAAACAATACGTCGGTTATGAAGAGTATCGATCCCGATAAAGTTTTTTCACATATCAGTCTAAGGGTTCTATTTTTGGGTCTGTCGAAAAACGTCAGGTATGTTTTGGGAGCACCTGCATACACAATAGGAATTTTAATAATTTTTTGGACTTACCGGCCTTTTAAATTGTTTTTTTAAATCTTAGACGCGTTCAAGGGATTATGGTTATCCTTTATATGTTTTTAATACATCTTATAATTCGCATTATTTTATTTATGTTTTTCCCAAGTAACATTTTTCCTCTCATAACATTCTCCAACAGCCTAATGAGAATAACTTAAGGGAGCCAAAATAATCTTGAAGAATTCTTCCAAATTATTATAATACAGCAGTATTATAGTTGCATAGTTGGCATAGTTATGAGAGCCTCTCTATACTCCCTACCAGTTATATTCTTCTTGTGGGATGACAGATATAGAATATTGAAAAAAGGCCTCTTATATGAGTCTAATAAAGCTCGATTAAATCTTGTTGTGAGAAGCGTTTCTTGCAATGGGATTTCCTAAAAGAGAATAGAGAAAATGTGAAGAGAAAAAAGAACAAACCTTAGCAAAATAATTTCTTTCTCATAATTTTTTTTTTTGAAAGAAGCAAACTCTTTTAAAGTTTTTGGGTGTACGTATATGTCATGGCTAAAAACTGATGGACTTGATATGAATTTGTGATAGTATTTATTTTGTAAGTCAATTATTCATTATTTTATAATGGCGATACATTATTTTATTTTATTGTTTGTTCGTATATGGGAGCTAAAAATTAATGTGGTTGAAATTGTATCTACTAATTTATAGATTTTACCTCGAAAAGAACAAAGCGCCTTTAAAATAATGCATATTTAAATTATTTAATTTATACTTTTTATCGAGGATAGGGTTACCGCGGATACTTTTGGGAATCAATTAATTTTTGAAATTAATGTGGATGATATGCAATCCTAAATGCATAAAAATTAACTTGTGAGTCAAATTAAATCTGAAAAGCAATCCATATGACACACTAGGAGCCTTAAGGCTACATTTACACAAATGACAAAATGTAATTGTTGGTAGATATTTTAATAGCCGTATTTTATTGGTGCAGTAATGAAAGTCTTAATAAAACTATTTTTCACTTTGTATATACACTCTTACTTTACACCTCCTTCTGCTTACCAACAATGGTGCACAAGCCTTTTGTCTGTTAACCGAGCGATTCGTTCCATTCCAAATATTCCAAAGCTTTATCTACACTATTATCGGCACTATTTTCACTGCCTACTTTATGCGCACTTTTACTTTGTTGGTGTTTACTGAATAAATTTTTGCTGCGTTGCCTATACATTTACCAATAAAAAAGGGCTAATGTCACAAAACAGAATTACCCAAGTAACATTTTTCATCTCACAAAAGATTTCAATAGAGAAACGTCGAAATTTAAAGTCATACCCATTTCGATTGTTAAATATTTTGTATCGGGATGAGAAAGAATCTTTAACATGCTATTGTTTTGCCATTTATGTTTGTGAAATTTATAATGCACATAAATTTATTTTAAAAAAATGTTTTTTTAAATAAATAATTTTTAGAATTAATTTCAACGTATCCACATTTTGTATGTGTGGTAACCCTCAAAATACTCAGAGAATCATTTCTGCGTACTTAAATATGGCTGCTGTTGGGATGAGAGAATCCTTTAATGATTACAATAAGACCATTATAAGAGTTTGACTTCCTCTACTTTTACTCACTCTTATTTACTAAGTTTATGTTAAGTCTTCTTATGAATATTCATTATATTTATTATGGGATTATTAAAAAAAAAAGCGAGCGAGATAACAAGTAACATATATATTGAACTATTAATCACGGTCGTAGTAAGGGAAGGGGGCCTCAGCTACAAAAGTAAAACATGAATTTGTTTATATCATAGCACGACACCAGAACAATGCCAATTTATTACAGTTGTTTGCCATTGAAAGTGTAAGATATTCAATTATTATTCAAAATATCGAGCCCAATAGAGATACCAATCATACATTTTTTTGTAAATTTGATTTACAAAATTATAAAAATGTTTCTTTTTTGATGACACGCTTTAGTCGACGGCGACGATCAATCTTCTAATAAAATCCACAGCCATTTACCAACAAATGTTGAATGCTTCGCTATTTGATAAGTGTTAATTTTTGGTCGCGAAACACTTGCATTTTCGTATATTTGAAAAAAACCTTTAGAACAATAAACACTTTTCGGAAAATTAAAACAGATAATTCACATCCATTTAATAATCTCGACTACGTCCCTGACTTGGCGTGTGACGGGTAAGTATGTGATTCCATGTGCCAATTCGAAAATGCAACTCCTATTAGAATCCTGTAATAAAATGTTGTATACCTTAAATTCTATAAGGTTCGTTATAGAAATTTAAAATAGCTTAGACTCCGATAAGTCAGTTGTTATGGGATTGAAGATATAAAGGCATTTAAATTTCATAACAAGATTTTTATAAAATTCTAAATTCTTGGAATCTTGTTAAAGGAGGCAAATTTGTTTTAAGTATAAGATTTAAATTATTTGAAAATTGTAGAGAGCTAAGTTCTTATAAAAAAAACGTTATGAGTATAATTTAAGTTTCGTAACAAGTAATTAACTCTAAGGATAGTAATGGGACCGAAAAGAGGCTTAAAAGATTGTTTCTCAGATTTTGGGAGCTTCACTCTGGAGAGTATGTTAGTTGGGTTGTCATATTAATGCGTATACTAGGTTACTCAATCAAATGTTGTTAGTGTTATGCCTCAACAGCATGTAATGAGTAAACAGCAACTCATTGTATGACAATTTTTTGAATTGGTTTTTAATAGAAAATAAGAGGACATGGACAACGACAGGAATCGAACCTGCGACCACGAGGTTGACAGGCGAGCACACAACTATCGCGCTACGGCCAGCCCCAATTGAAAGATCGAACGGAAAGAAAGTTCTTGCATGCTCTGAGAAAACCAAAACACTTGTCAAAGTTAATGGGAATGCAATACATGAGACGCAACAAAATATCATATCTGCAACGCCGTTTTTCATCAACCGATTTCGATGCAATGAAAGATACATTTGTATCTTAAGTCAAGCAAATCTATCAGTGTTGATGATAAGAGTGAAGATGAAAACCAATTTTTTTTTCTAAAATAAAATTGTTAGTATATATTCGTTTCAGATCGCTGAGAAAATACAACAATTGCCCAACAATGGTCCAAAAACAAAAACAATTGCATCTCTGCAAATAGAAAATGAGGCCATTTATTAAAACTTGATTACATACTTGATGACAAATAAATTAGACTTTAAATTTACATTAAGCATTTCATTTGTCAAAAAGTCTGTACACACTATGCCGTAAGTTAAAATTAACAATTCAAAAGTTAATAAAATTTTATTGCTACGCCAAGGGAAAAATATGCACCCACCTACATATTTCTCATCGTTTTTCGGTATAAACATTATTTATAGGAAGGTATACCTTAAATAACCTTCCGTTTGCATACCAAAAGGTATTAAACGAAATTTGTATTGCTCGTATTGGAATTGGTGCATCGGAAAGGATAATCCTCAAGCCCACTATCGCACTACCTGAACAAAGGCATTCCATAACCCCCTTACCAAACTCAATATCACAGAATATTGCTCAAGGGTTTATTTACCGACCCACCGACGTGAAAAATAAATTCATTTCGCCGAAAACTCCGCGTCACTGAATAGACTCACAGTAAATACTATATGAACGGTTCGGAAGGTGAGCGTAGGACGACAGGACAACAAGGTTAGTCTGTGTGCTCCTTCATGTCCGTGTCCATTGCATCAATATCCATGATCAATGGGAGAGAAGTAAATAAAAAAAAAAACAGCTACCGTAGATGCATTGATTTTGCATCTGGTAACCGGTAACCAACGCAAAAGGATGTCGAACTCGTATTAATAAACCCTACCAAGTTATTGCCCATCCTTGTTTACGGCTCACCAATCTTTTCTCTTTTCTCTAGCAGATCTGCACCTTTACAATTACAACACATCATGTGGATATGAAAGAGTATTTATCATCCTTTTATATGCATATCTATACGTTGTGCACTTGGTTAATGCTTCAGAATTATTTGTTGGAATACTTTTCGTTTTCGGGTAGACCGCGCATATGTAAGACCAACTACGTTCTTGTCCCGCAGACATCCCAATCACAGTATCGAATTATTTCCAAGAATCCAACTTTGCGACAGTAGTATAGCGATAACTTTGTGATGTAGGTACATTGCCTGATGATTGCAACTGGACAGTCATCACCTCCATTATTACTGACCTTCCTACTTTAAACCAAAACCAATGCAAACTGCCAACTCCTCTTCTTCGTTTATTCGAATGTGGGTTGTGTTGCGCAAAATTGAATTGGCATCGGTCGGACAACTGATTGATTTTGGGAAAAATTTCGACATAGCCAAACGGTGCAAATGGGTTAAACTTAAAGTAGGCCAATCAATATAACGTGCCATGAATGTTGAATGGCTCCGCACTTCATGCTAACTGATGGGTGGAATATTATTGGCAATTCTAGTGCTGGCAGTTGGACATGGGAATATGTGTGCCAACTACCTTTTGGCTTTTAACGGAAAGTTGGAAGGGACAAGGTTTTTTTTTTGATTATTTTCAGATTTATAATTATTGATTCACATTTAATTTTGTTTAATAAGACTTAATGTCTACGGATTAAGTAAATAATTAGCTGAATGGTATTTTTGCATACCTACCACCTAGATTACGTTGGACTGCTAACTGCTACTTCCAAACAGTACAAGTAAATTTTTACTGTTATTGATGGCTTCAGTAAGTTAGCTTAGATATATTCTTTCAAAACATTGTACATACAAATCGGAAGTCTTGCATGTACTGGAACTTCAAAATTCAATCTTTTTCAAACCACAATTTGTTTTATGGACTGAAGAACAGCTTTCACATGGAACAGTTTTTCGGATTACTGCAAGGATCAAAATGTTTAAATTGATCCACGTGGCAATGGACAAGACGAAAGAATTCATCGAGGCATCGTACCTAGTTTAAATAAATTATCTTTTAATAAACCTCACCGTTACTACCATTTTCAGAATTTTGCCAGGTATATCTTGTATATACAGGGTCCGCCAAATAACTTTTTTTTTTTGAAAATGGGCGCAAAACATCAAGTGTAGCTTTGGCTGTGTGGCACGTAGCGTCGTCCTGTTGAAACCAAATATTGCCAATATCCTCCTCTTCAATTTTTGTGAACAAAAATTCGTTCAACATGGCCCGATAACGTCCGCCATTGACTGTAACGGCCACTCCTTGCTCATTTTCGAATTATGCTTCTGGACCAAAATCCGCACCAAACAGTAACTCGTTTTGGGTGTATCGGCTTTTCAAAAAAACGTTAGATGGCGGACCCGTTAGCTTGCATATGGCTTCCCTAGGCAAATTAAATATTTTCTTGATATAACTTTTCAAAACAATTTTTCTAAGGGCTTCTAAAGACGTCAACGTTGTTAGTTAGATCTTAGAAACCAATAGAATAGCTTGTAGATATATATAGGCATCCAATACAAGCTATAGGTTCCATATAGCCATCTGATGGAAGCTATAGCTTTGCATCTTATGCAAAATATAATAAGGTAACTTGTATATAGCCATCTTATGCCAGCTTAATCTTGCATATACGAGTAGCCATCTTATGCAATCTATGGTATGTGCATATATATGTAGCCTGTATAAAGCTATGGTATACACGCTTAATTTTATCTTATTCATCTTTCAGTTCATGAAGTAGTTCTTCTGCGGCAACAAAGTTGGTATTTAGCTGATGTGAGTAAATAATTCTACTCTCCAATTCCCAATGTTTCGCGATAAACTCATCTTGAAGAAGAATTTCATACTTCTGGATAACACTATATAGGTAGTTGATCTTTAATCAAATTTGGATTATTTATATCAATTGACACAAGTTTATCACAAGCGATTCCTAAGCGTTTCCACTTAAACAACCACCAATCTTCATTTCTCAACTCATACAATATCATTTTTTTGGTCAGACGTATATCCTGATAAGAGAGCACTTTCACGATGAAATCGTCCTGTCTGCAACTTTAGTGTGTATGTATTTAAGCAATTTAGGAAGTTGCGTTTTAAAGTGAAGTGCGTACTTTGGCGTTTTCAAAGGCAAGTCGAACAGTTTTTTTTAAGAAATATTTCGATCATATGCCCTAAACAGATGTTCAGCTTTTTTGCATGCAGCGAAAATAAATTACAAAGATTCTTATGAGGATTGATACATTCAAAGGATTGCATGCAGCCCTAGCTGCACGATGTCTCTATTTCTAAGGCACAGAAAATAAAATGCACGACTGAATCGCACGTACTTGCTCATATGTTCGATCACATTATATGCAAAAGATTCTTAATAAAACGGCTAAATATATTTTTAAAGTGTTTCACTTAATTCTTTACATATAAAAATTCTTAAACTTTTCTAAAAAAAATTGGTATGACCATTTTAAATATTTAATAATATAAAATCAAAAACAAAATTTCACAAATTTTCATTTCAAAAATTGTCCACCCGTTTTCGAAATATTGAATTTTCAAAAAAAAAATATATTTTTTTTCAAAAATCGAAAAAAAATCTTCTTCGAAAATTTTGAAAAGCAATAATATTAAAATTTGAAGGAGCGCCTGTATACATTTTTTTATCGAAATCCCTTAAGCCGTTTATGAGCAAGTCGAAAATTAATAAAATGGTTGTATGGCAGGTGCCGTTAATAAAAAAATATTTGAAAAACTTTTTTGGCCGAAATGTAGACCATATCAAAAGTAGTACACACACCAATTTTTATAAAAATCGTTAGAGCCGTTTTTGAGATAATTAAGATGGTATAAACATTTGTATGGCAAGTACCGTTATTTTTGGGGCTGAAACAACGATTCAGAAATCCATTTTGGACAATCACCTAAAACGTCTAAGCAACAAGTTTGAACAAAATCGGCTTAGCCGCTTAGGTTGTAGATCGTTATACAGGCAGACAGACGGAATTGCCGGACCCACTTTTTTGGGGTTCTCTATCTTCGAAATGTCAAATGCAAAAGTTGCCCTATAGTAAATAAATAAATAGAATTAACTTAAAAAATTCTTTTTTTGTTTTATGATTCTAAAAATGGATGAAAACCATTGAATTGGTTAAGGAAAATAAATTCCTGTATGATAAGTTCTTGTCATAAGGGATAAAAGGAGTATACGAATTTGTTTTTCTTTTTTTATTTCATTAACATCCATTTTCAGTAAATTTAAATATTTTTACCGCACAATGACTGTTCTCATTGGGAGCGTTCAGATGTAGGTAAGATATCCTTAAGATAGGTTAGTCTTTATCTAAGTTCCTAAACACCCACAATCTTTTAGATTAAATTTGTATATTTTCGTGCATATGTTATTACATTTCTGATTGGATATAAGAGTATACCAATGTTTTTCCTAAAGCTTGAGATTTATGTTTGTCAGCTGCTGTATTTTTCGACGGGATTAAAACAATACCAACCTATCTGGATATCTATGGATCGATTCTTGAAGGCTGACATAATTTTGGCAAGACTATGTTTCATAAATGTGATTCAAAAACTCGGTTAAGTTTCAAATACTCTTTTACTCATCTACAATCTCCAGTCTAGCACCCTTGTAAACATAATTATATGTGTTTTGGCTCTTTACTGATCTACTAAAGGCCATTACTTTTGTTTTGTTTAAGCTTATTTCAAGGCTCCTGAGACTTCATAATTGTGCAAATTAGTCTCTCTATTTTAACATATTTTAAGTTTTAATTACATTTTTAATTTTTTTGTTAACACATTTGATAGTTAATTGATACAAAAATTCAATTCAACTTGACATAGTAGTTAACTCAGCAAAAAAATTTTTTTTGAAACGAATACACGACCTTAGCATAAAATAAACTATAAGTATCCGTCTCCACTATTTAACTATATAGATCCCAGTAATCCATTCACATTATGTTGCATGCTTGACATTATTTGTTCAAGAAAAATATTATTTTTTTTCTTTCAAAAAAACCAATACATGACCTTAGCATAAAATAAACACTAAATATCCGACTTCACTATAATCACTATATGGCTCCCGGTAATAAATTCACATTATGTCTCAAGCGCAAGGGAACCGGAAAAGCCGCACTCTTCGCCCATAACTTAAGTTATAGCCAACGAAAAATGTTCTCGGTCAAACCAAAGTATGCAGGGATCCAGATTTCTGTAAACTAATTTCAGCAACTTATTCCCCCGACAACCCTTTTAAAAGCTATCAATCTTCAGTTTGACGACAGTCCCTGATGCCCTTGTCACTCTCCTTCCATATTATAAACCTTAGAACCATTTCTTATATCTTTCGCCCTTGCTATCATCGTCCGACATTAATGAATATTTCTGCACGCTCATATATGTAGTAGGTACATACTGTTTTAGAATGTTTATGTTTACGTCATTTTATCTTTGTGTGAGATTAAGAGGGGGAAGACATTAAGTAATAATTAATTTCTCTGGAATAGTATTCACATTGATATTTTCATACACAGCACTAAAGACTAGATACATATTATACTGGCATGTTATTGTTGAGTTTATGCCGTCTCATTTCGGGAATACAAGTCCTTCTGCTGATTTTCATCAACATTAAGCTAAGATTTCATTAAATATTGTCATTCTTTGACCGCGTGCCACCCGTCGCCCGTTGCAGATGTTATAGGTAAATATCTATGCATATTTGCCTTTTCTTTTTTACCTAAGCATGGTTTTCAGATTCTTCAAAAGAAATTTTCCACCAGAAGAAAAAATACTGGAAAGGTCAAACAACTCAAATGCCTAGAAGAATACAGTTGCATAGCAGTGGGCAGTCGAAGCTCGGAGGCGCTTTAACAGCAAAATTTAATAAATACAAAAGCCAAGCCTTGGAGCTTCAGGGGCTCTTTATATACTCGTAGCTCTACTACGAGAATATGGAATTCCTTACCTAGAAATAGTTTTTTCTCCATGTTTTAAAATCCTGAGGTATTAATTCATTATTTCGTATATCTAGCTTATCTTATTACTCAACATTTCAAAAGTAATAAATACGAGAAAAAATTAGTTCATCTGTCAAATTTATATTTGCTGTATAGAGATGATAAGATATTTGCTTTAAAGTTTGACATTATGGATTGCAATAAGTTGCCTTCATTTTAAAGCAACTGGCTTTTTCGCTAGAATATTTCTCACAAAAATAGCTATAAACTAATGCATGACCTGAAACATTTCGACGGTGTTCGAGAGATGTAAATGTTTCCATTATAGTTCTAACGCCTTTCGCCTGTCATTCCTACGCCCGTTTGCTAATACGCATCATAAATATTTATGTTCAACTTAAAACGCTTATGGGCTACTTTTTCCTCTGCGTAAACTGTCACATAAGTGCTTAAGTAGAACTTAAATGCTTAAGTTGTGTATCAGCAAATTGTCCTTATAGAGCTCTATTTTGAATTCTGTCTAAGAGACTCGCAAATTATGCTTGGGAGCTACTGCCCAAATGTGGGAGTTATACTCCAGCTTTGGACGAATGTAGGCCTATATAGATTACACCCAGAAAAGACGTGGAAAAAAATTTCTTGCATCTTCGAAGAAAGCCCAAACACTTTGAGCGTTTTTGGCGACATCAAATATGTTTTCACTGCTCAAGAGGTGGTCTGTGATGCACATGCTAATGACTAAAAGCTGATCGGTTTCTTCAGCGGCATGGGGGTGGTTTCTGTTTTAACGACAGAAGACAGCACTGAGTTTTTGTATCATTAGATTCTACGCGGTTTTTTATTCCACATTGGACAATGCTGTCGAGATCAGAATTTAATGAGCTTATCATACCCTGTCGTTGAAGTTGCAAATCCGAAGAATAAGGAAGTGAATCGGAAAACAAATATGAAAAGCTGAGATTACTACAATCAGCCACACAATTAAGTGGATTAGAAGTTCCAGATAAGAGATCATAAACAAAAATGAGAAAAAGGGTCAAACCAGCATTTAAATTGTCAATATCAGACTTGAAACCGTCCAATATACTTTGAATTTAAAAACGATGTAAGCATTAGTACCACTGTTCGGTGAGATATACCGTCAGATCACCAGTGGGCCTATTGCTACGAAAGCCATACTGCCGGTCATTAAGGAGCTTTAGTTCTTCAAGATATTGCTTAAGCTGATAGTTAATCAGCGTTGCAACACCTCTTCAGAACGTTGGGAGGGACACTATCCGGGCCAGCGAATTTATGTATATCAAGGTCCTTGAGGACCCTAGCAACTTGTATTTGAAATAACAATATAACTCTATTTAATTTTAAAGTTCCTGGAATTTCTCCTTTGAAACCTAAAACGGACATTTTCGAAAGCGAGTTTTTTCAGTTTTTCTTTGGAAAGATCCACCATCAGTCTACAAAAACAACCTATCTCAGTTGGCGCATGCTGAAGAAGTACTATGTCCAATTTGCATTATACACTTAAGTCGAGATTGTTTGTTTTCGAAATCATTTGCTATATTGATTTATTGAAATTTAAAAAAATAGGAAAACTATCTGAAATTGAAATAATTAATTATTGGATTAATTTGACAGTGGAGATTTTTAACGTGTTTTTTATTATAAATTAAAGATTTTATTTTATCAACTTAAAACACAAATTATTTATTTTTGCTTATATGTACATTTCGGAAGCTATGCTTCCATCGTCAGTAAGCTCTATTTAAATAATAATGACACTTTGATATTTATATTAAAATTCCATACAAACAACAAATTCAATACAAACAAAAAATTACACAAACAAATTTACAGTGAAATCGAGGTCTAATATAAACTTTTTTTGAAAATTGGATTTCTTATTGGTCCATCGCCACTATTCATTAAATTATTTTCATTTTTAAATATATAAATAGATTCGAAAGCATCTACTACGTAATGTATTAATTTCAAATTTTGTAAACTAAAATTATGGTTATTATCTAACATGTGTTGTGATACACTTGATTTTTCTGGTTCATTGTATTTTAGATGCGCAAAATGTTCTTAAACTATTTTGAGAATTGGTCTTCTTGTCTGAACTATATATTCTTTATTACAATTGTTACATCCAATTGAGTAAATCCCTGATTGCTGTAATGTTTCAATTGTGTCCTTTGATCTTTAGAGCCTTAAACAAAAATAATGTATATTACTGTGTTAAGCATTCTCGTGAAAATAAATCAATACTTAAAAAAACAAAAACTCTGTTATGGTTATGGTGGGTTTTCGATTTTCTGGAAAACGGTTTATTTGATTTTTGTGATTTTTTTAATGCAAAATCTCCTTGAAAGTTTAAACACTAATGTAGCCCAATTTTTTTTTTGAAAACTCAAAATTTCAAAAAAACGACAATCGATTTTTTTCGAAACTTCGTAGCTGGCATCTTCAATAGTTAAAAAAAACTATTTTACTAAAATAAAAAACAACGGTTCTTGCCATACAACTGTTAAAAAAAAAACAGTTCATAAACAAGTTTTTTTTTCAAAAAAGTCTTCAAAAATTTTGATTAGTAAAATGCACGACTACACGCTCGACGACTATATATGTATATATTAATGTATGAGGGCTTGCATAGTATTTATGTATGGACATATTCAGTGACGTACGCAAAAATTCGTAAAAATTAAATATAATTAGGCAGACATAAATGGATGATAAAACAATCTTTTTAAAATGCTTAGTTGTTAAAATTTGAGGGGAAAAATGCTGTTTGAATTGTTGGACAAATATGAATATTTAAAAAAAAATTCAAACATTTTTGGAACGGTTTTAAAAAAAAAAATTATTTTTTATCTATAAATTTTAAAAACATTTTTCTCGGAAAAATTTGAAGCTCCATTTTGAAAAATTACCTCTTCCCTTGATTAATGAACTGACTTTTTTTTTTAATGTTAGAGCTGTTTTCGAGAAAAAATAAGATTAAAAAAAACGTGTCGTATTACCGAAATTTCAATACAGGGTGGCACACGAATCGTGCTACAAAAATAAAACGTAAGAACTTTTTTTCAGTGTGAGTAATCGGCTTATTTTTTTTTATTTTATAGCCTACTATTTAGATTTATCAAAATGAATGCTTGCGATACTGAAAAAAGAATTTGGATAGTGCAGCGATACCATTCTTTGCAGTCCGTCATTTCCGTCCAAAGGGAATTTAGGCTGGAGTTTGGCGGTACTCCCCCGAGTAGATGAACCATTATGAGGCTGGCGAACATGTTTGCCGAATCTGGAAGCATCGGACGAAGACCGTATCATCGAGATCCAATGTTCGGGTTTAGGATTCAATCGTGGCTGTTGCATCCGCAATACAGGCAAATCCAAGTGTTTCGACTCGAAACTTATGGGACCAAATTGGAGTTACCAGACGGTCATTACAACGGATACGTCATGATGATTTAACTTGTTTCCGAACCAACGAAAATTCCCAAACAATTGATATCCAGCAACTGCACTTTCCGCTGTCCCCAATGCCATCTGACCTGACTGCACCAGACTTTTTTTTATGGGATTATGTCAAGTAGGAAGTGTACAAAACGAAACACAGGAATTTGACTGAATTGAACAAGTGCATTAAACAATAATTGAGGCGATCCCAATTTCAACCCTTCAGGCCGCAATGAACAATTTTCTGATCAGGTGCCGCATATGCGTGGATGAGCGTGGAGGTCATTTGCGGTCTATCATCGTTAGAAACCATTAGTTATTTAAAATAAAATTTAATTTTTAATCCAACAAAAAAAAAATAATGAAATACATCGATTAAAATAAAATGTATTTAAATCTCTTATTGTAGCACGATTCCTGCGCCACACTGTATGTACCAAATTCTAGGCAAATCCATCAAGCCGCCTGGGCTGTAGACTGGAAGGCAGTCAGACAGACGCAGACGGATGGAATTGCGGGATCGACTTTTTACTTGGGATGTATGTATGTATAATGTATGTACATATGAAGGTACTATATATGGCAAGTTATGGGTTCGTTAAAAAAATCGATCTCAATAGATTTTGATCAAACTTGACATTACGATGTTGAAGAGCACCAAAAAAGTGGGTCCCTCAATTTGGCCTGTCTTTCTGTCCTCTAGTCTACACCCTAACCGGTTGGATGGATTTTCTTCAAACTTGGTACATATTTATTTTTCGTACATATACGCACAGGTTTTTTTCATTTTTTTTACGAAAAATTACTTTACTCTGTTCAATTTATATTTTCAGTACAGGCCTTATGGGAGAGCTTTTTCAAACACACTGGTGCCTGCTGGTGTTTGCATGGCACACAACTTAAGAAATTGCTACTGAAATATATTAAGGGTGGCAATGGCGCAGTGGATAAAGTGCTTGATTGCTAACTAGGACGTGTGGGTTCGATCCCCAAGCTAGGCGCATTCTTTTCTATACCCCCAATTCTAATTGGATGCCGCCCATGGGTTAAAATGCGACAGTCAATACCTGGTTCTCGAATCAACTATGCAAAACTAGTGCCATGCAATTCAGGTTGCATTTAAAAGACCTTAGGTCTTACAGGCATATACACACGTACATTCCACCATGACCTGTCTGCTCCGCGGTTTAGAGGAGACTGAGACTGTATATTAAAGGAATAAGCACCTTGATTAAGATGGAGATAATTTCGTGTATATAAATATAATATATTCAGTTTTTGTATGATTACATACTAAATATAATATTTACAATAGTGCGGTGCATTTTGAGGTTATATTATTATTTTAATGCAGTGTTTATTTAGATTTTAAATGGCTTTAAGTTCTTCGAAGGACGCAAGTTCCTTATTATACCTTATTTATGCGTTTTTTTTCTGTGATTTATTTTCACATTAAAATAGATTAGGCTTCTCTTATAAAATGCGCTTATTATCTTACTTCTTGTTGGTGTGGAGAAAGATAGATTTATTTTTATTTGGATTTAGTTAAATATTTTTTAGATTTACTTTACGATGTACATGTTTCTGTTCATGAAATGTAAATTAACAATTGGTAATCCTACCGACATTTGTGAGAGAAATATGCCAATGATAAGCTTTATAGAAATAAAGATAGCTTATTGAAATCCATAATAGTAAGGGTGAAAGGCAAATATCCTATCTTCCCTGTACTGGAAATATAAATTGAACATAGGCATACATTTTTTGCTGGCCAAAAAGATAAATCTTATTTTTTTCACAAACGGCTCCAACGATTCTTATGAAAAATCAGTTCATTAAAGAAGAGAAAAGTAATATTTTTGTATTTTTTTATGAATGGTAGATACCTCTCGTATAACCATAATTTTGATTTTCTGCAAAATGATTTATTGTTGTTGTCATGTTTTGTTTTCAATTTGTTTATGTAGACGCTCCCATAAAGTTTGAACACAAATGTAAACTAACATTAAAAAAAAGTTTTTTTTAATTGAAAAAAAAAGTTCGTATTTAATAGTTTTTTGCATTATGTTGAATAGTTAAGAAAACTATTTTCCTAAAGAAAAAAACAAAGGTACCTCCCATACAAAAAAAAACGTTAAGAAAAAAATTTATTTTTCAAAAACGGCTTCAAGAATTATTATAAAAAAAAGTGTGTCTTAAATTAGTACAGTCCACTTTCAAGTAAAGAAATATTGGCGCAAAATTTTAAACGATTTAGTAATATGTTAAATCATGTTTAGTATGATGCTAGGTTAAAAGAGGACTTTTCTAATTCTAAACGAGGTTAGTATCTTATTGTCTTCTTAACATGTTACTAAAGTTAAAACCACCGAATGGCTAATTTAAATTTTTAGTATCGGCTACTGTCATTCTGAAAGTATATCGGCTTTGCACGCGGGAGGCCCAGGTTCGAGTCCTTCTGGTGACAATTTTTTTTTATTTTTGTAAATAATAAAGTTAAAATGATGAAAATATAAACATTGAATACTTATTTAGATCACATGTTGGGTTTTTATCAACATATAATCAATTTACAAAGCATAAATACAATGATTGTGTGCATCAAAATTCAAACCCTACAAATGCTTTGCTATCTGAGGTCTGTAAAATCCCTTCCGAGCACTGGCAGCCGCAGATTTTTGCGGGCTTTTGTTGTGGAGATATCACCATTCAAAGCAAGTCAAATGCAGTTGGGTGGAAAGTCATGCGAATAACTTTGGATTAAAATATCTCAAGAACAGGATGTCGCAGATACTTTTTGTCTTCAGCTGTGGATAGGTATTGAACAGACCTTTCTTTTGAAGTATATATCGATGGTTTTGAGGAACATTGTTGAAAATGTAATTTTTTTTTTGCAGGGGTTAGCCTTGATTTTTTTCTAAAATGTCGAAAAAAGTGAAGTCATGACTTGTACAACAAGTTGTACAACAATTGAAAGTCTGTGAAATCCCTTTCGAGCACTGGCAGTCGCAGATTCTTACTGGGTTTTGTTGCGGAGATATCACCATCCAAAGCAAGTCAAATGCAGTTGGGTGGAAAATCATGCGAATAACCTTGGATTAAAATATCTCAAGAACAGGATGTCGCAGATACTTTTTGTCTTCAGCTGTGGATAGGTATTGAACAGACCTTTCCTTTGATGTACATATCGATGGTTTTGGGGAACATTGTTGAAAATGTAAATTTTTTTTGCAAGTGGTTAGCCTTGATTTTTTTCTAAAATGTCGAAGAAAGTGAAGTCATGACTTGTACAACAAGTTGTACAACAATTGAAAGGTCTGTGAAAACCTTTTCGAGCACTGGCAGCCGCAGTTTGGTTGCAGAGATATCACCATCCAAAGCAAGTCATGTAAATGGAAATGTCTTTGAAATCTCTTTCCAGCACTGGCAGTCGCAGATTTTTGTGGAGCTTTGGGTGCGGAGATATCATAATCCGAAGAAAGTCAAATGCAGTTTTGTGGAAAATCATGCGAATAACTTTGAATTGAAATATTTCAAGAACCCGATGTCGCAGATACGTTTCGTATTCAGCTGGGTATATGTATGGAACAGACCTTTCTTGTGATGTAAATATAATGAAATTTGGATTGATATTAATATAAAAAATCAGATACAAGCAAAAAGTTACACAAACAAATTTTCAGTTTTTTTTTTATAGAATTTTGCACGCGCCCAAGGGATTATGAATACCATTTAGACGTCTTCAAACACAGCGCGGCTATCGGTGAAAGCAGAGAAAGAAGGATAGAAAGATGTGCGGCGCGACGTATTGAGACGGTGGTTGTAGTCTCAGATTTTATCTCTAGGGATGGCGGCTGAACTAATACGGAGAAAATTACCGTGTCTTATTTATTTATGTATCTTATAATTCGCATTATTTTATTTTATTTCGTTGTCATATTTATGAGTAGTTTACTCAATCACATGCTGTTAGTGTTATGCCTGAAAAGCATGTAATGACTAAACCAGCAACTCATTTTATGACAATTTTTAGAATTGGTTTTTAATGGAATATAAGAAGACCTGCGACCACGAGGTTGACAGGCGAGCACACAACTATCGCACCACGGACACCCCCAAATTATTAATTTAAGGTCTAACATAAGACTTTTTGAACTTTTTCACTATTTATTAAATTATTTTTATTTTTGAACATATAAATAAACATATAAAATTCAATTCAAAAGCATCTTTTTCATAAGATTTATTATGAATTCATTTTAAACTTAGTAAACCAAAATTATGGTTATTATCTAGCATGTGTTGTGATACGCTTGTTTGGATTTCTGGTTCCTTGCCTTTTGGATGCGCAGTGTTAAAGCTTTAAAAAATTTGTCTTCTTGTCTGTACTATATATTCTTATTCTTTATTACAATTGCTTAATTCGATAGAGTAAATATGTATATGATTGTTGCAATGTTTCAATTTTGTTCTTTGCACTAATCAGATTTTTAATTTGTACTACCCTGCCTTGGCTAATTCTGATGTTTTGTGTATAAAGATTGGTCTTAGCTTAGATGTAATTTCTGGATAGAAACTAAATTTTAACCATTTCTGTTCTGAATCTTGTTCATTTCTGTATGAATTTAAAAGTTGCATAATTCTTTATGTTTTGTTTCCTTTTATTGACTTTTTGAATTTCAATGTATTCTCATTTTTTTTGTCATCAGGATATTTAAGGCTCTAAAAATCGTGAAATGAAAAGCTGTTGTTTTTTGTTCAAATGAATGAAAAGATTCTGATGTTATGTATCTAAGAGTTTTTGAAGGGTTTCGATAAATATCGAATTGGAAGTGTTCAACTTCTCTAATTATAGTTAAATTTAAATAAAGTAATTTTCCATTTATTTATTCGTAATAAGTAAACTTGATTAATGGATATTTAGTTTTATTTAGCATGTTTATTAAATTTCGAAGTTCTTGCTAATTGATTATGGTCCCAAAATGGCTTCCGAAATGTACATATATCTACGCAACTAAATAATTATTGTGTCTTGATTTTATTAAATAAAAATTTGAAAAAAAAACACGTTTAAAATCTCCACTATGAAACTCATTTATTTTATTTTGAAAAAACCTAAATAATTTTCCTAAAATGGAATTCAAAATATACTTAAAGTTGAAAAACAAAAACTATGTTATTGGGTCTATTGTTATCTTAAACAAATAAAAAAACTAACTCCAATGGAAATGTAAGTTGACAGATTGCACAATTTAAAGAAAAACTAAGTACTTGAAAATATTAACTATACCTCAAGGTTGTGTTTTTCTTCCTATTTAAACATTTTAGTCCTAAAATCCTTCAATTATTGACAAGGCCATTTTATTGCTAATTCTTTTGTACCTTCATAGTCATTTTATAATAAAAGGTCCTTCATATGCTAACTATGTGTGTACTATTTATACAGTATAATGACTTACAAAATGCCACCTGCAAGGGCATGCTCCGTGCGTTGTTGTTGTATTTGATAAGATGGGCGATCAATAAAACCTTTAAGCAAGTTACCCACTTACTTGGAAACACGAGCTTAACACTGAATATATTTTGAACAAAGTTTCAAATGACCTGAATCAGTAGACTAACACTAAATGTGAAAATCGAAATAATTGTTTTCATTAAGTTATGCCAGCAGATGTGGCCCATGTCTAAGAAGACGATGCTGATGATAATTCCGAGAGAACTTTAAGAAGGAGCATACACAAAACTTTTGGAAACATGTAAATGGACTATAATTTGGAATTTTGTGAGGCGGGGGATACTTACTAATAGGAACATTGCTGTGGAGAAAATATTGACAATTTTTGTTAAGATACATATACCCTAAACAAAGCTTTATTTTTACTGACATTCTTAAAAATTGTACGAAAACTAGTGTTAACGAATGATAAATTATTTATGAATAAGAAAATAGTCTATTCGAAAATAAATGCTTATTATATAAGAAAAAATAAACAAAAAGCTTCACAAAAATTTAATCAGGTATTACAAAAGCTTTTGTAAATGTGTATTTAGACAGTGTTTTCAGAGTGCTCTATATGCTCTTTGAATCCAAACGAATGTGAAATTTGCACAAATGTGCATATATACACTTGAGTGACATTGCCATCTAAAAAAATTATTTTTCTTGAGATAATTATCGCTTTTGAGAAATAATCCGAATACTCCAAAAACCTTAAACATTAACAGAAATCGAGAAAAGTAACTCCAAAGAGCCAATTTTCGATTGACAATTTTCGACGACAAATTTAAATTTAAAAAACACAAGAAATAAAACTAATTTATTTTTTTTTTTTTTTCAGAAAAAAGCTTTTGTCAAACATGATTGCCATCACCCATTATGCGACTGGTAGATCTGATGCAGTTGGCTGATGTTAGTTATGGGAACCAATTTATTTACAAATCTTTCCTATCCTTCTTGCTCTTCCTTAACTTCACGCCGCTGTGTTAAAACATTAAATGGGTAGTATAACCCCTTAAGCGCGTGTAGATTATAAAAAAAAATTATTTTGATAAATGAAATAAAATTATAATCCATTTAAATTAAATATTTTAATAAAATAACAAAAATGACAATAAATTCGCAATTCTAGACTTCAAAAGATTGCAATATTGTTATTTCGAAACATTTTTAAGAGGGTGTCTGTCCAAGTAACATATTAGTTTGGATAAGCTTTGGTTAAGTAATTTTAGCTTAAATAATATCTTGTCGAATCAATACAAAAACTCAAATATTAGTATTGTGATATTTATGTTATAAGGCCTTGAAGTAAAGTTGTTTATATTTAAGTTTAAGTAGTTGACCAATTTGGAGATATTAATTTTTGAAGTGGAAGATACTCGTAATGTTTCTTATGTTAGCTTTTTTGACCGCACTAGTTTGGTGACGGAAGCAATATTATTTTACACATACATCCCAATACATAAACCAGGAAAAAATTCGAGTGACCCTTTTAGTTACAGATCAATAAGTTTGTGGAATTCATTAAATAAATGCCTAGAAAAACTGTAATAAAAAACTAGTCTTGCAAATCGATCAACGTGAAATTTTTCCAATAGACCAATTTGGCTTTATAAGGTATCATAGTGCAACTAACCAAATTGACAGAATAAAACATTATATTAAAAAATAATTTTTAGGAAAGTGCACATAAATTCTTGATGTCGAAAAAGCATTTGATATTGTCTGGCATGAGGATTTGATTCATAAGCTTGTTTCCTTGAATTTTCGGTTGTGTATTGATAAAATTATATTGTCGTTTCCGTCAAATCAAACAACTGGTGCACCGAAGAAAATAATATCTTTTCGAGTGCCCTCCAATGATCAGTTCTAGGTCATCTATAGTTCTGTAGATATCTCAATGGAAATAATAATATTTAAGTCTATGTTCCAAAGTATAATTTACTATGGCTTGACTGTCTGACCAAAATGCGCTAAAACGCATAAATACAAACGTTTCAAGTAATCCAAAAGAAGATCTTAAGAATTATGCTTGATCTTCCCTCGCATCTTACTGCAGAAGAACTCTATAGAAAGTCAAAGGTTCCAGTGAGAATTTCGAAATTACAAGATCGTTTTGTTCTATTGTGCAATAGTTTGGATAATAATTTAATGTTAAACTTAGCTACTGCTTGTAAGATTATTATATATTCAGTATTACCTTTTTCTCCTCGCTTTATGTTTTATATATTTATTTAATTGTTTAACTGTTATTTAATTATTTGGTTATTTATATATATGTACCTATTTATTTATTTTTTTCTATCTGTTAATTTATTTGTTTGTTCATATATTTATTTATTTGTTCATGTATTTATTTATTTTATAAACTAATTGTTTATTTATTTATTTACTTATTTTATATTTCTTTATTTATACATATATGTATTTATTTATTTCACTGTTCGTTAAGTTATTATGGGTGATTCCACAAAAATTGCGTAACTTGCTGTCATCAGTCAGTAAAATTAATTGTTATTATATTTTTTAATATTTTTTTTTTATTCTAAAACAACTTAAAGTCTTTTATTTGGTTACCCAATTTCAGCTATTTTTTTTAGATATTAGTTTATAAAACACCAAAATATATTCTCAAAACGTCAGTTCCTTGGCATGTCACTACTCCAAAAATCCGGAATGAAATGGCTGCGTATTAAATATTAACTTCAATTTAAGCTAATTTGGTAATTCACTACAATCTGTGAAGTACTTCATAACGTATATCACAATTTTCGTAACATAATACTCTCACCGCTGTTGTTAAAATAATAAGAAAATTTGTGTTCAGATTTATTCCTCAGTCCGCTGTGTGTTGTTTGAATTTGAATTTCCCGCGAAATGTCACATACTCAAATTCAAATTACTGTTAACGTTCAAAGTTGTTAGTAAAGTTAGCTGCAGACCACGCCATTTGTATGGTCGCCATTACTGTGCCAGTGCTAGTGTTGTTTTTGACGTGGAAGCACGTGCGTGTCCAGTCAAAATATCAGTCCTATTGTGAGTTAGTATTTTCTAATAAACATATGTCTTATTTTGATTTATACCTAGTTAACTTTTATTTATTCAAATGTACCTTGTTTATATTCGAAAATACCAAAATAAATAGTATAGTGGAAACATTTACATCTCTAGAACATCGTCGAAATGTTATATGTCTCTCACTATTTTATCGCTATTTTTATAAACACTGTTCCAGCGAAATAGTCAGGTGCATTCCTCCCCTTAAATTTTTCAACCGTAATACTCGCGCTTCTAGGAATGCTCATCAGTTTACCCTTGAGCCCAACTTCGGACGTATTGTCAAGTACAGAGATTCTTTCCTTAGCCGTACAACGCGAATGTGGAATACTTTACCCGGCTCTATTTTCCCCTCCCATTTTGACATTCAGAAATTCAAAACCAATGTGCATCGGTATCTCCTCTTGCATTCTTCCCTACTTTGCTAACGCTCGCACTGTGCTTGTTCATTTTAAGGGTGGTCAAAACCCCTTTAGTGCGCGCATCCGTTTAAAAAAAAAAAAAAAAAAAAAAAACGTTGGTTCTAATAGTAACCTCAAATTCATGCCTTTTTCATTAGTCCGTTGGCGTCAGTTCTTTATCTGATATTGCGCCAGAGGACTGACGTATTGCCAGGGTACTGATTTTTGTTTTGTTTTAGATAACCTTTATTTCAACTATCAGAGTGCGTAAACATTGTTTGTTACTTATTTTTATTTAAAGCATAATGTCGCCTCTTAAAAAACACAAAATATGTCATGATCGCCTTACCCCAAAACTCATAATTCATTCTTGCATCTAGTAGCATGCATTTTGCCATTTCAACTAAAGACTTGTTCTTTCGTTCAGCAGTCACGTGTTATTGTGGTGTATACGGAGCTGTGTGTTGATATACAATGCCTTTCTTTTGTATATACATACTTTTAAACTCGACAAGCTGTGTCTTCAGCAGTATTGTCTGATCTTATTATTTTGTTGAAAATTTATTTTCAGTGTATTCTACCATGCGATCGAGATTCAGATTTCTCCTTTAGCAAATAAACAACAGTGTATCTACTAAACTCGTCAAGAAAAGTTAGAAAATATCTTTTCCCGCTAGGTGTTTTCATTTGCATGTGTCTGCAAATGTCACTGTGAATGAGGTCTAAAGGTGCAGTGCTCTTTCTGTTTGACTTTTACTTAAATGGTTGACGAGTCATTTTTGATTCCATACAAATTTCTTATTACAATTTATAAACTTTAAAGGATAACTTACCATTTTTCCAATTCTAGTCGTTTAAGTGATTCGTAGTTGCGATGGCCAAATATGCGGCGCCAGCCAGTGGTGTAAACAGAAAATTTCTTCGCTGCATTCTTCAATATATAATACTTTGATTTCTTTTCGTGTGTTTCTTTTTGTGTGAGCTTAAAAAATTTCCAACTAGATCTCCAACTGTTACCTCGAAACGATCTTTAGATCGAATTTCACAAAGTTTACCACAAAATAGATCCGTGTATCCTTTTTCAATTAACTTCTTTATTGATAGTAAGATCCCTTGCAGATTTGGAAGATAAAGGACGTCTTCAATACCTCTTTGCTCTTGCTGTTGGTGGTCTTTATTTTGCAGGTACCCTTGCTGTGATATAAATTTATCCAGCTTGTCGAGATATGTACCGTGACTCCTGAATCCAAAACCCAGCCTTCACCAATTATTTGATATTTAATTCTCCCCTAGAGTAGTCAATTTTTCAAATAATAATGTCATCTTTTGGATGTGTTCCTCCATGTTACCGGCTTCCACCAGTTTTAAGTTACAAATGCTACGCATTAATTGTACCTTATTACTAAGACTAGCCGTTTCATGGTGTTCCTTGAGCTTTTCCCACGCTGCCTTTGCTGTTTTAGCCCTTCTCACGTGATGAAGTTGACTATCTTCTACTGAAAGGCCAATAATAGTTCTTGCCTCGCAATTCTTTCTGGTCGATTTCGAAGTGACTGGATCTAGAATCGGTTTGATAATAATGTCACACAAACTATTCCTCCTTAGTAGGAGCTTAAATTTCCATATGTGGTAATTATCTGCCCCAACTTCGAAATTGATGTTCGTAAAGAATCAGCCATTATTTAAATTGCTTAGAGCTCTGGGGCCATCACATATTAAACCTAGTTTTGAACAAACGAATATATATATATACATTTGATATATATTGAAATAAAAACAAGATATCCTCTCTGTATGGATTTTACGTTTAGTATAAAACAAAAAACTAAAGTTTCTTATTACTCAAACATATCTGCCTTCTAGAGCAGTTTTTACGTTGTATGTAGTATGTAGAGTGAATACAAGCATACGAATGTTATATTCAACAATTAGATCCTAAGAGACTTACTCTAACTGTCAATAAATTCCATTATTTTCTTATGAAGTTGTGTATTTAATCAGTACTGTGTCACCCTCATCAGTCCCCTGGCATTGAAATTCAGAAAAAAACCGATATATCTCAGAATCTACATAAAAAACTGACTGTCCCGATCATGGGCAATATCTTCTTTAGATTAGCTATCTTAAATATCAGAATTTGTAGGAATTTGTTTTAAATAATATCATAAACAAAATATCCCTAAAAGTTACCCAATTTTTGTGGAATCACCCTTATGTATTAAAGTATTTATTTAATTATTACTCCATTTATTTAATTATTTATCACATTATTTATTTATTATTAAATAATATATTGTTTTTCTGTGATACAACATCTTAAGTCAGTTTTCTGCTTTTCCTATGAACACATTTCAAATGTACATTTATTAGCTATTGAAGTCTTTTTTTAATAATTTTAGTACATTGTGCAACATAGGTTTAAATGAAAAATTTATAATGGTTGGAGATACAATAAAGGTCTACCTATCTTCCACATAAAAAAATTGTTTATATACATAATTCTATATAAGGTATAGGGGACCTTTTTCCACTATATATTCTTTTTTTAATATTTAATTAATTTATTACATATAAGGATAAAATTAATATAACATTGCACAATTAAAATTATGAAATTTATTAAATATTATAGACATAAGATACACGACTGGATCGCACATACCTGCTCTTATGTTCGATCACACCGTATGTACAAATTCTTAGTAGAAACGGCTAAATATATTTTTAAATTCGTTTTTACTTAACTTTGTATAGTAAAATTCCTTAATTTTTTTTAACCCAATTGAATTTTTTTATGACCTGTAGTCCAAATTGCGTTTAGTAACCTTTAATTAATTTTTTTTTTTTTTTAATATTGGTATGACAATTTTAAGTAGCAATATTAATTTGAAAACAAAATTAAAAAAAAAAATCGTCAACCCGTTTTCGAAATATTGAATTAAAAAAAATAAACAACAAAAATATTTTTTTCTGAAAAATCAAAAAACAAAATTTTCCAAAAATGTTTGTATATGCAGTGTTATTTAGAATTTAGAGAACTCCGAGATAAAAATATTGATCCAAATATGGGAAGCCGTTTATGAGAAAGTCGATAATCAAGAAAATGGTTGTATGCAAGTACCGTTAGTAACAATATATGCAATTCGTAAAAAAAAAATGACCAAAGTGTAGACAATAACTATAGTAGTTCACGTGCTATTTTCTATCAAAATCGTTATAGCATGTTTTGACATAATTAAGATGGTAGAAACACGTGTATGGCAAGTACCGTATTAAGTACCTAGTTTGAAGAAAATCGCTTCAGCCGTTTAGGCTGTAGATCGTTCTACAGACAGACAGACGGAATTGCGGGACCCACTTTATTGGTGTTCTCTATTATCGTAATATCAAGTTTGGTTAAAATCTCGAGTTCGATTTTTTTTTCAAATGAAAAAATTGCCCTAATACCTATGTATATTGCAAGTAAAAAGGCGAATCGTTTAAGATCTGAGCTGTATCCAATTTAATATTATAAATAAAATGATTGTAAACAAATTGCACACAGCACTAAATGAAAGAGTATTGTAAATATTAATACATTTTCCAGTAGGTACACTACATAAAATCAGAGAATGTAGGTGTGTATGTAGGTGTACCTTGTTCTATTGGATTCAGCTATGGTTGGAAATTATATGACTCACTCGGATGCCAAGGTAAATATTTGAAAATACTCCTAACCCGAGGGGATTCTGGTTCATTTTAAGCAGCAGACATACTCTAACCTAATTATTCCCTAAAGGATCGGTGAAGATTTAAATCAGGGAGCTATATCGAACAAAATTATACTTTCTGTAACATCTGGTTGTATTGCGTACTATGAAATAGGTAGACACAATAATTTGGAGTGATTTAAAGTAAAATTGGCCCCCGAGCCAAGCTTTTATTATGAATTGAGGTTCTTCTTTCGATATAAAAAAATTAACTAGGATAGTAATAAATTATTATTTAACCTACGAGTTCTGTATTATTATTTGAAAAATTAGAAAGAACCTCTTTTTGTTTCTATTTGAAATGTCGACATTTCTTTTGACGCAGACTAATAAAATATGTTGAAGCAGAAGATCGCTGAATCGAAGAAAAAAATACGTTGTTAAGGAGATGATCTCAAGATATTTTAAAACATTATAAATAAATTCTGTTGGGGGTACATTTTTCTAGAAATGATATTTTGTGTGGTCCGAAGTGGAATGAATTTTACTTCAGAAGTTCTATTTTAATTATGTTTGTTGTATATTGTTAAGATTGCTTACTGTTATTTAAAAATATAATGCCTTGAGCCGAGAATTAGTGGTCTATTTTTTTAAACAAGGAGAGTGTGACCAAATAAAAATTATTAAAAAAATGTTAATTTTTTTGCAGGAAAAAAAAAACTGCCAATAATCCTGTAATTAGAACGCAAGAAACGTAAATTATATGTCTGGACCAATCGAACTTGTCTTATAGCTTGACGTTTAAAATACCGATTGTATATTGTTTTATACTTTTTTTTTTTACTTTAGTATGTTGAATTTTAAATAACTAATTAAAACTAAAAAAGAAATTATTTATTTTGTTAAAAAGTCAGGTATCAGAGTATGTTAATCTACTGCAAAGGTTTTCTGCTTCATTTAAAGCACCTTCTAAAAAAAAAACAAAAAAAGTTTCTTGTTCTTCTTCTACGGTAAACTAAAATTTTGATGAAGCAAATTTTTTGATTATATTAGGAGGAATAATGAAGGCATTTCAAAATTTTTCAGATAAATTATCTCGGATAAAAAGTATATTATTTGGCATATCAATCATTTCATTCTAAGAAGACGAGAGTCATTAAATAAAACACTCTTTCAACTGCAGCGAATTGACAAAGTTTGACAACTCTTTGTAAGGGGTTTCATTGGATGCATCGGGGAACCTATTTACGTCACACCAACATTCAACAGTATTTTCAATATTCTGCCATTTATTTAGATTTATGTTGTTCCATGTTTTTTCATGTTTATATCTTACAAATATTTTTTAACAGAAAAAACTTGCTGCAAAATTCGTAGATTTTGTGGAGTTCGCGATTGAAGATCTGTAATGAGCGATACGCATTTATGTTTGATTGAGTTTTAATTTTTTTAAGTAATATTTTATTTTACGTTTGAGAAATATGAAAACCTACTAGATTTCCTGCTAAAACCAAATTTCGTGCTAAAAAAAACTCCCGGCAGGATTTGAAAAAAAAAATGTTAAAAGCAAACTGTTCCTGCTAAATTTAGCTGGAAAAATGCTAAATTGGCCACACTGCAAGACACCATGAGAAAAAAAATTATGGAGACAAAATAATTTGGAAAATGTTAGCTTTTGTGGAAAAAACTTAATTCTGCTTATATCAATTGTATCGAAATATAGAAAGACTAGCAGACCCGGCCGCGCGTTGCTGCGACTTTATTGTATTGCGTCCCATTATTAGATATTAAGATTAGTATACTTAAGGAAGTGATTGGTAAAGATTCTAGTTAATAGCAATCAGTGATTTCCATTAATTAAAAACTAAATGATGAACAATATTATTGGTTAATCTGTCTTTAGCTAAAACAAATAAATTTGACGGTTTTCCAACGCATGAGAATGCAACATGGGAGAAATACGGATTCTCCAAATCCAAGCCTTAAATTGTCATTTTCTGCCCTTGCGACTTATTTATTGTCATCGCGAAGGTATTGTTAATTCTGATAGAATCATATGAATTCGTGGTAATATGGGTACTTTTGCTTTAAACTTAACAGTTAATATAATCACTTCGAGTACGTTTCCGGTAATTCTTCTGATGACTAATAGCACACGGTTGCAAAATTTTGGTGCATTTAAGTTACGCAAAAGAATGACCGGTAAAGCAATTTTCAGATTGAGCTTGTGTGGCGGCATTCCTGGCATATCCAGAGAATTTAAAAATTCAGTCAGAAAACTGAGGATCTTATTGACTTAAAAGTCATAAAATCACCTGGCAATAAAAATGTAAGATCAAAAAACTTAATGTCTCAAATTAACGTTTTTACGCTGATGAGGAGATGCTGTCTTCGGCGAAGTTCTGGGTAAAAAAAACTCCTTCAACATCTTTAAATGACGGCCACTATTGACAGTTTGTGTTACACCGTTTTTCTTCAAAGAAGTATGACCCTACAATACACCTTGATGAAACTGCGCACCATACAGTGACTCGTTCTGGTTGCAGTTCGGTCTCATGGAGCATTTCTGGATTAGATTTACTCCATATACGGCAATTTTGCTTGTTAACATTGCCGTTTAAGTCAAAATGGGCCTCATCAGACCTGAACAAACAATGTATCAATGTGTTTCTTTTTCGGCAATTGCAATCATTTCTCGGCAAAATTCCAGGCGAACAGGCAAATCCTGAGGGTTTAACTTGCTTGTAATTTGGACTTTGAACGGAAACAAGTTTAAGTCATCATGAAGTATCCGTTGTAATGACCGTCTGCTAACTCCAATTTGGCCCGAAACACTTGGATTTGCCTGTATTGCCGATGCAACAGCCATGATTGTATCCTGAACCCGAACATTGGGATCTCGATGATACGGTCTTCGTTCGATGCTTCCAGATTCGGCAATCATGTTCACGTCCATCTACTCGGGGGAGTACCGACAAACTCCAGCCTTAATTCCCTTTGGACGGAAATGACGGACTGCAAAGATTGGTATCGCTGCACTCTCCACATCCTTTTTTTTCAATATCCCAAGCATTCATTTTGATATATCTAAATAGTAGCCTATAAAATAAAAAAAAATAAGCCGATTACTCACACTGAAAAAAAGTTATTACGTTTTATTTTTGTAGCACGATTCGTGTGCCACCCTGTATGCTTCTCTTTGTTGCATTCTTCTGTAATGCTGTTTAATATTTACCGAGTGGAATTCAATTTATCGATGAAATTCGTTTGCATATATTTTGCATATTTTTGACATATTTTTTTTACATATTTTTTGCATATATTTTACATATTTTCGATATGCATTACAATTTGTTATATTTGATAGATAAAACGTCTAAATACAAAGTTTGGCACCAATCTGATGAAAAATATGCAAATATGCAAAATCCGAGGTATAAACGACGATCCCGTGAAAAGTCCATTTTTCATACATATACATTAGCACTTGCAACAAAAATAGTTGCAGTCTTCAATTGAATTTAACACTTGCCACATGTCCACTAAATTAACACATAGAGTGTAACTACAACAACTACTGTCAAAAAGAATCGTTTACAAAATATGTGTGTTCAATGAGGCTGATCGGAACAGTTTGGAACACTTTAGAACATCATTTTCTGCACTTACTTTTTAGGTAGAACAGGTTACAACAGATTTTGGAGAATGCAGTCAAAACCAATTGTTGTTAAAAAAACATGACCATATTAGATTTAGTTGATAAATCATAATAAAAATATTTTTTTAAATAAATTCAGCTCAATATCAGTTTATTTTTAAGAATGTTTGCTGAAAAAAAACGAACTAGAATTGTAGGTAAGAAACAATCATTTTTTTTATAATATCTGTCAGATGACTGACTGTTCTAAGTTGTTCTATCTTGTTCTGAAGTTTATCACGAATTTGTTCTGTTCTATCCTGTTCTGTTCTAACTTTTTCGTCATTGAACAATCTTAATATTTTGTATGTGCCTACATATACAAAAGAAGCTGTAGGTACAGCTCTATGACGTTTAATGTCATTTTTGAGACAATTAGATAGTGAAATACTATAAAAAAAAAAAACAAATTAACAAAGAAGCGCTGACAAATACAATATGATGAATTGAAGACAGCTTGATCATCACTTCAACCTTTTGTAAATTGTAGGCCCTCATCGATATGATTTGACTAATTTGTTTGCATACAAAAGTTAAAAGTTTGCCAAACCCCTCATTAGCTGCATTGTTTGTTTTAGTAAAAATTGAATGTATTTGTATTCAATATTTCAACTGCATCTCCAGTTGTTGACCTGTCCCCATTGTTACCAGACTTATCTTAATTATCTGGAGGAAGGGGGGATTTTAGTATTGGTCCGTTTTTTTTTTGGTTCATCAAAAAAATTAATGAAAAAAAGTATATTTCGAAATTGAATATTATTCGTTTTAGGTACCTATGCCATCAACATATTTATTGCTCTTTGAGCTAATTCAAATGTATGTCCAAAACTTCAAGATACGATATACCTAGGTAGGTAGATATATAAGTATCCTAGTTGTCGGTTTGGCATTCCACCATTTACTTACCAAGGAAAATTTTCAGAATTCCTAAGTTAGCTACCACAATTTGAACAAGAGAAAATTTTCCAGTGGAATTTCTTCTGTTTATCATCCTTTCAGCTTCGACAGTATAGATGGATGTAAAAGTTACAGCTATATTGGCAAAAGACGCCATTGTTTCAATCCACGTGCATGAAGTTTTACTTACTTACATGTTGTCATTTGTTTTGTTCGTTTCACCTACCGCTACCATTACCGCCACCTTTATCCCACGAAATACAATACAACAAAAATAGCGCAAAGCAAAACCGACTTCGAGGACGACAACGAGGTTCAAGTCATTTGTCACTGACATACAGCACATGAGGGAATGCGAAGTACGCTCACCTTTGGAATAATAAACAGATGAGCAGAGAGGCTAAGTTCTGGTGTTCCTTCTCCTCTCTTGTTGTTTCGCGGACAAAGTTCCTCTGACAACATTTTAACTTAGAGGAAAGTTTGGTATTTCCACCCTGCCACGAAATTGGATAGAGACCTAAAAGAAGATGCAGCTTTTTTTAAGCTAAACGAATATGGCTGAGCGGAATAGTAAATTAGTTATATGTGATGGTGTTTACAAATTGTAAATGGCTTATTTTGCGTTTCAGAAAAGAGCTAACACATACGAGTACCATAGAATTGAACAATATGAAGAAGAATCTATGAAAGGTGATCTGATCGTGAGTGAGTGAAAATGATGCTGACATTTTTATTTTTATTAGCAAATACCTACATATACGAGTATGTAGGCTATGTTTGCAGGGACACGCCAGAAAATATTCCCTAGTCGTTTTAACTTAAAGATAGATAACTTTTGTTAATATTAATTTAATCTAGATGGTTGTGTATAGAATTTAAATCGCGAACCACATTATAAAAACCTTAAGTCAGAAGACCTTATGTGTGTCAGAAATTGGAAGTGCTAGACTAATGCAAAAGCATTAAGCACTTTTAACCAAGCATTTGTTTGCTTAACACCTGTTAGGCAAGTCTATTGTCCTGACCATACCATTTCCAACTTTCTTAGCAATTTAGGACCGACACATAATATTTATATACAAAATATAATTTTAAATGCGCCGTTTGATTTTTTAAAGAAAACTATATTTATTCGTCACGAGCTTACAAACAGCTTGGTTGCGATCTTAAGTAGAACTAACTCTCTTTTTAATATCAAATATAAAAATTATATTAACTTAGTTTACATACAACCGTTTGTTCTATAGATCATGTTACAGGCAGAGGAATTGTCAAAGTGCTGGCAAATCCACTTTGGGTTCTGTGGGAATGAAAATGAAATTAAATATTAGATCAAGTATTACATAGAGGAAAAAGTCATTGAAGTATAATTCTGTGGGAAGGAATTTAGGTTGGAAACTAAATATAATAGATTGGGTGTAGGAATTTGCGGGATATGTAACATCTCCCCCCTTTACTTTAAAATTCTCCTGAATTTTTGGAGTTTCTTTACCATTTTCGTCTATGTTTTTAATATATTTTTCTTTAATATTTTTAATTAATATGGTAAGTGTTTTATGTTTTTTAGAAATATTGATAACTACAAATATAAATACAAAGATAAGTACTATGGTTGTAGAACCTATAACATGTGTATGTTTTTATGCAATTTTAGCAATTTAATTGGTTTAAGATTAACAATGTTCTTAAGAATAATTTCTTCAAAATTTAGTTGTTTAGTAAAATTACAGTTTTCATTTTGGTCATAGTAAAATCTTTCAATAAAATATGTATTTTGATTAGTTATTGTTTCATTAAATATATAAATAGTACAGTTAATAATAGTAATTACATAATTTCCTTCCAGTTTGATTTGTCTATCATCGCATTTATTAACAATGTTTTCATGCTTAATTTTTTTACAAATGATTGTACTATCATCTAATCTCTTAATTTCAGTAGTGTAGTTTTCCTTAAGGGAACAATTTTTATTTGTTATGCAATTATTAACAATAATTAAATCCTTTTTATATTGAAGATCATTATTTTGATAATAGTACATTGTTTTGTTTACTTCCAAGAAATAATATTCTTGTAGTTGGATTTCTAAATTTAGTT
Organism: Philhelius pedissequus; assembly: GCA_910595825.1. Taxonomy (NCBI): domain Eukaryota; kingdom Metazoa; phylum Arthropoda; class Insecta; order Diptera; family Syrphidae; genus Philhelius; species Philhelius pedissequus. Next base: position 170,375,165 of record OU343161.1, on the reverse strand, counting down.
TATTTGGAATAGGAGTTATAAATTTCAAATCAACTTGTTCATAGTTAATGCAAGGTGCTGCGAGCTGCACAATGGACAGCTTTCCGATTCATTGGAGTAAGACAAGGAGATGCGTTGTCACCAATTTTGTTTTTATTGGCAATAGATGATGTACTGACTGCCACAGTTGGTACAAACGAGAGAAATGGCATTTAATGGAGTCCATTCGAAAAGCTTAGTCATTTGAACTACGCTGACGATATATGTTTCATGTCAAACAGTGTAGGCGGCTTGGATCAAATGTGCCAATTGCTGCAAGCGAACGGCGAGATGGCTGGCTTAAAAATATCAACGCCAAAAAGACAAAAATGCTGCAGACGGGTCGCAACTCTCAGCAGGAGATTATTCTGAGACAGGAAACTATTGAGAAGGTTTTGCAGTTTAACTACCTAGGCAGTATTTTATCAATTGATGGTCGAACGGAATCTGATGTTGTCAGCAGGATAAACAAAGCTCGTAGTGCTTTTGGAATGCTTTCTCCCGTGTGGAACTCCAGCATAATAACGCTACGCACAAAGCTAAAACTCTTCGAGTCCAACGTGAAATCCGTCCTCCTGTACGCCTGTGAAACCTGGAAATGCTCCGCCGACATCACGAGCAGGCTACAGGCTTTTACCAATCGCTGCCTTCGATACATTCTCAAGATTCGATGGCCACAAATCATAAGAAATGTTGAGCTGTGGGATTGGACTCACCACAGAAAGGTAGATCTTGACATTAGACAACGAAAATGGCAATGGATAGGCCATATTCTGAGGAAACCAAACGAGAACATAGCAAAGCAGTCCTTCGGGTGGAATTCTCATGGTGTAAGGAGAGTTGGTAGACCAAGAATAACATGGAGGTCAACTGTACTTAATGAAGCTCAGTCCTTTAACTCTCATTCGTGGGCTCAGCTAAGGCACCATGCCGTGAACCGAGCTAGATGGAGGGAATCTGTTGCTGCCCTATGCTCCTGGAAGAGTTAAAGTGTTGCTGTGAAGGCTGCAGTGACCGGAACACATATTGTTCATAGTTATTTGGGATTTTTATTGCGATTATTACAGTTTCGCTATTATATTTAAGAGCTCCAACTTTAAATTAGGGTGTATTAGTCCATGTTTTATCAACGCTATATTATCTATTATCTGATTTAGTTTTTCTTCTAACATATTAAGTTTTATAATTTGATCTCATTTAATTTGTTTTAGTATAAACACGATTTTTTTTAAATTCAGTTCTTAAATTTGTATTATTAAATACATAAAATTGACATAAGTAAAATGTTTTTAGAAACAAATATACGAAATTTTGTAGATAATAAGAAAAGTCAAAAATACTAAAAGCATATTGAGCTGTTTCTACTAACATAAGAGCAAGTACGTGCAATCCAATCGTGTATTTTATTTAATTTTAAAATAGTATAGGTTTGGACTATAGATACGTTTTTGTATACATTATCCAGATTGTAACTAACTCTGAAACCATTTAAAATTGAAGAGGGAATTTCAGCCAAAAGACATAAATATTGTCAGCTTATTCCACTAGGCCAGGTCTATATACTACAGTGAAACCTGGTTAATTGGGACCTGGATAAGTGAGAAACCTCTATTATTGCGAGTTGCAATGAGGTCCTGGTTCTTTTTCATTAAATTACCTCTGTTAGTATGACTTTTTGAACCTGGTTAAATGAGATTTGAATTCTAAGACTTTTTCGATGTTTACCTCTATAATTGAGAGTCTGTAGCTCAATTACCTGTTGTATAAGTGAGGCAAATTAACAAGGTTTTTTATTTTATTTATTATTATTAATAAATACATTCATATACGTACATTAAATTCTAATTCTATTACTACAAAATGAAATTTAAAGAAAAATATAGATTTTTAATTTCGGAAACGTTTACTGTGAGAAATGTATTGACACTCTACCCAATTGTATATATGCTGAGCATTTTGAAACGCGGCAGTAAAACCGAGGGATAATTCTATTTAAAGAATCCATCTAGTTAAAGTGATGGTAAAGTACACAATTCCTTTCCAGATTCTTATTGCAGTCTCATATGGGTTGTGTTGTCCAAAGCTCCTTCAAATTCCCAAGTTTTTGTTTTGGAGAGCTAAGTTTTTTTTTTTAATTTGATGATTAAATTCGACTATGCATACGGTTTTATTTCTAATATTTATCATTTATATTTTACATAACCTACGCATTCGGTGACCATCCGTCTTGTTTTTTAGAGGAGAGTCCTTTTTTTCGGTATTTTCTCAAAGAGAACAGCAATTAGTCCTCTTTTTACTTAATTGTCCTCTAAATGTCCCCTTTTTTCTTTGAAACATTTGTCCTACAGAGAAAACTACTTTTTCAGGACTATATGACTTAAACACAAAATGAAGACAGCACTGGTTTGAATAATTCAGTTTATGAAACAAGGGGAAAAATGGAACACGGACAATTTGTCACCAATTCAGAAAAAGGTTGCAATTTTCAAAAACTTTGATGTAGAAAATGTAAAGTACTAAAATTTACTGACTCGTAGAATTTCACTGTCGCTTCCAGCTTCAATTGTCTCTACGGAAAGAGTGTTTTCAATTTCTAATAACATTTGAACACCTGAAAAATCGTAATTAAAAATTGATACACTAATCGCAGTGTTGATAACACTGGGCAATTACGACAATAATTGTGGAGATGTAAAGACTTTTTTAAGAAGTCGGGATGACGTCTTCAAAAAAAAAAATAACCTGTGAAGGAAAATACAAAGGCTAAGAATTTCTTTGAGCTAAACTGTTAAATTAGGTACTTAAGTATTTATGATTTTATTTTTTTTTATTTTATAAGGATTTTTATTAAATATTTTATTAAAACTGAACTGATGTATGTAATCTAAATTAGCTACAAATAATTGAATAAATATCGGTTCTCCCTAAACATGTTTAAGTTAATAATTTAAAAGTTGTCCTCTTTTTAGCATCTGAAAAAATGGTCACCGTACTATGCAGTATGTCCTTAGGTAGGTATTTGGAGTACCGTACTCGCAATTATAATTTCGGGGAAAAAAAATAATTTTATTACATTATTCCAGACTTCATATCTCGCAGTTGGTATATCGCTCATTTTAATAGCTTAAGGTATATCAGTAATCAAGATTAAATACAAACATTAGTTTAACAATGTTTTACTCGCCGACCGTATCTACAGATGCCAGTTGGGCGCCACTTTATTTAGACAGGTCATCCTCAGTACATACCAATAGCCAGGAGCATTGTGCCGGATTCAGGTCAGTCCCTACCAGTATCTAAAATTAATACAAAAACCCCTTTCACCCCAATCTGTTTAACACAATTAAATTCAATTACAAAGCATCTCTACTTCATTGTGCATACAATAGCACTGCAGTAGATGTGTATGTATTTGCAAACCACACTCACATTTTATTCCCATCCATTTCCTGTCACGTGCGTGCGTAAATAGCTTTGTGACCAATCTAGACTGGATTTACTATTGTTTATGTGTGTGTCCCTCTTAACGGCTTCTCCATTCGAGTAGCATAATAATTGATGTTGCCAATTTCAGAGCAAATGCCCGGCAGTAATCATAACAATTGCAAATTTTCCATCCTATCGCGATGTTGATATGTGGGATATATAATTAGGGTGAATTCGGCTGATATGGCACCCATTTTTGTTTTCCTTATAATTTTAAACAAAAATAACTTTTAATATTTTAAAACTTATTTATATACACCCTGTTTACATTAGGGGTATTCACGATCTGATACAACAATAAGGTGTAAAATTGGGAAATGCTATTTTTTCTATAAATCGTGAACACACCTTTTCTATTCTATTGCAACTCTGGGGTAAAAATGCAAAATCAGTTTGAACACAACCATTTCTGACAGAAAATAACAGCTGCCAAACTGTCAACGACACCAGGAAAATTTTGCACCATTGTATTTTTCTGTTGCAATAGGGTAAGGGTATAGCAAAAGTGCAAAACTGTTGTAAAATCTTAGTCAGTGTAAGTTGTTGTTGTGGTGCAAAAAAAAGTTGCACTTTTGCATTTTTACAATGATAACAGTTGCACCGGATCGTGAATACCCCTATTGAGAATTTTGCGTTATTCGAATTCAGAATTTATTTTTTTTCTGCAACAATAGAAATCATTAAATTAAATAAAAAAAACAAAATGCACGACTGGATCACAAGTACTTACCTTTTTTCAATGACATCATAAGCACAAAAAAGAAAAGATTTAAATAAGAGTATCGAGGCAATCACCCAAGAAGTTAAAGTACCAAGTTTCGCTTGAATAGATGTTATTATAGACTCGTAAGAGTCATGACTCATGAGACTAATAGTGAATCATTATATAGTGCTGCGGCCATTTTTGGACATTTAATTGAAACACACAGCTTCAAAGGCTGCTGTAAGTTGGGCCTTAGACAACTTTGACCGATTTTCAGAAGTTTATCTTTTAGACACTGTTTACTTTTCAAAAACCAAAAAATTACAACAATGAACTATTAAAAATAATTTTTATAATATTGATTGCAATAAAAATAACGCCGGTACAAAAATGGGATTGGATAATATGACATACGTGCCATATATTCCGCAGTTTCGTTGTGCCATTTTCATCTTTTGACTAAAATGTTACTTTTCGAAATAACTTTAAAAACCACATTAGCTTAGGAAAAAAATGAAATACAAAACACAAACGATTAGGGTAGAGGTTGTGGAGCATTTCCGACATAGTCATTTTTGAGAAAAGACTTTTAAAAATTGTGGAAAAACGGTCATGTTGTTGATTAGACTTTTCTAATGCAATACCCAAGCGTCAATTGATATCAGCTTCTTTTGGTGCCAAAAAAAAGAAAAACAGTTTTGATTATTAAAAATCGATAGGTAACAAAGCGCAAGCTATAGGCACAGTCGACATTCCAGCTTGGTGCACTCCGGAACTTCGGTAAGGCTGTCGGGGTTACACCTAGTTTGTTAAATTACTAATAATGTTACTAAAATTTTGAACTTCTACTATTTGTTGTAGAAGTAGATAATAGTTCGGATATATATAAAAAATAACACAATTCAACCAGCTTTATACAAAGCTGCGATATACCTATGTGCATATATACAAACCATAAACATGCTGCTTTGAAGTAGGAAATGAGAAGAAGCATGCTTATTGCACGGTTCAAGAAGAGAAAGAGTGGAGCTCCATTCAGCTGATGATTGCGGACAAGAAGCCTCGAAAATTATTTTATGAGACATCGAAAACCGAAGTTACAAAAGAAAATTATTTTTGACATTAATTTCATCAATTTAATGAAGCCTTAATATCCATTTTGTGATAAAGGTACCATTCAACGAAGTAGAATCACTGAAGATCAGGAAACGACGCCATCGGCTAAACATTACCAGTCCTATTAGTTTAAATACGCATAACGCTCGCATAAGGACTTATATAGCCGGCATGCAAATCCTTATAAAATATAGCAGCCTTATGCATTAACGCATCAGAGCGAGTACATAAGACTATGTTCTCTTTATAATTTCTCAAAGCGCAAAAATGTTATTCATTACGGTGCATAGCATCAAGCTAAGCTAAACACTTTAGAAGGTTAGATATATAGTGACTACATAAAAGGGAGTTTGTATCGAGAAGTCATTTAACATTAGCCATACCAATTTCCCTTTTTTACTTCCGATTATAGGCACAAGGTATACGGCGAGTTATGCATTCGTCGAAAAAAAAAAGTTTTGAGATAACAATCAAACATGACATTACGATGACGAAAAAATATGGTCTAAAAATTCTGTCCGTCTGTATGTTTGTCAGCCTGTCAGTCTGCCTGTAAGTATATATAGACGCCTAGAGCCCAAACAGTTGGGTCGAATTGCTTTAAATTTTTTACGACCGATCATAATGGTTGAAAAAAAAAATTTTTAAATGTCTAAAAGCGGTACTTTCCATAGAACCGTTTTTTTTTTGCTTTCGACTATCTCATAAATGGCTTACTCGATTCTTTCGAAATTTCACAAATATGTAGCTCAATTTATACTGCGTAATAATATTTTTATTAATATTTTTTTTTGTATATATAAAAGCAATTTAAAAAAAAAATAATATGCACGACTGGATCCCACGTACTTGCTCTTATGTCCGATTACATTATATACAAAATATTCTTAATAGAAAAATATTTGTATGTATTTTGAAAGTCGTTTTTCACTTAATATTTTATATATAAAAATACTTAATTTTTTTCTAAAAAAAAAAAATTTAAATATTTAATAATATAAATTCAGAAAAAATCGTCCACCCGTTTACGAAATATTGAATTTTCAGCAGCTTAGGTTGTAGAGAGTTGTACATACAGATAGAAAGACAGACGGAATTACAGGACCCATTTTGTTGGTGATGTCTATCATCGTAATGTTAACTTTGACTAAAATCTCGAGTTCCATTTTTTTCCAAATGCAAAACTTGCCCTATAGTACCTATATCGCAAGTAATAAAAAATTTATATTTTGAAAACTGCTTATTAATTTTTTTTTTTTCAAAAATTATAGTCACATGTATTTGCTAAATACATGAATTGGCCTTTTTGAATTTTTTTTTTGAAAAATATTTTCAAAAATTTTAAAAAAAATCTTTTTTTCTCAAAAACCGCTACACCGATTTTTAAAAATTTTATTCTCATAACTTCAAATTAGCTTAAGTATTTATTTCAGAATTTTGAATTATTTTTTTCTTTGATTAAGCCGATTTGATCTTTTAGTTTTAAGTTTATATTATTAAATATTTAAGACTGTCATACCAATTTTTTTTAGAAAAAAATTAAAGAAATTTTGTATCTATAAAAAATTAAGAAAAAAACAGCTTCAAAAATATATTTAGATTTTTAATAGAAATCTTTTGCATGCGATGTGATCGAACATAAGAGCAAGCTCGTGCGATCCAGTCCTACATTTTATTTAACGGTGGATAAATGTTTATTTTTGGCCTGCACCAACGATGATGATCTGTGGATGTCGAAACCAGTGTTGTCTAGATGCTCGATCGTCCACCGTACATATCTTAAGCAACCTTCCAACGCGCTAGCTTATGTTGCTGCTATGCAACGTATGAATAAAATTGTTGCGCTTAGAAAAATTATAAAGAGAACATAGTCATATGTATTAATACAACAGAGAGAGGCATATAGAGAGAAAGAAGAAACGAAAGAAGAAACATAATATCAATAACACATGATTGGTTTTAAATGCTCCTCCATCCAAGTACTAACTAAGCGCAAGGATGTTTGATTTCGCTGATCGATGGCAAGCACTGCTTTCATCAGCGTTAAGGTTTTGACGAAAAATAATATAAAACTGTATTTTATTTTATTTTAAATAAATTTGTTACAACTTTTACTTCGATTTGTTTTCGAAGCTGCATGTAAACATAGCCCCACAAAAAATAGTCTAACGGAGTCAAATCACGTGATCTTGGTGGCCAATTGACTGCGCCAAAACGTGAGATCAACTGCTCACCAAATTCGCCTCTCAATTGATGCATGGTTTCGCGTGCAGTGTGGCATGTGGCACCGTCTTGTTGGAACCACATGTCGATCGAGTTCAATTCTTGCATTTTCGGCAAAAAAAATCTGTTATCATCGAATGGTACCTTTCTCCATTGACCGTAACCCTGCGGCCTTCATCGTCCTTGAAGAAGTACGGCCCAATGATGCCGCCTGCCCATAAACCGCACCAAACAGTGCATTTTTCGGGATGCATTGGTAGCTGCTGAATTGCCTCTGGCTGTTCTTCACTCCAAATACGGCAATTCTGCTTATTCACGTATCTATTTAGCCAAAAATGAGCGGAAAAAAAACGGACGTAGCTTGCGAAATACATTTTTCACAGAGCACGAATTTTGATAATAAATTTCAATAATTTGCAAACGTTGTTCAGGCGCAAGTCTATTCATGATGAAATGGCAAATAATACTGAATCAAAATGTCAAATGTTCGTGGAATTTGTCATGTGTGATCTGTCAAAAATATAAACGTCAAAAGACAAGTAGCAAAAAAATCACCCTATATATATGCACTTTACTAATACACAAACAAATTTTATGATTCCCATTATGTAGATATTATAAATTTCAAGGCCAATGCTGCGATTTTGACTAGATCTTCTGAGAGCTCTCTAAAGCCCGAATAATATTTTGTTTTGTTTGTTTTAAAAAGAGGTGATTATATGAGAGATAAATATTATTGAGAGGTCGCAATATTACTCGTCGTGCCATATCACCCAACTTTACCCTAGTTAGCTACACATTAGATTTTAATAGGTGGAAATGGGGAATTGGCTGAAATTACAAACGGCTATAGAACCTAAAGCCATTCATAAAGGATTATACACTGTTTCGAAATATGCGTAAGTTGCTTATGAATTCATAGATAATAATTATTGCTTTACACACAGTGTAAATTATGACTTAAATTTAAGAAGGTGTACTGATATTATTTGTTGGGACCCATCTAGTAGTACGCAAATAAAACAAGAAGAGTATCGAAATGCTTTAATTGTTTAAGAATCAGTTACACAGATTTGAAAGATATTAGCATTTTTTGACATAAAACTTAGAAAACAGCTGGTTTGACAAGTTAAAGAAACTGTTCAACTAGTGCTCATACCATCAATTAATTCTTGTAACTAAAACATTTTTAATTCCGGAATGTTTTTTAATAAGTTTGATAAAAGTTTAAAAAATGTTCAAACTATTTCTTCGAAGCCCTTAAAACTGGTTAACATTAAGCTAAATTATAAAAAAAAACCTGCATTTATTACCGATGATTAGAGATCAATTCATTTAATTTAATTCGTGTTTTATAATTTACTAAAGCCTAAATTTTCTCCGCTCTATTACTCAAGCGGTTACAATTTGTGTCCGATTCATTTCCTAAATTTAATATTATTAGATTATTTTGCAGAAATAAGTTAATTAGAATGGAACTTTGTGACGATAGTATGTACTTGTGGTAAGCTTGTCAAATTGTAAGTTTTCGAAAAATATTTAAGAGGGCTGAACATTATTTGCCTCATTAAACGAATAACTAAGGATTTTTTCGACGAAAAGGTATTTTTTTCCACTTTTATGGCGACTTGCGATTCGTCGGAGATGAAACAATTTACTCATAAATTTAAAGAAATGATACCACCCAAACCTAAAGGGTATTAATGTGTTTCGTTTTATGCACACGGGCTCAAAGGGTTATGACTACCCTTTAAATCAGAAAGGCAATGGGATCTATATGTGAACAGGGTAGGAGTAAGTATAGGGTATTAACTGCTAATAAATTATAAACTCAAATTGATAAGGTAAAAAAATGCTTTTAATTAAGATATACTCCTTCTTAATCCATTAGATAAGGATACACACTTAAGAAACTTGTACTAATATAGACAATTATTTCTGTATCATTAATTTACTTCTTATCCTACATAAGGATTTAATTTGTAATTCATAGTGATATACATTATACATATTTAAGTGAAATTCAAAAATATTGATTTAAGAAATCGCTCTTACCCAAAAATAGCTTCTAATACCCAAAGTCAAGTTAAATGTTATAACCGACCAACACAAAATAAAATTAACAAATTTGAAATAACTGTATGGGTAAATTTGTTAAAACTTTGAGTACATCTACTTTTAAAAATAACCGCGGCTGGAATGCAATTATCATTTTTATTTTCGCTTAAATGAGGATACATTAAAATCCGCTCATGGGTCCTTTTATCTCCGTAATGCCCATACACTCTTAAGCTCATAATGTAGCAGCATATAAACTATAGACCCTCCAATCCACATACCTACCACAATATTAATGGCATTAAAACTTTAATTACAATAAAGAGCGGCTAGTGTAGCATAGACTTTTATATACATACATGTATGTACGTACATATGATTCTAGCGAAAGCGTCTTAAATGTATTTCCAAAAGAATTTGTGCATAAAGCCATTGCACTTAATGTTCAGATTATGAGCCAAGTGATTCTTAAAAAAGTATAAAAATAAAATAAATGACTGGGTCTCATGAACTTGCTCCTGTTATTTATTCAATTACTTTTAAAAAAACAATAAACATTTATTAAACAAGAGCCAACGTTTCACGTTTGAATAAGACATAAGTTCAAAATTCCATTTTTTTCCCTTTGTTGGGACAGAAATCCAATATTTTTTTTTTTAATTGAGACATAAGTTCAAAATTAGCATAGAATATTTAAAAAAATACTCGACTTCAAAGCAGTTTTTTACGCATCTGGGTCAGAGATTGTACACAATATACACAGGGTGTCTTATATATGTATACCATTCAGAGATGCATATACAAATCAATCAGGTATGTAAAGTTCACGGCGCATAAAAAGCCCTGTTTGGGTCGAATTTGGGTATATGGAAAGTTTTTTCGATTTTCTTAGGAAATAATAATTTCTTCTGGCGATGGAAGCTATTGAATCTTTTAACAGCTGGGCGGTATTCTAAAAACCTTTGGTTTTCTAGCCATAATGATATAGGGCTGATTTTATGATATATGGCAGCACTGCTTTTAATTAGCTAAGAAAAAAAGCAGTTAAACTTGTTCTTAATATTAGGAAAAGTTTCAGGTCGTAAAAGTTTCAGTATCTGACTTAAAAAAAACATGTCAAATGTGAAAAAAGCCCACTTCTTAAACGTATGGTAATGTTAAGCTAGATTTAAACAGTGTTTTTTTGCACAAAACCAATGATTGTCCTTTGAATAAGTAAAATAAATAAAAGTTCATAAATATGAAAGCTCCCAAGTTCCCGGTGTTCAGCCATAGAAAGGAGCTATTGACCCACATACATTTTATGTTTTATTATTAATTTACCATAAGTGTATTGCTGTACTATCAATATACCTACCGAAAATAAAAATCATAAATATAATAACGCGTCTTTACCGGAGCTTTATTCAAAATGTTTTTGATTTCTAAGCAACATAGCTTAAAGTTAATTTAGACATAAAGATAGAACTCAATTACGATATAAAAATGAATTTTTTAATAAAATTTAATTAAGATAAAATATATTTCTTCAAAGTAAAATACAGAGTGTCCGCCGCTTATACTACTTTGTTTGTTTATAATTTTTGATTAAATGAAAGAGAATTGATCTTATATTTATAAATATTTTATTTAATGTCGGCTATTATGTATGCAATAGAATATCAGGTAAATCTCCGCCTTTGTTAGTCTCATAAATGCGAGCCCTTTTGAGCACATTTTTCATTACATTCTCATACATTTCACGCGGTATTTCATTAATTTCATCACGAATATTTTGTTTGATTTGCTTAAGCGTTTCTGGTTTGTTTGCATAAACCTTGCTTTTCAGATATCCCCACAAAAATAAGTCAGGAGCAGTCAAATCAGGCGACCGTGGTATCAATCAACATCATTATTTCTTGAAATAACTTTTTGTGGGAAGAATTCTCGCAGTGATTCCATTGTAATCCTGGCTGTATGCGATGCGGCACGGTATTGTTGATACCACATGTTAATCAAGCCCAACGCATGCAGTTGTTTTCAATCATATCACGATATCGCTCGCCATTAACAGTTAGAGTTACGCCGTTTTCATTTTCCAAGAAGTAAGATCCAATGATTCCTCCTAACCAAATTGCACACTATAACTTTGAATGGATGCAAAGATCAAAATGTTTTAACGATAAAACACGTTGGTTTATCGAATACTTTTTCCATAATAAATTTTCCGCGTGTCTTCTTCACGACTGCCAAATATGAACTGTCAAGACTAATGTTTACCAAAATGCCGGCAAAACAAAGTAGTATCCCTTCGCGGCGGACACCCTGTATTATACAGGGTGGCCCACGAATCGTGCTACAACAATAAAACGTAATAACTTTTTTTCAGTGTGAGTAATCGGCTTATTTTTTTTTATTTTATAGGCTACTATTTAAATTTATCAAAATGAATGCTTGGGATACTGAATAAAAGATTTGGATAGTGCAGCGATACCATTTTTTTTTGCAGTCCGTCATTTCCGTCCAAAGGCAATTTAGGCTGGAGTTTGGCGGAACTCCCCCGAGTAGATGGACCATTATGAGGCTGGAGAACATGTTTGCCAAATCTGGAAGCATCGAACGAAGACTGTATCATCGAGATTCAATTGTTCGGGTTCACGATACAATCGTGGCTGTTGCATCGACTATACAGGCAAATCCAAGTGTTTCGACTCGAAACTTATCGGGCCAAATTTGAGTTAGCAGACGGTCATTACAAAGGATAATTCATGATGAATTAAACTTGTTTCCGTACAAAATCCAAATTACAAGCAAGTTAAACCATTTAGGATTTGCCTGTTCGCCAGGAATTTTGCCGAAAAATGATTTCAATGGCCGAAGAAGACAACACATTAAAATAAACGGCAATGTTAACAAGCAAAATTGCCGTATATGGTGAATCTAATCCAGAAATGAAGAAAACTATGTAACACAAACTGTCAATGGGGACCGTTATTTAAAGGTGTTGAAGGAGTTTTTTTACCCAAAACTTCGCCGAAGACGTATCCCTTTCAAGAGGATTTGGTGTCATCAAGATGGAGCAAGTGCGCACTTATCCACACAAGTTATGGTGGAGCTCCAACGAAAATTCCCAAAACAAATTGATATCCAGAAACTGCAGTTTTCGCTGGCCCCCAAAGTCACCTGACCTGACTGCACCAGACTTTTTTTATGGGGTTATGTCAATCAGAAAGTGTACAAAACAATACCCAGGAATTTGACTGAATTGAAGCAGTCCATTAAGACAATAATTGAGGCGATGCCAATTTCAACCCTTCAGGCCGCAACGAACAATTTTCTGATCAGGTGCCGCATATGCGTGGATGAGCGTGGAGGTCATTTGCGGTATATCATCTTTAAAAACCATTAGTTATTTAAAATAAAATTTAATTTTTAATCCAATAAAAAAATTAATGAAATACATCGATTAAAATAAAAGTTATTTAAACTTCTTATTGTAGCACGATTCGTGGGCCACCCTGTACATAATATACATAGGTGTAGCACACCAAAGGGAAATTAATACGTAAATTAATCCAGAGTCGGTTGTAACCTATTTCTTAAAATGTCCCAGGTCTGCAAGTTGCAATAAAAAAATATTTTTATATATATTTGTTTATATCCTTAATAACTCTCGAGCGATGAGTTTCTCTCGGATTGGAAAATATCTTTCATCATTCCTATTCCGAAAAGTGGACCTAAGCAAGAAATATCTAATTTGTAAACTGTCATCTATTTCAAATCTTTTTGAAAAAGTTATTTACGCGTGGTGTAGGGTTTCTTATTGAGACACTATACTTCATTATTTCAACATGGCCTTACTGCAGTAAGATCAACAACTACCAATCTTTCAATCTTTTCCAGTTTAACTTTGAATAAACTCGAAGAAGGATATTAAATCGATCTGATCTACACCGATTTTGCCAAGGGCTTCGATAGAGTCAGTCACTTAATTTTAATTCAGAAGATTGAAATAGATGATTTGCAGTAATTGCACTCAAGTATGTTGAAATGGTTGATTTCTGGTTTCATACTTAAAAGGTCGCATACAATTTGTATCCACTGACCAAATTATCTCGAACCCTATAAATCATGAGTACCACAACGAATCCAATTGGGTCCACTTCTCTTTCATATCTTTATTAATGGCATACCTGATATCCTTAAAAATTCCGTTCGACTCCATATTGTTGATGATTTGAAATTCTCACGATGATAGAGAACACCAGCTTCAAATTATAAATAATACTGCATATGCAGACCAAAATTTTCGAAAAATATTTTTTTGGATTTTTGAAAAAAAAAAAATATTAAAGAAGTTTTTAATATGTATAGAATAGCATATCTATTTCTTATTAGAGTAGTTTATTTTTGTTGGATCCTTTTTAAATTCCATTTAGGTTTCGTTTTCGCTGAGTAAAGTGAAATGAAAACCCAGCAGGAAATTTCAAAAAATTCCTGCATGAATCTCTAACTTTTTCATCAATGAGTGGAAGCTACACCCATGAGTTTGGTATGAAAACATCTATGAATTTAACATGGGGTTGTCATAGGCGTCCACAAAGTGAATTTCGGGGTGAATATTTAACGGTGAAATCACGAAGTAGGGGTAACTAGTTTATTCATAAGCAAATTATATGTGATGAAAAATGGCATGAACGGTAAGCTGTGGAATCACTTGTTAACTTAGAATTGCTTATTCAGCAGGTGAAAAATGGATTGAATTCTCATCCATTAATTCACTCTGTTAATGTAACTCGTAAATTCGAAATGAATTTTATATGATGAAAAATGCCATGAATGTTCAATTATGAAATCACTATGTAAAGTCCGTATGATACCTACTTCCTTTTTTCCTCATTTTGTATGCATTTAATAACATGTTTACTGTGAAAGAGGAAATATGTTTTTTTACCGACATCATTTGGGAATTCATGAACCTATACATTACTCTTCATCAGTGGAATCATCGTTTATGATTTTGTAACTATTATTATTCTTATTATTATTATTTTATTACTTATTAATCTTGTTAACAATATACATTTTTGCTTATTCACTAAGTAAATTCATAATTTTGTATATACAAGATAAATAGTATGTAGCATTTATTTTAAATTAATTTAAATATATATAATTCCACTTTTTATGAAAATAATTTACATTGTGGGGTGTACAGTTAAAATTGACGTTTTGAACGGAGGTTACATTTAATTTAAATTTACATAATTTACATTTATAATTACAATATGGTAAAGTAAAAGGAGATACAAAATACAAAACTGTTTACAGATTTAATAGGGCAACATTCAATCCACAAAGGGAGAGTACAATTAGATAAAATTGAAAGTATGTACAATAAAATTGAATGAGACGGGTTTCACTGTAACTAAAATTTGTTATTTAATTGTTACTGAGATGGTGCACTTTTGAAGGATAGTTAATTGTTGTAATTGGTTGAGATATGAACAGCATATTCCATATTGAAGCCGAGAATGAAATATTCCATAATATACGATTTTAAACATTTTATTTGAACAGATTTTTCTCAGGCGGTAAAAACATCGAACAGTTGAGAAGAAGAATTTCTTCAATTTCGAAATGTGCTCTGTCCATTTTAAGTCTTATCAATAGTAACACCAAGATACTTCTAATAAATAACCACTTCAATATTAAAGCAGGAACCACTGCACGTAGCATTGTAGTTAAAAGGCAATTGGGAAATATGTCCTAAGCATTTGCTATTAAATAGCCTAATACTCTTACATTCAGGGGCATGAAAAACGATTTTAATATCCTTTAAGTAATTTGATATAGGACCGAAAAACACTGATTTGGTTTTAGTGCTAACGACAAGTTTGTGTTCAGCGAACCATATCCTTAGTAAATGCACGTCACGGTTCAAGTCAACAACCAAATTCAATGGACTTACAGCAGTATATCCAATTGCAAGGTCGTCAGCAAAGGCTTTAACTTTCCCCACAAATGGTTGTTCAAAAATAGAATTTATGCAGACTAAAAAGAGAATGGGACCAAGGACTGATCCTTGGGGTACTCCCAAGTTAATATTCATAGAGTCACTTAGGGCATTATTCACCTTAACTATTTGACTTCGATTTCTTAAGTAAGAAACAAACCATCTGTGAAAAACCCACGAAAACCAATTCTATGTAACTTGTTTAAAAGGATGGAGTGATTGACCATATCGAACGCTTTTGGTTATAACGACGAACAAAGCACCACATTTTTGTTTGCCATCAACACCTTGCTGTATGGAGCTACAGAAGTCTAGCGGAGCATCTTCGGTAGAAAAACCCGTTCTGAATCCAAATTGCAAAGGACTAAGAAAATTTAAATTAGTCAGAAGCCGGAGAATTTTAAATTTGATGACTTTTTCGAAAACTTTTGAAATGGATGGCAGTAAGGAGATTGGTCTATAGTTACCTATATATTTTTTGTTACCTTTTTCATGTAATGGTATTATTATAGCAGATTTTAAGTCATCAGGGAAAATTCCTGAAAAATGCTCAAATTGAAAATATGTGCAAAAACAACGTTTGAAATACCGTCTATACCAACAGAATATGAGTTTATTTAAGTGTTTTTTATATTGAAAATGTAGTGAATTGTAAGCATTCAATTAATTTGTGTTTAGTTAACTGATGAAAAAATGCGCAACCGTTTTCTTATGAAATCATAACATACTACTCATCGATGGAAATAGTCGATGAATCCATTGATGAATTCACCAAAAAAATTAATGTCGAAATTTCCTACTGGGAACTCTCTCTCTCACAATACATTCACATAATGTTTCCGTGGTGATATGTAAATTCCATACTAATTTGATTTTTTTCAATTTTTAGTTATTCACTTAACCGAGTTGTTTTCTATAGAAAAATAGAAAAGTTGAAGGAATTTTTTTAGTTATGCGGGTTTTTCACTTAAGCGAGTTTCACTTAAACGGGTTTCACTGTAACTGAAATTTTTTATTTAATTGTTACTGAGATTTCGTAGGGAAACATTCCAACTACACTTAACGAATTTTAGTCAGTAATAATTAAATAACATTCTTTTTTCTTATAATTGATTATACCAAAAAAAGGTAATTTCTTGAATGTAAGACAACTACTTCTATCCAAAATTAAGGGATGTGTTCTTCTGTTGTTCGAAATTTAATGTTTCTATACATCGACGGACTCCCATGAAAATAGTATTTTTTAACGCCAATAAATTAATGTATTTCGAAGATCAATCGACAATGAAGAAAAGTCGTTTGTTTTAAATTTTTTCCTGGATAATATGACCCAAATAGTCAACGTATATAATGTCAAACGTTTTATCAGTTTTCGGTATACTGTTAAATATTCCTTTCTGTTTTTTATTGGTAAATAGTGTGCATAAAATAAGGCACTTAAAATAGTGCTGATAATAATGTAGATTAATCTTTGGAATAATTGGCATGGAACTCCAAGTCCAACTGGAATGGACTTGCTCGGGTTACAGAAAAAAGTTTGTACGATACGGTTGGCAGGTAGGATAGATGTAACTGATTTATTCAGGCTCTTCTTACCTATAGGTTACCACTAAGAAAAAAAGATTTAAAAAATAATCCAAGCAATTACCCAAGTCGCTTAAGTAACTACGAATTCATTGGTTCATGTGAATTAATTTATTACTGCGGCCAACTTTCTCAAGTTAATTAGGGTTAGGTTCGATATCCCGGTTTTTATAATCCTGTTTTTTTTTAATTCCGCTTTTTATAATCCCGTCTCTTATAATCGCGTTTTCACTTACGATTATAGGTAATATAAGGCAAGTTATGTACTCGTAAAAAAAAAAATTGTTTATAACAATTAAAGATGACATTACGATCATAGAGAAACCAAACAAAGTGGGTCCTCCAATTCCGGCTGTCTGTCTGTCTGTCATGCTGTCAGTCTGTCTGTCTGTCGAGCTTACAGCCTAAACGGTTGGATAGATTTTCGTCAAACTTGGTACATATTGTTTTTGCGGCACTATGCCCACACGTTGTTTTCATTGTTTTTTAAGACGACAAATAACAGTAGCTTCCATACATTTTTTTGGCCAAAAATAAAAATCTTATTTTTCTCAAAAACGGCTCCAACGATTTTTATAAGCAAAATCAGTTCATTAATGAAGGGAAAGGGTACATTTTGATAATTTTTTTTAATGAAAAACATTGTTATTTCTGGTACCTCTAGTAGAACCATTTTTTTGGTTCCCGATTTTTTTGAAATTTTTTCACGCAGAAGCTCCTAGAAAGTTTAAACGCTATTGTATACCAACATTTTTCAAAAACATTTTTCTTTGGAAATTAATTTTTTTTTGAAAGCTCAAAATTTCGAAAACGATTCAATAGATTTTTTTCGAAACTTCGTTTTTTGGTGGTTTTTCGACATTATCTTGAATAGTTAAAAAAAAACTATTTTTCTAAAATAAAAACAACGGCACCTCCCATACAAAAGTTAAAAAACCGTTAAGAAAATAATGTATTTCTCGAAAACGGCTCCAAGAATTATTTAAAAAAAAAATTGGGTGTTCCTAAATTAGTATAGTTCACTTTTAAGTATAAACATATTTCTTTTTTTGCGTACTTATTACCGACTTATTATTTTCGACTTTCTCAATATTGGATGAATCGATTAAAATAATTTTTTTTATACAAATGCTCTCTAAAATTGTTAATAAAACTGCATACTCAAATTTTCAAAAAAAAAAGTTTTTCGATTTTTAAAAAATAAATTAATTTTTTTTTTTTTTAAATCGATTTTTCAAAAACCAGTCACAAATTTTTTTTTTAAATTTAAATGTTATATGTATATTAATAATGTCTTCAAAATAGCGTTTCAATTTTTTTTTCTAAAAATGTTTTCAAAATTTTATACATAAATAATTAATTTATTAAAAAACCGCTCCAACGATTTTTGACATTTTTTTGGTATATTCCTATTAATCAACGAATTCAAACGACATCTTTGTTTTCCCTCAAATTATAACGACTAAGCAATATAAAAACTATTAAATATGTGCATTATGTATTTATTTCTAATTTATGATTATTCCCTTTTTACGAAATTTTGCCTACATCACTGAATACTAAATACAATGTAGGTCCTCATACATTTATGTATAGATACATATATGTGTCTAAGAATCACATGAATCTTATGTATGCATAGTGCACCTAAATTATAAATGTATATGTATATTACTACCTACCCACCTACATCCTTCATTTTCATTTACATGTTTACATACTTAGGTTCCATCAATATATCTATATATGTAGATTTATTTTACTCTCTTAACTTACATAATTAAAATCCATAACTTAGATTTAAATATACATTTGTAGGTAGGTACCTATATATTTCTATTTATTTAATCATTAATTCGACAATGCATTATACTAATAATCGAGGTAATCTTACCAACATATGCTTTACACCTGTATATAGGATAACTACACCTAACTTAGTAAACCTCAATGGTAGCTACATAAAAGTTGTTAGCTACAAGAGCAAGTTCGTACGATCCAGTCGTGCATTTTATTTTAAATCCCGTTTCTTATTATCCCGCTTTTACAATAAAAACTATTTTTTTTATTTTAAAAAATCGCGCGATTTTTTAAAATAAAACAACTAGTTTTGATTGCAAAAGCGGCATAAGAAAATTAAAATAAATAAGCAACAAGTGATTTTTTTAAATGTATTTTTTGTTATAACGTTTAACAAAATTTCAAAATAGAGTATGAGCTAATCTTTTAATATTCTGTTAAAGGAGAAAAAAAATCTGTAAACCATTAACAATTATCATATACATTTGTAGATTTATATTAATGTAATTGTATACTATGAGCAATACGACGCAAACAACCTGTTTACTCATTTTTTGTCTATTTTTCACTATTGTTTTAATAGATTCAAAATAGCTTTTAACGGCCTTTAGCCCACAAGCTATTTTGAATCAATAATTCAAAACAAGTCCAATTAAATATAATGTTAAGTCTTCTATTTGGCTGAATAATTTTAGTAGTATAAAGAATTGTATTATATAAAAATAAACTCCTTATTCTTTTAATAGCCAATTATAGGATTTGAGGTGGGGTCGAGTTTGGGTGTATGCAAAGTTTTTTGTGTAGAATTTTATCAAAATACAAAACGAACTAGGCAGGATTAAACGATATAAGCCGGTATTTTAAAAACGGGATTTTAGAAGACAGGATTTAAAAACAAACAGTATTTTAGTAGGCGGGATTTTAAAACTTATTTTTAAGGATTTTTGAAAAACGGGATTATAAAAAGCGGGATTCCGATACGCTCCCAGTTTATTAATATAAGAGATGAAATAAAATTAACAAAATTTCTGGCCAATGTCCGAAACAGACAGAGGTGGAGAACATACATAGGCTTTTTGTGCACAATTATTGGTGTATTTGAAAATTGGGGACAGGCAGGCAATTTACAATGCTGTTCATGTTGATGCTATCAAATTTTCTATTAAAAATTAGTAAGTTTGAAAAAATCCGTTGATTTATTCTGATCTAATTTGCTTGACAATTAGGCTTACAGTAAATTCTAGAATTGGAAGCCCAATATTTTGCATCGAATTCAGAGATTAACTTCTGTTTTTTTTCTCAAAAATATAATTTCATTGCAGTTTCCTAAGCCCAAAAGCATAAAAATATAGTCCTTTTCAATGTTATTAGCAAGAAGCGCACGCTACCAATAGTATGATTTTATAGTTAATTTAATCCCTACTTAGAATATACCTATACTAATTCGAAATTTCAAACCCGCCAACATAGCCAAAGTGATTCAATAAACACAAACTAACTATTCAATTACTTCCACATTAAATACACAAATATAAATTTCCCAGCTAAATAAACTTAAGGCCGACATTGTGCGATGCCCTCAATATCCTGGTTGAGTTGTCTATCGGTCGCTGGAAGACCCGCAAGCGAAACACCTTGTTGTACTCCGGGTATTTGTTTCGAATTCATATACATACTCATTTTGCCTTACTCTCATACCCTATAGCTATATATTATATGTTAGGTTTATGCGATGCCGTCAGAAAATTTGAAATTGTTCAAATAATTGTCGGCCTAACATGTAGGTATACGAATGTATATGTATGTGGGTACATATAAAATACCAACGCAGGTGTATGTATTCTATTCGCAACATACACATCCACTGACCACTCATTAAGCTTGCTTGAAGGAAAATGGAATGTCCCCATAGGAACACGTTGCCCTGCACCCGAATTCGTCGGACGTTTCGTACATAGATAGATATAAATCGTAATTCAAATACTCATTACCGAAAAACTAATTTATATACCAACCGGACCGCACATTGTTTCCGCCAGGTTACACATACAATGCCGGCACGTTCATTTCGGAACCAACAAAATGTTGTCCTGAACCTGGACGACATGGCTTAACTCATATCATAGTAAAGGTGAAACCGTTGCGGTTATTCTGATAATTATTTTCACCTACATAGCTATTTATGCACCAGAATATTTACTCCCATATGTGGGTGCTTTAATTCTAGCAACGGCTGTACTTGATACAATT
Source organism: Philhelius pedissequus (assembly GCA_910595825.1). Taxonomy (NCBI): domain Eukaryota; kingdom Metazoa; phylum Arthropoda; class Insecta; order Diptera; family Syrphidae; genus Philhelius; species Philhelius pedissequus. The sequence continues at coordinate 170,353,932 of OU343161.1, read as the reverse complement.
TTAAAAAACCCTCAAAAATGGGATTTTATTTAACATAAGTATTATTCAATGTGCCATCTGCCAAAAACACAAATCCAATGTTCTTAAGGCATTATATATTAATACTAATCATACATGGTGGAAATCTTTTTTCCTTTCTCAAAAAAAACAGTTTTTACAACTTTTCCGTTACAATACAGCTTTCCTTAACTTATTAGAAGTGTTTCCATATAAAAAACTAGCTGAACCGGCGAACTCTGTTCCGCCTTCGATTCAATACGAGTAAATAAGCATATTTTGGATTTTAGTAAGTTGAATTTTTTATTAGGAAATACAAATAAAAAATGAAGTATTTTGATGATTCTTTATTGTTTATGTATTTTGGTGCAGGCGCAAGAACAAACACCTCAGATGATCTTTCGACCCATTACACATATAATTGAACATGGGAAAAACATGGATAACACAGATTCAAACCAAACTTTCAAGGCAAGGATTGGTCTTGTGATTTGTTAATGGTTATGGCGAATGGAAGACGGATCGGAAATTGAAGTATTTTAAACTCAAGCGACATATTGGCTGGGATAACGGGATCCTCGGAATGAGAACTTCAACGCGTACCGCTGCACAGTGTTGATTGGCTTATATTTCGAATCATGATTACTACGGAGCCAACCTTTAGGCTTAAATTGTGCGGTGGTAAGCCAGACACATACAAAGAGTTTAAAAATTCAATTGGATAGTTGGTGGCTTCATCTTCATTATTTTGTTACACAGTCAATAGATTTGACATTTAAATCTTTATTCTTAGCCGCTAAAATTGCGCGCTCACTTAACCATTCATTTTTTTGCAGTTAGTACATAATGATGTTTGGGAATACTTTGTTGATAGGTTCGTTTTTCGATGAGACAAAGTTACAGAAATTATGAGGAAATGAAAACAATCCGCTCCATTCGTCGACAGGAACTCGACCATTACAGATAGTCAGCAATTGCTCAGAGAACTCTTCAACAGATGTATCATTAAGGCACGTTTGCCGATACACAACTTAAGCAATTAAGTTATACTCAAGCAGTTATGTGACTGTTAATACAGGGGAAAGTGTATCCCCTAAGCGTTTTAAGTTGAACATAAATATTTATGATTCGTATCAACAAACGGGCTTTAGAAATGCAACTCTCACGTTTGTTGCCAGCTGAAATTTCTTCACATAGGGCCATAGATTCGATGATTTGAGACTATTTCGTCGGCAGCCGTTTGTCTTGGAATAACTGACAGTGTTTTGTGGAAATCGCCCGACAGTAAAATCATTGCTCTTCCAAAACATCTCGAGTCATTGCGTATACCTTTCCATGTTCGGTTAAATGCTTCTAATGCACGTTCTTGCGCCAATCGTCCCAGATGATGATTTTTGATGCTGATACAACTTTGGTCAATTCTGAGTTCTTTGCAATAGTAAAGGTTGGTTCTTCAATAGTTTGAAAATTTAACAGCAATTTTAATGCTGATTGAGCAGTACGTCTCAACAACGTGATTTCTGGAACTGTCACGAATTTGATGTAAAATATCTTCTCCTTGCATTTGTGCCACAGGTTAGATGGATTCGATAGAAAACATGTCGAAATGATGATAGCAAATAATGTGCGTATCTGACTTGGATATGCAGCCATAATGTCTTCAATGATTGGCGAATCCCTATGGGTTTCGTTTTCTAGTAAATTGTGTTTCACATGCAGTACGATATGTTGATAATATTATACCATTAACAATCCGTAGTGACGTTGGCCCACACATATTTACCAGAATCAATCGCAAATAGAAGCAATCCCTGATTATTACTGATTATTGATTTCTGAAAAAAATTTATAATTATCAAATTTTTAACCATACTTGACCATAGACAAAATTACGTTTAGCTGTCATTTGCTTTTTGTTATTCGGTGTCAGATGCGTTTTTGTTATACCACGTTTTATAGTGACTTGCATTCTGTTTGACGTTTTATGTCACATCACACGAAATCGCGGTCGAACAGGATAAAAACTATCTTATATCCGTCTCCTGGATCTAAGCTTCCTTCTCAACAATTTTCAGCCAAATAGGTTCAGCCGTTCTTGAGTTATTACAAGTGTAACTAACACGACTTTTTTTTTATAGTTGTAAAAAATCAATTGAACCGTTTTACAGAAAATCGAAGACCAAACAAATCGTGTTAGCAGAAGTGGTCAAAAATAACATTTTTCTTGGCAATAAAATAAAATGCACGACAGATCGTACGAACTTGCTCTTGTAGCTTACAACCTGTAGCTATACATTGGCACTGTTAATAGAGTCTACTTATCATAAGGTAGGTTAGGCTTAAATCCGACACATATAAGCTTCCATTGGTTATAAGTATAATTAACTTTCAAAAGTATATTTAAGTCTATATTATGGATTTTAATTATATAATCATAAATTAAATATATACAAGCAGAGATAGAACCTAAGTATGTATCTAAATTACACATATTATACGAAAGTGTAGGATTGATTTCCACTGCAAATCAATTCTTTCCCCAGTACAACATGGTTTTTTATCGGGTAGATCAACAACAACGAACCTAGTAGAATTTGTTTCCAATGCTCTATGCATAATGGTCGATAGGGATGAAGTCGATGTGATTGCTACTGACTTTAGCAAAGCCTTCGACAAAATATCACATAATATCATCATGTTAAATTTAAATTCCATGGGCTTTCCTACACTTTTTATCTTGTGGTTGTATTCATATTTGACTGATAGAAATTATGTTGTCCGTTTTAGATCCTCTCTTTCCATTCCTTTTAATGCACCTTCAGGAGTACCACAAGGCAGCCATCTTGGCCCACTGCTATTCACCTTAGCTATTAACGATATTGCTCAAGTTCTCGATTGTGTTTTATCAATATATGCCGATGACATGAAAATATTTAAACGCATTTCTACTGCCGCTGATATTTGTTCCTTACAACAAAATCTTGACAAATTTTCCCTATAGTGCCACAAAAACCTCCTTGACCTCAATGTCAGCAAATGCCACGGCTTGACGTTTTCACGTAAACAGCTCCCTTCTCCTCCCAGAAGATATCATATAAATGGTGAACTTGTACCCGTAGTTACTTCCTGTCGTGATTGAGGAGTAATCTGTGATAAAGAGCTTAACTTTCGATGCCACATTGACAACATTATTAATAAAGCTAATTCGACGCTTGGTTTTATAAAACGCTGGTCAAAAGAGATCTCTGACCCGTACATTTCCAAATCTCTTTTCATTTCATGTGTCCGTCCCATCCTAGAATATTCGTCTCAGGTTTGGTCACCATATCAAATAACCCAAATTAAAAGGATCGAAGCCGTCCAGCGTAGGTTTGTTCGTTTTGCCCTGCGCAATCTTCCGTGGGATGATAATTATCGACTTCCTCCATATTCGAATCGCTTACTGCTAATTGACCTTCAGTCGCTTGAAAAACGACGTGAAGATGCAGATGTGGTTCTTATACACGACATACTAACTGGTAATATAGACTGTCTGGGTCTAATAAGTCTGATTCCCATTAATACCAATCGACGAAATGTTAGGTCAGTACCCCTATTCCGCATTCCTTTCCACCGTACTAATTATAGCTACTATAATCCTATGTCTCGTATGCTGCGTAATTCCAACAACTCCTAAAAATATTTTTGATTTTAATATATCTAAATCAGTCCTCCGAAATTCTCTCCTCTCCAACCCACCCCAATAACTTTCTCACCCACCCAAATTTTGTATTGTTAGTTGTACTATTATAATTAAAATGTATTATTATAATTAGGATAGGTTTTTTTTTTTTTTTTTGTTATAATTTAGTTTTTTCTTACACTCGTGTATTTTTACTAAATTTTTATTTATTTTAAATATGATGTATTAGTATTAAGTTTTGCTTACTTGTAATAAGTGTACAATAAATATGTAAATTGGTAGGTAGCTATATGCCAATAACAATATATGTTAATTTACCTTTTTTGTTAAATCGAAAACATAATTATTTGAAAATTTGAATACGCAAAATAATTGTTTATACTTTTAGTGAGCATCTGCCTACAAAAAAATATCTGTATTTACTGCGTCCAATAGTTGGGAAGTATGAAAAGTGGTACTATGGTTATATTTTTTAAAAGTGGAGTACACTAATTTAAAAACACACACATTTGTTTACCAAATTATTTATTACGGTTGGCACCGTTGCTTTTTGTTTAAGGATAATGAATTTCTTGACTATTCGAGAGAATGGCAAAAAAATGTCGAAGAAATCCATTCAGTCGTTTTCGAAATACTGAGTTTAAAAAAAAATTCGTTTGTAATGAAATAAAATGTGTGGGCTTATAACCGACAAAAGCTTCATGTAAAAAGTTTGAAAAAAAAAGCCACCCAATCGTTTAGGCTGTAGACTCTATTTAGACTCTCAATAACGGTACTTGCCTTACGATTTTTTCTGCCATCTTAATTATCTCGAAAACACACTAAGGGTTTTGATAAAAAAAAAACACAATTTTAAGTAAGTCCAGATTTCGGTCAATATTTTATTTTACATATCTGCCATCGACGGATTTCGATCAAAATGTTTATGTAGAAGGTTCTTCAAATTATAAATAATACTGCAAATTAAAATTTTCGAAAAATATTTATTGGAATTTTTTTTTGTTTTTGAAATTTCAATATTTCGAAAACGTGTGTATTTTTTTGAAATTTTCTTTTTAAGTTTATATTATTAGATGTAAGTCTCTTGCAATTTTCGATTAAGTGAACACAAATTGGTTCGTTGTGCAATCCTAACATCCGTGGAAAAAATATTGACTAATTGAGGCACAATCTTACAACAGACAGATAGCAGAAAACGTCTCTAGAAGTCAGGATGTTGTCTGCCATTTAGAAAAGTTATGGGAAAAATATGAAAGTTACGGGGAGCGAAGAATTCAGTTCTCATCGTTACGTTGTGGGGTACACTCGTGTCGAGAATTTTTCTTTCTTTGTTTAACATATTAAAATGTCTTGCATATGTAAAGTAAAAGTAGAGCGCAATGTTCCGAAAATTCAATGTATTCATTGTAATAGTCACTTTCATTTGAAATGTGTAAATTTAAAACCTAGTGATAAAGACTATATGAAGAAAAACCATTTAGAATATCGCTGTCCATTGTGCACTAAACAAAGACGAGACTCACTACGATTCTCCCCAACACCAGTGAAGAACCTTCATACAACACCTGAATCTGCTTCTTCTATTGTATCAACACCGCAGCCACCAACACAACCGTCACCACCTCCACCATCATCACCACCTCCGACACCCGCAGTATCATCCCAGCAATCATCTAAACAATTTACATGCAATGAACAACAAGATCAACAGCAACCAAATTCTTCTCATCTTCAGCCATCGCCTTCCGTTATACCTGCAACTCAATCGCATCAAGCTGTTCTTGTGTCCACTGATAACAGCAACAATAATCATATCACACTCGAAGTTGTGCATAAAGAGATTTTGTCTTTAAATAAAGAAATAATTTCTTTGAAGGAGATCAACCGCAATGTTTTGTCTCTCATTTGCACACTTGAAGAAGATAAACGCAGTTTACAAACGAAGGTTGATATGCTTCAGCACAGAGTCAATTTTATGCAACAACAAACACTGCATAAATGCATTGATATTGTAGGCATGCCGATTGTAAACAAAGACAATGCATTGCCCGCGACACTGAAGCTGCTAAGAGATTTCGATGAAAGCATCACAGCTGATGACATCAAACATTGTTATGTAAAAACAATAAAAAGAAAGATGCTTGCAAAAAATAGCAACAACAACATGGATGATTCAAATACAACAACAAAACCAATGGATATCGTCTGCGTTAAATTCAAATCAGCGGAATGTAAGAAAAAACTATTATTTAATAAGAAAAAGAAACAAGTTAACTCGAGTTTATTTGGTAATAATTATGGTAAAAAACCTATTTTTATAAATGAAAGCCTAACAACTTTTAATAGAATTTTGTTTAACAAAGCCAAACAATTAAAAAATGAAAAGAAATATCAATATCTTTGGATACAAAACGGAGTAATTTTAATGAAAAAGCAAGAAGGAGTATCCACGTATCGCATTTCATCGTTTGATGATCTTGATAAAATCATTTAGTTATGGCCAATTTGTATTTAACAGATTTAAATGATGCGTCATTGGTTACTCCTTATTGTTTTTTTGATAGAGAAATTTGTAAAAGTGTTTTTCATTCTGATGATTACAAAAATAGTTTTTTTATTGTCCAACAAAATATTAGAAGCCTTCGAAAAAATTTTGATATGTTTTTGACTCATTTAGAGTCTTTTGTTAATAAGCCTAAGATAATTTTTTTGACTGAAATTTGGATACATGAGCATGAAAAGGATTTTTTTAAGATTCCCGGTTATAATTTGTATGCAAACTGTAATAACAACTATGCGTCAGGTGGTACTGCTGTTTTTATTAATGAAAGTTTAAATTGTGATTTTGTTAGCATGAATCATAAAAGCTCTGATATGCTTGAGATTTCTGTAGTCTTGAATACTGTGAAAATTGTATTTATGTGTTTTTATAGATTTCATAATGTTAATGAAGAGGTCTTTATTGAGGAGCTCAATTCATTACTGATCAACAACAATTCTAAACACTTGTTTATAGTTGGTGATATAAATATAGATTTGTTATCTGTTGCTTTAGTGGTTGAGAAATACAAGTCTTTATTCTCAGCCTATGGTCTTAAGTCTTGTATTAATGAACCAACAAGAATAACTGCAACATCCAAGACGTGTATTGATCATATATTGGCTAGAATTGATTTGAAAACTAACTTTAGCCTAACTAGTACAATATCTGATTTTAAAATTTCAGATCATTGTATGACGTGTTTATGTTTGAATTTTAAAGAAAATAGTCAAATTGTAATGAGAAAACAGGTTCTCCACAAACAAACTACCAAAACTAATTTTGAACTGCTTAACTCTCATTTGGTTTTTGAAAACTGGGCAAGAGTCTATTCCGATCATGAACCCTCAATAGCTTTTGACAATTTTGTTTTAGTTTTAAAAGGTTATGTCGATCAAAGTTCAAAAGTATTTGCAAGCAGTAAAGAAAAATTTAAAAAACTCAAGCCATGGATGTCGAATTATTTATTAGACAAAATCCATTTAAAAAATCAATTGAGGCTTAAGTGTAAGAAACACCCAAATAACGTTTTATTCCGTTAAAACTTTAAAGTTCTATGTAAAGAGATTCGTCTTGAAATTCCAATTTGCAAGGAAAATTTTTATATGGACAAGTTCCATAAAGCCAAAGGAGACTTAAAAAAAGAATGGTCAATAGTCAATGAATTATTCAATAAAAAAGCAACTTTCGATTTTCCTTCAAATCTTACTTTTGGAACTATGAACATTGTTGATCAGTCTGAAATGGCTAAAATATTTAATGAGTAATTTATTCAAATGGCCTTAAATACTATTTCTGATGCAGGCATAAATCACTTTTCTGTTATTTGTCCAGAAAATTGTTTTAATGAAAGTTTTCAATCAAATAGTTTTTTCTTTAACACGATATCTTCGTTTGAGGTCTATAAAGTTATTCAAGCTTTGGATAATTCGTTTTCTACTACGTCAAATAGTTATTCCAACAACTTTCTCAAAAAAGTTGGCCATAATGTGGTTGACATTTTAACTCATTTATTTAACAAAAGTATTGTTCAAGGTGAATTCCCACAAAGTTTGAAAGTAGCTGAAGTAATTCCTATATTTAAGAAAGGTGATAAAAAATGTATAAATAACTATAGGCCTATTTCTCTATTACCAGTATTCTCAAAAATTTTCGAAAAAATCATCAAGTGTAGATTAGTCAGTTATCTTGAAAAAAAAAATTTTTTCAGCCCAAATCAGTATGGATTTAGAGCTGGTAAATCAACTGAAGATGCACTTTTAGCACGCTGTTCTCATATCTACGAAAGTATTGATCAGAAAAAGTACACTGCTACTCTATATATTGATATTAAGAAAGCATTTGATACAGTAGATCATGCCATATTATTGAGAAAATTAGAAAAAGCTGGCTTCAGAGGTTTTATGCTAGATTGGTTTTCTTCCTACCTTAAAAACAGGAAGCAAAAGGTTAAGATAGGTAGTCATTTCAGCGAAACCAGAAGTATTGATATAGGAGTTCCTCAAGGCTCAGTGTTAGGTCCAACTTTGTTCCTTATCTATATCAATAGTGTATTTAGTCTTAACTTAAAAGGAAAAGTAAGTGGCTTTGCTGATGACATAGCTTGTGTTTATTCTAGTCCCACAATGTTAGATTTGATTTCGGATATCAATTTCGACTTGTAGTTATTCTGACATTGGTTTGGCATTCATAAGCTTGTTATTAGTGAAAAAACAAGAGTTCTGTTTTTCAATTTGACTGCTTTAGATATGAATCCTCCACTTCTTATTCAGCACAGCATAGACTGTAGAAAATTCTCACTAAGTAGCTTATCTTGTTGCGTCTCTAATAGTGTCCCAACAAATGTAGCCGATGTTGTTTATTCTCCTAAATGTTTTCGTATCGAAACTGTTGCTGAATATAAATATCTTGGTCTGATAATTGATAATAAAATTAACTGGAAAGTGTACACCTTAGCTTTAAAAAAATATTTGTTGTCAACCACTTATGTCATGTTTCACTTGAGAAACCTTTGTTGCAAGGAACTTATGGAGACCATTTATTATGGACTAGTTCAATCAAAATTACAATATGGAATAATATGTTGGGGTGGTACTTACAAAAACTATATACAACCTTTGTTAGTTACTCAAAAGCATATTCTAAGGACCATCTGGAAGAAGAAGAGATTTGAACACAGTTTTTCGTTGTTTGTCAGCTCTGGTATTCTCCCTCTTAAACACCTCTATTTTTATAAAGTATTAAAAAATTTTTTCTGTAGAAGTGGTTATCTTGTAAGCCACAATACTCCAGCTTACACGTTACGGAGTAGAGATAGGAATCTTGCTATCATTCCTGTGCACAATACTCATAGCTTTCTTAACTTTTACACCTCAGTAGCACCTAGAATATTCAATGCATTACCCCCGGAATTACGTAGCATTCGATCAACTCATTTATTCAATAAAACAATTAAAAAATGGCTTTTTAATTTCGATTTTGATACAGTCTTTAACATTATCAAAATATTGGTTTAAACTTAAAGTAATTTGAATCATTTCATCCACTTACAAAAAAAAAAAAAAAAAAAAAAAAATTAAGATATTATTTTCTCGACATCCTACCCCACAACACTTGTTGATTAAATAACTATTTAGTATTACGGAATTAAATATTTCTTTGGTACTTTCGACACTTGTCGTCAGACATCAGATCGTGCCTTTACTTTTTCTTATTTATTTTCAAGTGAAAAACACTTAAAAAAAAAATTAAAAAAAAAAAATGTTTATATTTTAAATACTATTATTGTTAAATTTTTAGTTGTTTTAAATTATTTATTATATTTTTTATTTTATATAACTGTAAAAGAAGAAGAAAAATAAATTGAAATTGAATTGAAAATTGAATTGAAAAAATTCTTCAAAAAACATCAAACACCACGTATTCTGAAGCCGAAATTCGCCAACAATAATGGAGATAATGCAAGTGTATAGCTACCGTATGCCGATACACATAAGAAGTTTAAAATAAAAAAAACATCGCTTGCCAACACGCTCGTGTCGGAGTCACATGACATGGAATAGGGAGCATTGTATCAAATCGTTTTTGTTTTACGAAAAACGCTAAACATCATCGAGAAAGTGTGCGGATGTCAGTCGCGTAAGGTCTTTCAATTTGGCAGACAATTCAATTTGAAGAAGTCGAATCAATAAAAAAAAAAACGTCATAAGGCCTGGGGTGAATTATTATTGGATTTACCATTAAGATTGAATACCAACCGCATATTCTAAGTGATTTCAAACAAACACATTATTGATTACACTTGACTCATTATAAGACTACACAATTTGAAACTTGGTTTTATGAATATTGTTCTATTTATATTAATTTTAAGACCTTCAGTCTATCACCCAGAAATAAAATATTAAAAAATAAAATATTTTGAACTAGAATGCTCATTTTTGTTAAGTTTATTTAAAAATATATTCGCTTTTTAATGTAATTAAGTCAATACTTATGCTTTACTAAAAACCTTTAGTCTATTTGTTTGATGAGCAGTGTATGTCAAGATTAGTTTCACAAGCTATTACCATTTTCGTTTTAAATACAGAATAATAATAATAATTATAATAATAATATTCCTTTATGGAATAAACGAAAACATTATCGCAACACTAAAGCACCTTATGTCTATATGTCAATCAAATTACATCTCGGGGGGCAAAGAAGTAACCCAATAAAAATGAACAATGGTATACTGCAAGGAGACGCGTTCAGTCTTTAATGGTTTTGCTTGACACTCAATCCACTCAGCAAACTCATAAAGCGGTTTAATATCGGGTACGAGCTAAAGGGAAATAGCCGGCATTAAACCATCAACCACTTGTTGTTTGTTGACGACCTAAAACTCTACGCATCAAGCAAAGGGAAAGTGCATCGACTAATAAGCATAGTTAAGGCGTTCAGCGATGACATTGGAATGGAATTTGGTATAGACAAGTGTAAACTCGTCTATTTGTACCGAGGAAATGTTCAAGCCACAACTGATAGGTACTCGATAGATGAGAACCAGATCATCAGCGAGTTAGCTGAGGGTGAAAGTTATAAATATCTAGGCATGTTGCAACTTTAAGGACTTTGTTCAACAAAAATAAAAAAAACCCTTAGACTGGAGTTCAATAAGAGATTAAATCTTACTTTAAAGACCAACCTTAATGCTGGAAATAAAATCAAAGCAATAAACATATGGACAGTTCCTATCCTAACTTTTTCGTTTGGGGTTTTGAAGCGGAGTGATACTGATCTGGATCAAATTACGAGGTTAATAAGAACTAATCTTCCAAGAGCCCAATCGCACCACCCAAATAGTGTTATTGAACGCATTACGCTAGCACGAACCCAAGGCGGGAGAGGCGTATTTGATATAATGGCTCTACATCATCACCAAAAAATAAGTCTCCGAAGCTATTTTAGATCATTAGAACTAGATGAATTAGTGGGACTAGTCATAAAAGCAGAAGAAGGTTTTAACCGCTAAGCCTTAGCGATAACAGTTTACCGCTTCCCGACAATTTTAAAACAACAGATGAGCTGTAGGAGAATGGAAATCGAAAGACCTGCACGGCACTCACCCCAAACATCTGGAAGTAAGCTATATCGATGCAGAAAAATCAAATACCTGGTTAAAAAAAGGAACGCCTTACTCAGAGACAGAGGGGTTTGCTTTTGCGATGCGATACAAGATAAAGTTATCCCCACTAGAAATTTCAGGAATTACATTCTCAGAGAAAACATCCCTAGCGATGAGTGCAGGGTGTCTTAAGTTAAAAACTTAAAAAGTTTTATCTGATATTTGGACGTTTCGGGAAAAATATACTTATCTTATAGAGGTTTAGGAACTTAGTTAAATCTACAATAACTTATCCAAATGACCTCCACTGGCAGATGTTCCGTATTTCATTGTTCCGAGACCCGTGTCCTTTATACCTGCTACTGCCTGCCGGACTGTGTTAAGCTCAGTTATTTTAGTTGTTTTCTGCTCTTAAACAGCTTTTTTTTTTCAACGGATGCGCGCACTAAAGGGATTTTGACTACCCTTAAAATGAACAAGCACAAGCGAGCGTTAGAAAAGTAGGGAAGGATGCAAGAGGAGATACCAATGCACATTGGTTTTGAATTTTTGAATATCAAAAATAGATCCGGGTAAAGTATTCCACATTCGCGATGTACGGCTAAAGAGAGATTCTCTGTACTTAACAGTACGACCGAAGTTGGGCTCAAGGGTAAACTGATGAGCATTCCTAGAAGCGCGAGTATTACGGTTCAAAAGTTTAAGGGGAGGAATGCAACTGGCCATTTCGCTCGAACATTGTTTATAAAAATAGCGATAAAATAGTGAGAGACATATAACATTTCGACGATGTTCTAGAGAGGTAAATGTTTCCACTATAGTTCTATCGCCAATCATTCTTAGAATTATATCCAAAAGATTCAAATGAGTTTTGGGAGCTCCTGCCCAAATGTGCGAGTTATACTCCAGCCTTGGACGAATGAAGGCCTTATAGATTACAGCCAGATCAGACTGTGAGAAGAATTTCTTGCACCTTCGACAAAAGCCCAAATATTTTGCAGCGTTTTTGGCGACATCAAATATGTTTTCATTCAACAAGAGGTGGTCTGTGATGCACATGCCAAGGACTGAAAGCTGATCGGTTTCTTCAATGCAAGTACCGTTCATGGATAGCGGCATATGGCGTGGGTTCTGATTTAACGACAGAAGACAGCAGTGAGTTTTTGAAGCATTCAATAATACGCGGTTTTTTATTCCACATTGGACACTGCTGTCGAGATCAGAATTTAATGAGCTTATCATACGCTGCCGTTGCAGTTCCACATCTGAAGAGCAAGGAGGTGAATCTGAAAACGAATATGAAAAGCTGAGAGTATTTTCGTCAGCAAAACAATTAAGTGGATTAGAAGTTCCAGAACAGCAGAACACCTCTTCAGAACGATGGAAAGGATACTATCCAGACCAGCGGATTTGTGTATGTCAAGGCCTTTGACGAATCTAGCAACTGCACGAGTGCGAAAGAAGATTCGTCCCATAAAATCGTTTACGCTCTCAAGAACTGGCGGAGTCATAAAACTTTCTGGCAGCGTCGAATTAACAGCGAACTGCGCTGCAAACAAATTGGCTTTTTCGCGAGACCCGACAAAAGGGGTGTCATTAAAGACGAGAGTTGGAACCGAAGACGAAGTTGAATTTCGAATATTTTTTATAAATGGCCAAAAATTCTTACTACCTTTGGGTCATTGTAGTATTTTTTTCATATCTGCGCTGGAGTCTATGTCACTACCGAGGAAGCATAATGACCAGTTAAAGTTTCTGAAGAAATCATTGAGACTGTCCCAGTTGGATTTCCCATATTGCCAAACGGTTCTCATATGTGGTTTCTCTTTAACTGGGTGTTATTGGCATGAGAAATTTGCAAATATGAGGCAATGGTCTGATGTGCCTAGAGGCGATAATACATTTAGCGTGTATTTATTAGGGTCAGAGGTAAGGAACAAGTCCAGAGTGTTTGCAGTTTGACCTGCAACGTCAGGTATTCGAGTTGACTCGTCAACAATCATAGTTCATAATGTTTTATATGTAATGCATTATTATCGGATGGTGCTATTGTAGAAGTTAGTCATGTTCTAAAAATATTTAAAAATGATAGTGTCGCTAGAGGTGATGGTAATATTGAATATTTAAATACTGTACATTTTGTGAATGTGCATGGTAATTGTCGTAAAAATTGTGCAACAATTTGAGTATTGCGGCTTTTAAACGACGCCAAGAAGAACAGAGTACATCAATATCTCCGCGTAAAGCCTAGCAGATCATGCTAAAATTTCGCTGGCACTTTTCTCTCCAACTATCAACTAAGATCCTAGCTAAAATTTGACACTAAAGTTGTGCATAGTTTCAAATTTGATACGAGAGTTCTGTGGAGAATATGTCGAAAACCAGCTGTTTTGAAAAAAAATATTATTTAAATTTCAAAAGTTCAAGTCATAAGACGAATAGTATGATAATTTATAAGAGAAAACTTACAACATAAACTGTTTTTTCTTAAACGTCCCCTTGCTGTAGTTTTTTTTTGCAGTAAAAACTATGGCCATACTCAATGTTACTGCTTAATGCATCTATAGCCAGACTTACCACACCAAGCATCCGTAGTTGTGGTGGAATATGTTTAGTTGTTTTTCGCATTGCAGCATAGCAATATCGAGAATGCCCACTTGTCCACAAACTACTTGACCAAATTTCGGGAAACACAGACAAAACAATCTCTCAAAATTTAGCTTTCGAATAATTGTGCTGGACATTTATTTCCTGCGCTAAATTCTGACAGATAGTGGAAGTACAGTGGGAACCAAAAATTTGATTTCTTAGCTGGATCTGCGTACCTCTCCGCTAAAATGATTGGATAAATCTTAGCTTGGATAAATTTTGGAGAAAATTTTATATTGGAGCGAAATTTTACCGCGAGCTGAGTACTATACTTAAAAAAAGGATTTGGACCACGGTTAACTTCTACAACATCACCATCCGGTAATAATTCATTACATATAACACATGTATCACTCATTATGGATTGTTTAAGAGCAGAAAACAACTAAACGTGTTTAACACACAGTTTAAATAATTTTCAACTGAACTTAACATAGTCCGACAGGCAGTAGCAGGTATAAAAGGACGGGTCTTGGAACAATGAAATACGAAACATCTGCCATTGGAGGTCATTTGGATAAGTTATTGTAGATTTTACTAAGTACCTAAACCTCTATAAGATAAGTATATTTTTCCCGAAACGTCCAAATATCAGATAAAAGTTTTTAGGCACTTACAAACATTAATAAAAACAATAGAGTTAACGCCATGGTGTATGGTATACAATACCGTATGAGAGTGCATTCTAGTCGCTTTCTCAGAGCTCTACTCCGAAAACGGTTGATGTTACAGAAAAATGTAAGAGATAATTTTTGTAGATAATTTTACTAGGAACAATTTTTATATTGACCACTATTGACCTCCGAGCAATAGTCCGCGAGATATTTGCGAAAAACTGATTTTCGTGACTTTTGACCTTCATAACTTTTTCAGCCGGCACCATATCGATGTCGGTTTTTTACATCTTCATTACAACACCGTAATAAAGGTGTACACAATAATTCAGCTCAATAGTAATTTTTCCGAAGATAAAACCTAAAATGACTGCAGTGTTATAAACGCGCAAGAAAAACAAAACTAAGAATGTTGTATATCATAAAGCATTAGAATAATAAACGTTTTTTTTCGAAATATTTTTTTTATTAGTTAGGTATACCAATTCCAATTCAATATTCGAAGTAAAGACAGGATATCGCCTGTCGAGTCATATATATAATAATAATAATAATAATAATAATATGGGGGTGGCCGTGGCGCGATAGTTGTGTGTTCAACTGTTGACCTCATGGTCAGAGGTTCGATCCCTGCCGTAGTCTATGTCTTCTTATTTTTCCATAAAAAACCAATTCTAAAAATAAATGTCATACAATTAGTTGCTGGTTTACTCGTTACATGCTTTTTAGGCATAACACTAACAACATGTGATTGAAATATGACAAAGAATAATAAAATTAATGCGAATTATAACGGACATAGATGAATAAGACACGGAAATTTCTCCGCATTAGATCAGCCGCTATCCCTGGAGATAAAATCTGAGACAACGACCACCTACAGTCTCTGAATATCGCGCCAAACATCTTTTCTATCATTCTTTCTCTTCCTTAACCTCACCATCACGCCCGCGCTGTGTTGAAACTTTTAAAGGGCATTCATAACCACTTGAGCGCGTGTAGATTATAAAAAAAAAATTAAAAATAATAATAATAATAATGCAAGCTTTATGACTGTAAGACCTAAGGTCTTTCAAATGTTACCTGAATTGCACGGCACTAGTTAGAAGGAATAGAAAGATAAGAAAAAGAAATAATTTTTGTTGGCACAGTGGATTTGAGAATGAGGTATTTAGTAACTCATGACGACATCCAATTTGAATTTAAGGGATAGAAAAGAATGCTGACTTACGTGGGGATCAAACCCACACGTCTAGCAGTCAAGCACTATATTCACTGCGCCATTGCCACCCGCATGGCGATATATGATTGGCTTTTATGCCCCGGTATTCCCTTTCGGAATCTTTTTAAAGTATAAATTAAAATATATAACTAAGGAATTCATCATACATATACATTTATGAAACAATCATGTATTATCACCACTTCGAAGCAATCCTTGAAAGGCGTCAGTTATTACATGGTGGCGCACGAATCGTGGTACAATAAGAAATTTAAATAACTTTTATTTTAATCTATGTATTTCATAAATTTTTTTTATTGGATTAAAAATTAAATTTTATTTTAAATAACTACTGGTTTTTAAAGATGATAAACCGCAAATGACCTCCGCGCTCATCCACGCATATGCGGCACCTGATCAGAAAATTTTTCGTTGCGGCCTAAAGGGTTGAAATTGGCATCGCCTCAATTATTGTCTTAATGGACTGCTTCAATTCAGTCAAATTCCTGGGTTTCGTTTTGTACACTTCCTGCTTGATATAACCCCATAAAAAAAGTCTGGTGTAGTCAGGTCAGGTGACCATGGGGACCAGCGGAAAGTGCAATTTCTGGATATCAATTTGTTTGGGAATTTTCGTTGGAGCTCCGCCAAAACTTGTGTTGCTAGGTGTGCACTTGCTCCATCTTGTTGAAACCAAATCCTGCTGAAAGGAATACGTCTTCGGCGAAGTTCTGGGCAAAAAACTATTTCAACATCTTTAAATAACGGTCCCCAATGACAGTTTGTGTTACACCGTTTTCTTCAAAGAAGTATGGCCCGACAATACACCTTGATGAAACTGCGCACCACACAGTGACTACTTCTGGGTGCAGTTCCGTTTCATGGAGCATTTCTGGATTAGATTCACTCCATATACGGCAATTTTGCTTGTTAACATTGCCCTTTAAGTCAAAATGGGCCTCATCAGAAATGAACAAACAATTTATCAATGTGTTGTCTTCTTCGGCCATTGCAATCATTTTTCGGCAAAATTCCAGGCGAACAGGCAAATCCTGAGGGCTTAACTTGCTTGTAATTTGGACTTTGTACGGAAACAAGTTTAAGTTATCATGAAGTATCCGTTGTAATGACCGTCTGCTAACTCCACTTTGGCCCGATAAGTTTCGAGTCTAAATACTTGGATTTGCCTGTATTATCGATGCAACAGCCACGATTGTATCCTGAACCCGAACATTGGGATCTCGATGATACGGTCTTCGTTCCATGCTTCCAGATTCGGCAAACATGTTCACCAGCCTCATAATGGTCCATCTTCTCGGGGGAGTACCGCCAAACTCCAGCCTAAATTCCATTTGGACGGAAATGACGGACTGCAAAGAATGGTATCGCTGCAATATCCAAATCCTTTTTTCAGTATCCCAAGCATTCATTTTGATAACGCTAAATAGTAGCCTATAAAATAATAAAAATAACCCGATTACTCACACTGAAAAAAGTTATTACGTTTTATTCTTGTAGCACGATTCGTGTGCCACCTTGTAAAATTTTTAAACGATGATCTTCTTAAAATTTACGCGATAAGAGTCCCCCTTACTTGTTTAAACTTCTAAAACTTACAAGTTTTCCAGTATCTTTCATAAGCTACCTCTAAAATTCGAGTGGGATGCTAGCAACATCAAGGCCTTTAGGCCACAACACGTGTAAATACAACACTGCATTTATCGGGAAAACCCAATCCTGATGAACAAAGCTGAGTTCACCATCTGCATTCAAATTTTCTGGATAATTGTCCTAGTCCTATAAGACTCCAAGAAGCGAAGGCAGCATATTAAAGTGGGCACGAAATGTTGTAAAACAATGCCAGCAGGCATCCGCTCTTAATATACAATTATATGCACATGTACCTTTATATGCAGTATGCAGATGTATACAATGTTTAAGGTACATATTATGTATAAGTGTAGTGTGGTATGATCGGTAAATATTTTTGCGGTGAGGCATTCTGTTCCCCAAAAACCGAAATTCCCGGTATAAGGAATACGAGTCACATCCAGTGCATTTGTTTATTCTCATCACCCTTCGTGTCGTACCATTGTCGATGATTGTCCAAATCGTATTTATGTAGTTAATTGCAAATTAATGCGACCCAATAAATTCCGATTCCACACATCCGTAGCCTAACCAAATGTCCACACAATAAAAGTCCGCTCTGCATCCTCTTGGTGTGGGTTCGATTTTCAACTGCACTCAGACCAGACAATGGTATCGGGTCGTCTGTTTTTGCATAAATTAGGCCTGATGTACAGGGGTCGTGAGTTTTC